>OX465292.1:27177582-27523217 GCA_949987695.1 Merzomyia westermanni
TTTTCTGCCTCTCTTTTTTTCGCCCGGAAAAGCCGCCTCGCTTCCCTCTTCAACTCGCGGTAGTGTTCACACACACTCCTCGTTGCATTCGATCTCAGCGTTGCCTTGTAGGCTTCGTCCTTCCTTTTCGTTGCAGCGCGGCACTCTTCATCATCATACCAGTTGTTTCTTCGCGTTCGCCGGAATCCAATTACTTCTTCGGCTGCGGTACGGAGTGCTCCTGAGATATGATCCCACTGCTCATGCATTCCACTAGGTTGAATTATGCTCTCGGAGAGCAGGTGTGAGAGGCGATCTGCGAAATAATTGGCGGTCTGTTGCGATTGCAGCTTTTCGACGTCCAGCTTTCCCTGCGTTTTTTGTTGCACCTGTTTTGTCGTACAGAGGCGGGTACGAATCTTAGCTGCTACTAGGTAGTGATCTTCCATTTTAAACAAGGAACACTTCATGGAACTAAGTTTCAGACCAGCACCAGCTATTCTTTGGAAAAACTTCCTCCAAGTTCTTTAGGTGTTCCTTAAAGCTTTTTCCCAGCACGATGATGTCGTCGAGGTACACCAAACATGTTTTCCAGTGTAATCCGTTTAGTATCTGGTCCAAGAGTCTCTCAAAGTAGCTGGGGCATTGCATAGCCCCAAGGGCATTACCGTAAATTGCCAATGCGCTTCTCCAACGCTGAAGAACGTCTTCTCTTTATCTTCGTCTTTTATTTCCACTTGCCAGTAACCACTTTTCCAGTCCAGTGTGGAAAATTATTTTGTACCAGATAGCGAGTCCAGAGTGTCATCGTTTCTTAGCAATGGATAACTGTCTTTCTTAGTTACGTAGTTCAACTTCCGGTAATCCACACAGAACCTCATTTTTCCGTCCTTCTTTTTCACTAGTACTACCAGTGAGCTCCATGGGCTAGATGATGGTTCGATCACACCGCTATCACTCATTTCCTGTATAATTTCTCTTACCACTTGTCGTTTGGCCAATGGAATACTACGAGGAGCTTGTCGGATTGGTCTTGCATCACCAGTATCAATTTGATGCTTCACAACTTTGGTCCGCCCTGGTTTGGAACCATCCTTGTCAAATATGCTCGAGTAACTTATTAGAAGTTCCTTTGCCTTTTCCTGATGATCTTTTTCGAGGCCTGCCGTCCACGACGTGGATCATCTGAAAGATCAATCTTGCTGGTAGAATCATTTTTTTGAAGCTGTTCATAATTGATAACGACCTCGACCTCTTTGCATTATCCCAATATTGTCCCTTTGGAAAGTTTAATCGGCGATTTAAACTCAATAAGTACTCTTACCGGTACACGTCTATCTTGTTTTGTCATGGCCAGAGTTTTTCCTACTAATATGTTTATCCTTGATTTGTTTGCGCCTCCATAACCCACAGATTGTTTGTCCCCTAATCTCCATTAATCTCTGCCCATATGATTGCTTCCGACTTCGGTGGAATTTGTTGGCTCTCGTTCACAAGCACTCGCTTACTAACGTATTTGTTTTCGTAACCAAAATTTAGTGTCACATCCATGTTCTGGTAATTCATAAACCTGTTTTGCATGTCGATCTTAATGCCTTGCTCGCTTAAGATGTCCACACGAACTATGATTTCGTCAATAATATCTGCTACTATAAAACTGTGTAGAACGGCCACGTTCCCGCTTGCTATTTTACATCTTACTTCCCCTAGGTCATGGGTGCTTTGCTCCTCCTTGTTGCATAAATCAGATCGAATTATGGAATGCGATGCGCCTGTATCCACAGGTAGTAAGTGCTCTCTTCCATCCACATATGCAACATTACTAGCTTTCCTTCCGATCTGTGAGACAGATTTTATGGGGTATTCAGCTGCGGGAGCCAGTCCACGCCCCTTTCGGCTGGCTCGATTTAGTTTAACGATTGATTTGGTTGGGAGATTTGCTCATCTCCTTCAGCTTTACGTTTTCGTCCACTTGAATTGTGGGGGTTACTAGAGCCAGTGCCGCAATAACGTGCTCTGTGCCCTGGTTTTCCGCCCTTAAAGCATTTAATGGCACCATCACTTTTTTTCTGTACTTCGTTCAACGCTTCCAGAATTGTGCCTACCCAGTCTGGCCGTTCTACCTCCACGCGGTGAGCTTTGTACGCCGGCTTACTTAATAGCGCGGCTGTTTCCTACGTTAAAGCATGTGATACCCTCTCAGCAAATGATCTCTTGGGATTTGCATATGTTGCTCGCTTCGCCTCCACGTCACGTATTCTATTTATAAAGCTTTGGTTTTTACCCTTTCTGTGTATTCTACGGGTGCGTCTGCGTTTGCTAGATGGGCCAACCTCTCAATATCCGATGCAAATTCCTGCAATGTCTCATTAGCCTTCTGAAAGCGATTCTGTAGCTCTATTTGGTATATCTGTTTTCGATGTTCGCTACCATAGCGCCTCTCAACTGCACCCATCAATGCTTCATAATTATTGCGTTCACCATCGGGAATCGGCTGTAAGATTTCGGCTGCAGGACCCTTCAATGCCACGAACTGTTGGTCTTCAGTGCCCAAATTATTCACCGCTGCCGTCTTCTCAAACTGTAGCTCAAATACTTGGAAAGGAACAGAACCATCAAATGACGGGGGTGTTACCTTGGGAGTATTCGCTGAAACATATGGACGGTTCAGTTGCAACTCCTGGATACGGTCCCTTAACGCATTTACCTCAGCCTCGATTTTCTCCTCAAACTGCATTATTTTCTCATCCATGCGTGCCTCTAGCTTCAATGACATCCTAGCTTCCTGCTCTTCCAGCTTTGCCGAGATCTCCGATAACACCTGTGCTGATCTTTGTGATGATATTTCGGAAATAAGTGCCTCCAACTTGGATTTAATACGTGTATTTTGTTCTTCCAGCTGAGTCTCTTCCATTTTCGTCGATGCCTCGTCCACAAGATGGAAAACATAATCATCAACGTTGATTCCTTCCACTTCCATTGCCTCCCGTAGTCGTGATTGTAGCTCGTATTTATTGCCTGTTGTGTTTAGTCCGCGTTGTTCCAACTCAGTTTTGAGTTCCTTAATCTTTAATTCATTCAACTTAGCCATGTCCTTGCTATCCTTGCAACCACTGGTATTTATTTAACAATACCGCTTCTGACACTAAATGTGACGAATTCGATGATTCCTTGATTATCAATCCTGGGTTCGATCACTATAAAGTCAAATAAACACACGCACAGATATTGTAACTAATAGCTAGTTTTATTTACTAGTAATAAACGCAAAACAAATTTAAGAGTTTGGTAACCTCGCAGTAGTTCACTGAACAGAGTTTGAAAATAAACTAATATCCTGCCTTGCTTAGTCACCACCGCCTTATATAGTCCGACAGGGTGCTTGCCTACGCACCGAGAATATTCTTGGTTGTTCGCTCTTCGTGTTCTCGTTTTTATTGATATCTCCTCTTTGCCTTGTATTCGCAAAAAACATTCGCGCTATCTCTCTTCCTCTTCCTAGGTACACGCTTGCATGAATAAGAGTAGCCATCGTCATCTCTGTTGCGTTTATATAGTGGTGGGAGTGTTATTGAGTTATGGATGGTACATGCTTGAGAATAATCGGCACAGTATTATAAAATGGCGAAAGCAAACAACGAATTTCAGAATTCTTTTGTAAAACTGAGAGACTAGTTTGCGTTCAAATGGACAGGCGGACAGACAGACAGACGGAGAGACGGGCACGGCTAAATCGTGCTGATCATTTTAGTGAACTTTTCTCTTGTTGTTCTCATACCTACATGCTTTTAATGTTTAGGATATATAACTTCGCTATTGCAGTAGGATATTAACTATGTGCCCGAATATTTTGCTTGAGTGTTCCCCGATTTGGCTAATTTTTGGCAGGAGTATAATACATACTACTGAGAAGCAGTTAACCAATTTTCATTGAACCATCAAGATTGAGTTATAAGCGATTGCCTTTGAAAATAGAAGACATTTTATGCTGAAAGGTAGGGGGTGCCACGCCTACTTCTTCAAAATTTACAAAATTTTCTTGAGTTTTCTTAAAAAGTTCGAGTTTTTCTTAAAAATCTTAATATGTGCGCAAAATCTAATTGATATAACTTGCTTAGTGGTAGAAATATTGCTTTTTAAATTAAAAAAAAAAAATTTCAGAACTATATTAAACATTAACCGATTTCGCCCATTTTCGCAGCAAACAACTACCTTTATATATAGAACATTATCAACAAATTTCGTTTCGACAACTCAATTTTTGGCGGAGTTATGGCATAAAAAGTTGTGTGGAATAGTCCACTATAAGAGGGGCGGGGCCACGCCCATTTTCGAAAATTTCAAATTTTTGGATTTCTTTGTTTACGCAAACTCTAAAAGTGATATATAAATGATGTAAAACTATTTTAAGCAAAGTTATTGCCTATTTAATATATCTACGATCCTCTTCAAAATATTTCATATAAAAGTGGGCGCAGACCTTAACCGATTTCGCCCATTTTCTCCTCAAACATTCCTTGCACACCTGAAAACTGGCGTGCTGAATCTCGTTTCGATATCTTGAACTGTTTTTGATTTATGATTAATATTATTTCCAAATTTGACTTAATCAGAAGTGGGCGGTGCCACTCCCATTTTCAAACGTTTCTCAATCTCAATGTATTCACCAAATTGTATCCTGATAGGTGTATTATGTAGTGAGTAATCACTTTTTTTGTGTTTTCGAAAATATTCTATATATAAAAAGTGGGAGTGGCTATCATCCCATTTCGCCCATTTTAAATAGCTTTCGGAGATGTGTGCCAAGGAACCCGCATACCAAATTTCATTAAGATATCTCAAAATTTACTCAAGTTATCGTGTTCACAGACGGACGGACGGACGGACATAGCTTAATCAATTTCTCCATATACGAGTATAAGTCAATATCTATCTCGATCCGTTTATGCCGTTACGTACTGCTGTTAGGCGAATAAAGTTAATATACGTTATGTGCGTAGCACTCTTCTTTAAATGGTCATCTAACCGCCTGGGCGATTTTGACCGTCCAACATAGCTCGCCAATCGTTTCTTCGTTGCGCCAACTGGCGCCAGTTGGAAACACCGCGGGATCGCAAATCGGCCTCCACTTGGTCCTTCCATCGGAGTGGTGGTCTCCCTCTTCCTCTGCTTCCACCGCCGGGTGCCGATAAGAATACCTTCTGGGCTGCAGCATCTTCGCTCATTCGCACTACGTTGCCTAGCCAGCGAAGCCGCTGTGTTTTAATTCGCTGAACTATGTCGGCGTCTGCGTAAAGTTCATACAGCTCATCATTAAATCTTCTTCGGTACTCGCCGTCGCCAACGCGTAGAGGTCCACAAATCTTTCGAAGAACCTTTCTCTCGAATACTCCCAGAGCCGCCTCATCAGATGTTGTTAGGGTCCACGCTTCTGCACCAAATAGCAGGACGGGTGCGATGAGTGACTTATAGAGTGTTATTTTCGTTCGTCTAGAGAGGACTTTACTTTTCAATTGCCTACTCAGTCCGAAGTAGCATTTGTTTGCAAGAGTAATTCTTCGTCGGATTTCTAGGCTAACATTATTGTTGGTGTTAATGCTGGTTTCCAGGTAAACGAAGTCCTTTACTATTTCGAAATTATTGCTGCCAACAGTGGCTTGGTTGCCAAAGCGCGAATGCGCTGACTCTTTGCATGATGACAGAAGGTACTTCGTTTTGCCCTCGTTCACCACCAATCCCATTTTCTCCGCTTCTTTTTCTAATTTGGAGTAAGCAGGTTGTTAAGGCCAATGATATCAATATCTTCAGCATATGCCAACAGTTGCACGCTTTTATAAAATATTGTTCCAGCGCGGTTAAGTTCTGCAGCTTGTATTATTTTCTCCAGCATTAAATTAAAGAAATCGCACGATAGGGGGTCACCCTGTCTGAAACCTCGTTTAGTTTCGAACGGCTCGGTGAAGTACTTCCCAATTCTGACCGAGCTGGCGGTGTTGCTCAAGGTCATTTGGCATGGCCGTATAAGTTTTGCGGGGAAACCAAATTCAGACATAGCGGCATATAGGGAGCTCCTTTTCGTGCTATCGAAAGCGGCTTTAAAATCAACAAAGAGATGATATGTGTCGATTCTCTTTTCACGGGATTTTCCAAGATTTGGCGTATTGTAAAAATCTGGTCGATGGTAGATTTACCAGGTCTGAAGCCACAATGGTAAGGTCCAATCAGTCTGTTCACATCAGGCTTCAGTCTTTCGCACAATACGCTTGATAGGACCTTATATGCGATATTCAAAAGGCTGATTCCGCGATAGTTGGCGCAGTTTGCAGGATCGCCCTTCTTGTGGATTGGGCAGAGAGCACTTAGATTCCAATCTTCAGGCATGCATTCATCCGACCATATTCTGCATCGAAGCTGATGCAGGCGCCTTACCAGCTCCTCGCCTCCGTGTTTGAATAGCTCAGCAGGCAAACTATCAGCGCCAGCTGCTTTATTGTTTTTCAATCGGGATATTGCTATTCGCACCTCATTGTAGTCGGGTTGTGGAACGTCAATTCCATCATCTTCGATTGTGGGCTCGTTTTCGGCATCTTCTCTGGTTTCTTGCTCAGTTTCTCCATTTAAAAGAGCAGAGAAGTGATCCCTCCATATTCTGAGTGCTCTCTGAACATCGGCCACCAGGTCGCCGGTCTCATTCTTACAGGAGTTTGCCCCGGGTTTAAAACCTTCTGTCATTCGCCGAATTTTGTGATAGAATTTTCGGGCATTATTCCCGTTGGCCAGCATCTCAAGCTCCTTTATTTCACGCTTTTCTGCCTCTCTTTTTTTCGCCCGGAAAAGCCGCCTCGCTTCCCTCTTCAACTCGCGGTAGTGTTCACACACACTCCTCGTTGCATTCGATCTCAGCGTTGCCTTGTAGGCTTCGTCCTTCCTTTTCGTTGCAGCGCGGCACTCTTCATCATCATACCAGTTGTTTCTTCGCGTTCGCCGGAATCCAATTACTTCTTCGGCTGCGGTACGGAGTGCTCCTGAGATATGATCCCACTGCTCATGCATTCCACTAGGTTGAATTGTGCGCTTGGAGAGCAGGTGTGAGAGGCGATCTGCGAAATAATTGGCGGTCTGTTGAGATTGCAGCTTTTCGATGTCCAGCTTTCCCTGCGTTTTTTGTTACACCTGTTTTGTCGTACAGAGGCGGGTACGAATCTTGGCTGCTACTATGTAGTGATCAGAGTCGATGTTAGGTCCTCGTATTGTGCGAACATCTAAAACGCTGGAAGCATGGCGTCCGTCTATTACAACGTGGTCGATCTGGTTACGTGTTTTTCGATTGGGGGACAGCCACGTAGCCTGATGGATCTTCTTGTGCATAAACCTAGTGCTGGATATGACCATATTTCGGGCACCGGCGAAGTCGATCAGCCTGAATCCATTTGGCGAAGTCTGATCGTGGAGACTGAACTTTCCGACAGTGGGGCCAAATACACCCTCCTTACCCACCCTGGCGTTAAAGTCGCCAAGCACGACTTTGATATCATGACGGGGGCAGCGCTCGTATGCTTCTTCCAGGCGCTCGTAGAATGCATCCTTTTCCACGTCGTCCTTCTCTTCCCTCGGTGCATGCGCGCAGATAAACGATATGGTGAAAAATCGTACTTTTATGCGGATTGCAGCGAGACGCTCGTTCACGGGTGTGAACGACAGTACTCGGTGACGGAGTCTCTCTCCCACCACAAATCCCACGCCGAATCTGCGCTTGTCTTCATGACCACTCCAGTAGATGTTGCAAGGTGTTTTGATCGTGTTTCCTCGCCCCGTCCATCGCATCTCTTGTATGGCGGTGATGTCAGCTTTTGCCTCAGGACCTCAACCAGCCGGGCAGCGGCACCTTCCCCATTAAGGGACCGGTCATTCCAGGTACATGCCCTTATCTCATAATCCTTATTTCGTTTGCGGGTGTTGTCATCTAAAAAAGGGGTTCTCATATCCGTGGCTTTGTTGTTGAATTTCTACTACTACACTACTAGGTATGAAAGCATGAATCAGGAACACGATAAATATTGGAAATCACTTACTCCAAAAAGTCGATATCAACAGCATTATTCATAAATCTGTCCAAATTAAATGTTTGTTTTTGTAACAGTTTTGTTTTATTTAATACCATAAACTCGATAAGTACTTGGCTGACACAGACTAAGGGTTCCTTGATAGAATTTGCTACAGGCCCCGCGCTGGCTTAATCCTTCACTGGGTGGGGGATCACTAATTCCATCATCTTCGACTGTGAGGTCGGGTTCTTCTCTGTGTAGTTGCTTGGTTTCTCCATTTAGAGTAGTGTGCTCCCTTCGTAATCCAAGCACACTCTGTGCATTGCTTACTAGGTCGCCGTTTTTGTCTTTACATATGTGAGCTCTGGTCTTAAATGCTTCCGGCAAGTGCCTCCCTTCTTCCTTCAACTTTCGGTAGCGTCCGCACACTCCTCGCTTTGCATTTGTCCTCAAGTTAGCATTATTTACAGTCATACAAATTTGTATTCTATGAAAAGTTTAATTCATTGATAATAACTGTCACTACAACAACAACAAAAAAAGATACACAACAGAGTAGACAAAGGCTATACAGAAACATCAGGAAGGAAAAGAGATATCAGGAGCGTTAGGGTACATGAGGTGAAGAGTAAGAGCCTTATTAAGTCATATAGCAATATCCATATGAAACACCTAATACAACTGATCCTATAGAAATCAATGTAATCGATTAATGGTGACATACCAAAGCTAACCAACCGAATTTTGGTTTTCTGCGATATCCATCAACAGTCGAAATCGGGCGTGCAAAGTGTGTCTGCACGCGGGCGCCACGTCCAGGGGGCGGAAAATCGAGCGACTCATCACATAATATTTAAAGCCATTGTCATAACAAATAGCCACCCAACCTACAACATAAAAACAAAAAACAACTAAAAACGGGGTACTATATTTCATTAATATCGTCCTTTATATTAATCGAAAAATACATTAAATCCTTTTCATTTGTGCGGAGGTGCTACACATTCAATATATATTGTCAGTATTCCGATCCATATTGATGAATTTCGAAATTTCTTGATATTTTGCGATCTGGGTCACGATCTATCAACATTTCCATGCTACACGTTCAATGAATATTAGGCGTGTTCCAATCAGGAGTGGTTCAGATCCAGATAGAAATTTTGCATGTAAATGCAACAACGTTGTGATCTTGATATTTATCTGGATCAATTTCGGATCCGTATAGAAGCTCTTTTCGTTTAGTTTGTTTTAGTAGATTTTTTGACAGCCAATCCTTATTTGCTTGGTAGCACAGACACACATATATAAACACACATATATACACAAACAACTCTCATACAACTGATCCGTACCGTTCCCGTGAGGTCTTGATCGTGATACTGATCTGGATAGCTTATTGGAACGTAACTATTGTAATCCAAAAATACTGTCAGAATTTACTGAGGCTGTGTATTAGCGGCCGGGTGATGTATCTAAAGACATGTCTTCATTACAGGAGAGAGAATTGCCAGTCGGAACCTAACGTGTTAGCCGTTAAAAAATAATAAACAAAAAATCATTTTCCCTGGTAATAAAGTAGTTTAGGAGACACCGTAGAGCACGGAAAGAAAACGGTCGGATGGGGTATCTACACCCGCGTATCCATGCCAGGATAAACAGTCCGAAGTCGGAGTCTAGATTGGTCTCACTTTTGGGGTTTGTCATTGGGTACGCCTCAAAAGAATATTTCACTTCTTTAAAGAATAGAACTGAGGAGTTACAAACATTTACCGACGAATTTTTAGCGTTAATTTATTTAACTACTCCAGTGATGAGTTATTGAAACACTTTGATGATTTAAATCTCTAGCTTGAATATGATTCAAGTAGTATACGAGTGTTCAGACATGGGCGGTATTGATTTGTTTAATGAAATCGTTGCATTAGAGTTTATTTTGCAGAAAACTAGTAGAATGATCCACAAACTATATTACAATATCTTTTTACCAATGACTTAATTTCAATATTTCCGAACACAGCAATAGCATCTGTCCTTTTCAAGATTAAAAGTTATTAAAAACTATTTAAGATCAACAATGTTCAAGAAAAGGCTTATTAATTTAGCTATAGTTTCAATTGAACATGAAACTTTAGACAGCTTGGATACAAGAGTTCCGCAAATATAAAGGCAAGAAGAGTTAAGCTTTTGTAATATATGTATTATTTAATTTTACACTTTAGTAAAAAAATATCACTAAGTAGGATACAAAATTTGTGAAGTGAGTCACCTAAAATTTTTCCGAAGTTAATGTATTTTAATTACATTGTGGGGTGCGGTTTACAACGATTAAACCAAAAACTATATTTCACAATTTTTCGCAACTCAACATATTTCCGAAGTTCCAAAGTTTTTGTTCAATTCCCTGGGACTGCCGATTCCCATTTTGCTTATTTTTGAAATATATATAAAAGTTTGTATCTTCTACCGAACTGCATTCTTTTTTAGTCATACAGGGTGGCGCAAAAGTAATCCTCCTATCAGAAAATGCTATAAATTTTGCGATTGGCCCCTAAAGTCAGTTCTGTTTTGACATTTGTGTAGTAAACACATGCGAAATACACGTTAATAAACAATGTTCCGCTACACTGCTCCAGAACGCGGAATATTGCTGACTATTTATTTGACCAATAATCGGTCGGTGAAAAACGGTTACTGCGCAAAAGGAATCCTCCTATCAGAAAATGCTATAAATTTTGCGATTGGCCCCTAAAGTCAGTTCTGTTTTGACATTTGTGTAGTAAACACATGCGAAATACACGTTAATAAACAATGTTACGCTACACTGCTCCAGAACGCGGAATATTGGTGACTATTTATTTGACCAATAATCGGTCGGGGCCAAACGGTTACTGTGAATGGTGAGCGCTACAGAGCAATGATCAACGAGTTCGTTTTGCCGCAACTTGATGAATTGGGATTGGAAAACATGTGGTTCCAACAAGACGGTGCAACAGCACACACTGCACGTGCCACAACCGATATGCTGAACATCGGAAGCTTACTTTTGCGCCACCTTGTATTTATATTTTTGCAAAATTTATTCGCAAAATTTTCTAATATTTTTGACTTTTTCATCGTGGTCAGAACGCGTTTTAGGATAATATTGTGGGGCTTTCCAGTACAAAAAAGATTGGGGCTTGTCAATGGTTATTCACTTTTTTAAAGTTTGGGATATTTGTATGTAGCACTGTTATAAAGAAAAGAATGTAAGAGAATACAGGATGTAATGATGCCAACTTTGGTTAGACACTTCAATTTATCACATAACGGGATCAAAACTCATTCTATGTACTATTAATGCTAAACTTCGGCATTCATATTTTCAAAAATATGTGATGTGATGACCAACAGAATTATCCTAAAACGCGATGTGACCGCGATAAAGAAGTCAAAAATAGTAGAAAATTTGCGAATAATTTCTGCAAAAAAATTAATATGCTATAGCAAGGAATGCATTTCCGTAGAAGACACAATCTATTATATATTTCAAAAAAGAGTAAAATCGGTTCGACCAATCTCGAGAAAGCTGGCAAAAACTACGGAGCTTCGAAAATAGGTTTATAGCTTTAACTTTGAAAACAATTCAAATTTGGTAAAACTGGCCCAAGCGTATTTTTAGGTTGTTATTGTGAACTGTACACACAACTTTCAAAAAGAAAGAGAGGCGAGCTTCGAAAAAAAGTGGACCACTTCACAAATTTTTACCCAGTACCCAATCAAAATAAATGTTTTATATTCATTAAAATTATTTTATTTTACCTTCCATGATAAAAAATTATTAAAAAGCTTTTTTCAATAGAACTCAGCATAATATGTAGTCGTAGGGCGGCATCATCGGTATTGCAGGTAGGCGAACAAACTGCTAGCCGCGGGCCTGTAAAGAGCTGATTCCTGATTTGCCAATATACTTGTATTTGTAATTTTTCTCCACCAGATACGCCGATCTGAAATTCGTATGTAAAACCAATTTCTGATTCCGAATATCGAGGTTATTTTTGATTCTATGGTAACGTTCGTGAAGTATTTACAATTTACTGTTTAAAAAAAAAATAAATAAATGGTCAAATTTGGCAACCCCAAAATGGTTTAAAAAATATAATATACCATGTAGTTTCTGAGAAAATGATAAATAATTTTTTTTTTATGGAAAAAAATTTATAGGCTTCGATTTTTACTTGATCTGAGTATAAATATGAGTGAATTCGCCATGAACCTTCATAATTTGAAAGATACATACTGTAAGTATTTTGGCATTGAGTCTAAAAATATTGGAAAATCTGGACACCGAATACTGTGTACATGTCGATTCTAATTCAATTGGAATCTCTAACAAGAAAGTGCGTAGTAAAATTTAGAAACTTCTATCCTTTTTAATGGATAGATGACTAATTACCGTAAAATTAAGTAAATCCTTTTTCAAAATGACTACTGTTGCCGAAAATAAATTTATTTCCGAAACAGATATTTTTACGGACTACTGCACTCGGTTCCGCTCAACCCCAATCCAAGATAATACCGAGCCAGCCCTAAAATTAAAAGACAAAAACATAGATGTTTATTGGTCAAGAGTACAGAGCGCGTACGACGTGGTAGTAGAGACTGACGACCAGGACCTCCCCAAGGACTTTAAGCCGCCGCTTTCCGTAAATACCGAGCCTGCCTAATTGCATATGAGGACACCAAAGCTCAAATAGGCGACCAACTCCAACTCAAAGCATTGAGTAACCCCGCGCCTCAAGTGCAACCCCAACCCCCCCAAGAGTCCTCCCATATTAACCTAAAAGTCCCCCCCATTTGATACAGAAATTTTTTATGGAGGGTATGATCAATGGCCGTCGTTCCGAGACACGTTCACGGCGGTCTATATCAACCACTCGAAACTCTCCAGGGCCCAGAAACTGTATCACCTCAGACATAAGACTAAAGGAAAGGCAGGTCAAATAGTGGAACAATTCCAGTTAAGCGACGACAATTTTGCCCTAGCATGGGAAGCTCTCAAGTCGCGTTACGAAAACAAAAAAGTCCTGGCCGATAATCAAATTCGAATTCTAATGAATTTAAAAGCGATTCAATCCGAAAACAGCGATGAGATCCAGAGGTTACAATCTTCAGTAAACAACTGTCTCCAAATACTAGCGACACAACAAGTCGAAACCTCCAGTTAGGATCCCATACTAATATATCTGGTAACCTCAAAACTTTCAGAGAATACAGTTGCCCTGTTGGAGCAATCATTAAGCTCCAGAAGAGACCTCCCGAACTGGCCCAAATGAACCAGTTTCTGACCACTCGATACGAGATAGTGGAAAGGGTGGATCAATGACGACCAGCCAAACTCCGATATAATCCACCCTCCACAAACTTCTCAAGGCCTCACCCCAGTCAGAACCATCCCCAGTTCAGGCAGGCTCAACCACAAAACCACAGCAACAACTCCCTTACGCAAACAAAATCTCACGCCACAGAACACCAAAAATTGTATACCTGCAAATTATGCAAACAGTCCACCCATACTCTACAAAGGTGTTTGCGGTATAAAAGGTTGCCAATCTCCGAGCGTAAAAAATTCGTACTAGAAAATAATATTTGCGAAAATTTTTTAGCTCAGAGTCATGTGCTAAAAGACTGCCAAAGCACAAGAACGTATATGCACTGCCAAGGCCGGCATAACACCACCCCTCACGACACAGCAACCCCCAGCACCAGTTCCGGAGTTCAAAGGACACGATCCCAAGTAGCCACAATAGAAGCCAGCAAGCCCAGGCTTCAGGACGTCACCCAGGCGGTACCCCAGGAAGTTGAACCCTCTACGCCCAACAGTTCCGAAGTACAGTCATCCCATGCTGAAAATGATAACCAAATCATACTCCTTACAGCAATAGTCTTGGTAGAACATAAAGGGGATCTATTTAAGCTTAGAGCCTTAGTGGACCAAGGCTCCGAAAGAAGCTTCATATCCGCCAAAGCTCAGACCAAACTCGGGCTTCCCTATACCCACTCCCTGTTTGAAATATCGCGTATGGGAGGCGGAGTGGTGCAAACATCAAACAAGCTGTGCTCGTTGACCCTAGTCTCAAATGACAATAAAGTGAGAATAAAGGCCCAGGCAATAGTGTTTCCCCGCCTCACTAGGCAGCTCCCAACATTCAGGCTGAATGACAGCCAAAGGCGCAAATTGTCCCATCTCAAATTAGCAGACCAGAACCCATCCCAAATCGATTTGGTATTGGGTAGTGATCTTATCCCACAAATAATGCTAAATGGCATAGAAAAGATCTCTCCCAGCCTGCTAGCCCAAAATACAATCTCTGGATGTATCATAAGCGGCCAACATCCCGAAAAGGTTGGAGCACATTCCTCGCAAGCATGGGAAATTACAAACATTCAGCTCAATGAACAGCTGAGACAGTTCTGGGAAATCGAGGAGATACCCAGAACTCGAGTGGAAACCCCGAAGATCAAATGTGCGAAGAACTCTATCAAAGCACAACCACTCGAATGGATGACGGTCGATATATGGTTCGCCTCCCATTGAAATCATCATTCCCGAACGATATCGACCTAGGCCAATCCCGCACTGCAGCCCTACGACAGTTTCATGGAATGGAACGCAGTCTCAACAAAGGGCGATCCCAAACAACAGTATGACCAGGTACTCGAAGAATACCTGTCCCTCGGCCACATGGAGAATGCAGTCCACATGAATTGGAATCCCACGGAAAATACTGCTCCTTCTATCTCCCTCACCATGCCGTCTTAAGGCCTGACAAAAAGACAACAAAGGTCAGAGTTGTATTCAATGCTTCCCTTAATGATGTGTTATGTACCGGACCAACCCTCCAACCCGATCTCCAACTAATTTTGTTAAATTGGCGGACATATAAATATGTGTTTAATGGCGATGTAGAAAAAATGTACCGCCAGATTCTCTTAAACCCCGATGACCGAGACTACCAACGGATAATATTCCGAACTTCCGAAGACAGTCCAACAAAGAGCTTCAAGTTGAAAACGGTCACCTTTGGGGTGAACTGCACTCCCTTCCTGGCTATTCGCACGCTACACGATCTGTCGAAAGATATAGCCGACTCCCATACACGCGTAGCTCCAATTTTAAAGTCCGAAACGTATGTTGACGATATCTTATCCGGCAGTCATGATAAATCAATAAAAGCAACTATTGATGCTTTCAACTCTTCCGGCTTCCCTTTAAAAAAGATCACGGCAAACCATCCGGACATACCCAAACAAATTCCCAAGGCGGACTTACTTGAAACCGACTTCTTCGAGTTCGAATAATAGTACCGTCAAAACCTTAGGAATTCAATGGAATGCGCTCTCTGACACGTTCTCATATACTGTGGACTCAGACCCAGCCTCAACCACAGCCACCAAGCGGCAAATACTTTCCTCAATCGCAAAACATTTCGATTCCGCAGGGTGACTGACGCCATGATGCAAGAATTGTGGTTGGACGGGACTGATTGGGATGAACGGGTCAAACCGATACGTCTCGTAAAATGGACGCAATTCTCAAGAAATCTGCAGTCTAACTTCGCCCCTGACCATCTGGTCGAGCTCCATGGTTTTTTCGACGCCTCTGAAAAGGCTTATTGCGCAACTCTCTATGTGCGAACTACTGTCGGCACTCAAGTTTTATCTCACCTCCTAGTCTCCAAAGGCAAAGTGGCTCCTCTCAAAACTATAAGTCTGCCACGCCTGGAACTAAACTAGTCGCAGTAGTGCAACCCCATCTCGGCTTCACTAGAAGAAAGTTGACCATGTGGTCGGATTCCGAAATCGTGTTAGCCTGGCTCGAAACTCATGGAAGACCTATGTCTCCAATCGAACAGCCCAGATCATAGACCTCGTAGGTAATGTCCCTTGGCGACACGTGCGAAGTAAAGATAACCCCGCAGATCTGGGAACCCGAGGTTGTACGCCAGTCGATCTTTCCAATTCTGCCCTCTGGTGGAATGGTCCAGAGTGGCTTTCCAAACCCTCCGAAGATTGGCCTCAACCAACAGTTCGAACGTCAACCCCCCAGAGTCACGTGAAATAGAAGCCCTACATGCTACGAAAGAGACGGAGGATCTCTTAGATCGGTTCTCTTCCTACCCTTGTGCTTTACGTGTAATGGCTTACGTGCTAAAATTTGTACGTCGGCTAAAAGACGCGGTGAACGGTATTAATGACCGCACCCTGCCTAACTCATGCCGATCTCAAAAGATCGAAACATCGTCTAATCATAATGGCCCAAACTCGATACATCGCTCTTGAAAGATCATGTCTAGAAGACTCAAACCCCGTTGGAAAACGGAGCTCCCTACTCGTACTCAATCCCGTCCTAGACAAGAGCGGAATCCTCCGAGTAATTGGCCGACTAGCCCATGCAACCCTCACTTACAATGAGCGTCATCCCATCATCCTTCCCGAAAAGTCTCTATTAATACGATTCCTTCACGAAATGCTCCTACATGCGGAAGCTCGTCTCATGCAACAAATCTTAAGGCAAGAATTTTACATTGCCCGTCTCAAACCACTTATCAAAAGGTGCATATTCTAAGTCTGTACCACTCACAAATAACAAACGCGACTACAACTTATGGCAGCCTTGTACCCCGAACGTTGTAGATTTGCTCCACCCTTCACCACGACTGGTGTGGATTTCGCGGGCCCCTTTCAATTAAAAGCATCCATACTCCGATCTCAAACTTTCGTAAAGGGCTACGTGGCCGTCTTTGTCTGTTTTACCACCAAAGCGGTCCATCTGGAATTATGCTTAGACCTCACCAGCAAGGCTTTTCTTGCTGCCTTCGCCCGATTTGTAGGACGCCGAGGGTACCCGAACCAGATGATGAGCGACAAAGGCAAAACATTCATCGGCTCCAATCGTGCTACCGAATTGGAATTCGTATCGTTCCTGGAAGAAGTATCGCCGGATATCTTACAGAAGTACGCCCCCCCAACAACTCAACTGGAAGTTTATACCCCCGGCGCACCTAACACGGGCGGATTATGGGAGTCCGCTGTCAAAAGCTTTAAAATGCACTTTACAAGGGTCGCCGGCACCCACAGCTTTACCCTCGAGGAGTTCTCGACTTTATTAATTCGAATAGAAGCCGTACTTAACTCTCGTCCCATCTCCCAGCTTTCTCAGGACCCGAATGACCTCACCGCCCTCACGCCAGGTCATTTTCTTCGAGGAGCACCAATGCTCTCACTCCCCGAACCGATTCAAGAAAACCTCTGTCTGATAAATAGGTGGAAACGACTGAAAGATCTGCATAATCAGTTCAGCAGACGCTGGAAAACTGATTACCTCACCGAACTTCAAAAGCGGTACCGTTGGAAAAATGCTCAAACTCCCCCGAAAATTGGCGACTTAGTCATCATTAAAAAAGACAACTTACCTCCCACCGAGTGGCGGCTAGGTCGATTAGAAAGCCTACACCCAGGGCGAGACGGACACATTCGTGTCGTAGAAGTCCGCACCCAGAACGGTATGTTCACAAGATCTCTTACTAAACTGGGCTTTCTACCATCATCTAAGAGTGACGAGGGCCCTCAGTGCCCACTTCCATCTCCCTAACTTAACACAGTCCACAAAGCTCGTACTATCGTTAGCACTCAGGCAACAACTTAGGCACTTCCCAAACCTATGCTTAGTCCTAGGCGTATAACTAATATGCATATATTAATCTCTCTTTTCAACAAATGGATCGTCAACGCCCTCCGGTCCCAATACCACGCCGCCCATTGGCATCGCAGGTGACCCTGCCCGCAGCTCGTCCGCGCCGTAGCGAACCCGTACCGGATTACCGGAAATGTAGGTTGTGCATGCGTCAGCACGCGCTGCTGATGTGCTGTGTGTTCACGGTCATGCATCCGCAACAACGCTTCTTGGTCGCTAGGGCAAATCAGTATTGCACCAACTGCTTAGCGCTGTCCCATCGCACCAACGAGTGCACCTCCACAGAAAGCTGACGGGTCTGCGGGCAGCACCACCACACATTTCTTAATCGGGACAGAGAAGGTCGCCAACCCGCGTACGTCGCACCACCTGTATCGAAAATACCTCCGACGCCAGGAGCCACGCCGCAGCTCATCGTCGCACCATCCGATGCACCGCAACCGGCTTACGCACCGCCACCTACAAAAATAAGGTGGGAAGGATCTTGCTCCAAGAAGCCGTTCGTGCCTTGCAGGAGTTGCAGCATACACTAGGCGCTTAGTACGCCTAGGGGAGACAGAATGTTTACGCGACATCGTTAGCCACACGTCCCAATCCCAAAACCATAATATTCATTATACACATATTGCATGAATTGTACATAGAATAATACTCGTCTTATAAATATTTGTCATGAATTGTATATAATTTCATTATAACGCATGTATTATATCACATATTATTATTACATTATATTTACTCACCCCAAAGTATGAATTCACCTTGATATTTACGTATCAAAATTGGAACGATTTGGGACGTGTGGCAACCACGCGTAAATCACCCCACACCTATTCGCCGCAAAGCTGACAGCTGGTCGGCCATCATATTTTTCTTATTATTTTATTGTTATTGGTACACCGGGTTTTAAATTCTTGTTCCTTTTTTACCACAAAAAATAAAATAAACTATATCCAGTTAAGCGCGTCATTTTAATGAAAGCATAAAGAATAAAAATTAATTGAGTTGATTTGGTTTTGTGTTGTTCCGACAGGGTGGATACTGGATTTATATTGGAACGAATTTTCGTCATCCCTTGTCAATTTTTGTTTTGTAACAAACCGGTTTCGGCGATCCGCCATCTTCAGTGATTGATTTCGTTCTGATCTGTGTCTATCCGTTGTCATGTATTTATAGTCTGGATGCTGTATCAGGTAGTGTTAGTATTCGTGTATATGAGTCGTGTCTTACGAACGTATCCGAACGGGTACCTGCAATGAGGGTTGTTTTTAACGCTCGTTTATTAGTTGTGGTGTTATTTGAGATAATTAGTTTGAGGATGTTAGGTCAGGTAATGTTAAGTGTATACTTAAGGGTGAGTTTTGACGCTCTTTAGACATGTAGAAGTCATTAGTTGTGGTTTTAGATCAGGGAATTAGTTTGAGGATGTTAGGTTAGGTAATGTTAAGTGTATATTTACGTTTGGGTTTTGACGCTCGTTAGTCATGTAGAAGTCAGTGATTTTTGTTTTCTGATTTGTTTTGTGTGTGTGCTCGTTTATTGTTACTCGTTTTGTTATTGTACCTGCGGTGTTGTTTGGTCCTCTGTAAATTAGTTTTAGCGGTTCAAATATTGCGTCAGAAATGGTGTTTGTTTGTTCCTTAATTACTCTCCCGTCAAATGTCTTAAGTTTGTATATTTCCATGTTTTCTAGCACATTTAAGCGCCGCCCTTTTCTTTGTACGTGAAGTATTCTGGCTGAGTTTTTGATGTTGGTCGGGGTGCATTTGTTTTTGAACATGTGATTTGCATAGTTTGACTCTGTTGTGATAGTGGGTTTCCGTGTTTTTCTGTTGTAGTCCCTGATGTGCGCCCGGAATCGTGTACTTATTTTTCGTCCTGTTTGCCCTATATAGCTGTGCTGGCATTCGCAGGTAAGCTTGTACAAGGTGGCGCAAAAGTTATCCTCCTAGCAGAAAATGCTATAAATTTTGCGATTGGCCCCTAAAGTCAGTTCTGTTTTGACATTTGTGTAGTAAACACATGCGAAATACACGTTAATAAACAATGTTACGCTACAATGCTCCAGTACGCGGAATATTGCTGACTATTTATTTGACCAATAATCGGTCGGGGCCAAACGGTTACTGTGAATGGTGAGCGCTACAGAGCAATGATCAACGAGTTCTTTTTGCCGCAACTTGATGAATTGGGATTGGAAAACATGTGGTTCCAACAAGACAGTGCAACAGCACACACTGCACGTGCCACAACCGATATGCTGAACATCGGAAGCTTACTTTTGCGCCACCTTGTATATACGTAAAATTTAATAACTAGCCTTAGTCAAGAGGGTAACCCAACAAACTTTTTGTGCACGAAAGCATAAAATAAATGACAAATATATAAAAATATATTTTTATCCTTAGCGTTATAAGTATAATCTAACTCGACTTGGATATTACAGTCGCGAGTTAAATAAAAGCAGTGATATGTATAAAATCGCAGTACACTAGCAATTAATCCGGTCTGCCCATTCCCCCCGAAATTGCTGACGATGTGTCTGCAGTCTAAACAAGTAACATAACAAACAATTCGATGCGCCGGCGATCGCGCATCCGGCCAACATTCCACTCCTACCGAAATTGCTGACGATGCGTCTGCAATTCAAAACTATAACCAAATCAGAACGGCACTGCTGAGAACCGACGCAGCAGTCAACGTTAGAATCACACGCACACACACAGCAGCAACTGGTAGGGTATTAGGTTTTTATACGTAGTAGTCGAATTAATTAGTAAGTTGTATTAACTCAATCAATAAAGTCGGCTGCCTTTGCTCAACAGCAAAGGAAATAAGTTTTAACCAAGTAGTTTAATAATTTATATATTGCGCTAGATTTTAATGCAAGAGATTTCGGGTGTAAAATTCAGTATATTCATCGCTTGCACGTATTAGCATTAGGCATGGAATTGTTTTCGAATAATATTCGAACATGTAAATACTATTCGAATAAACGAATAAAGATGTGCGTTTAAAAAAATTCGAATAATGGGGTTTGGGATATACATTTTGCAATTAAAAAGGTGGAAACGCACAATTTTGCAGGTTTGGTACATATTATATATGTAATGTGTATAGCGAAAATCACCCAGATCGGACCATTAACATATATCTCCAATATAATCGATAGTTTCGATAAATGGGTTTGGGCTATGAATTTTGCAATTAAAAAGCTAGGAAATGAAAATTTTGCAGGTTTGGTACATATTATATATGTAATGTGTGCAGCGAAAATCATCCAGATCGGAACCACATAACATATATCTTCCATACAATCGATTTTTCTGATAAATGGGGTTTGGGCTATGTATCTTTAAATTAACAATTTTGCAGAGTTTATACTAATTGTGTTAAGGATCGGACACTTAAAACCGTGATGCGTATTCATGAAAGGTGTAAAGTCTTCGACACAGTCGAAGATAGCCCTTTCCTTACTTGTTTTCTACTGTGTCCGCTGTTTACAGTTTGCTGTTTCTGTTTACATCCAGCTGTTTCCAGCGCTCCGGAATAACTCTTGGTCTTTTCTATAAACAAGTGCTCCGGAATAACTCTTTTTTGTTTCTTAATTGCCTTCTAAGTCGTATTTTTGCATTATGACCTCTATTTTTTCCAATTGTAAAATAAGCAGCAGGTCGGAGCATTTCGTTTTTTGTGTTAATTTAAGCGGCTAGGTTTAGACCTAATAACTAAGAGAATATGTCTAGGTTGATCATGTCCTTAATGCATGGCAACCGATATTGGGTTTAGTAAGTTAGTTAGTTAGGTCCTCCGGATATGGCTCTGATCTCATTTAATTCCCAGTGCCGGCATCAAGTGATAACTAGTGGCCGTGTTACTAGATGAAAAACATCAGCGGGTGATTTTGTCCTTACCCCGTCTGCACAACCCACATCGAACCCTGGAGGGCAGACGGTATTACGAGTAACCGACACGGGGGGCGCATCCGCAAAACTCACGGCTTTTTATACAGGGTGGCTAATGAAAGCCGCTACCAAAAAAAAATTAAATAACTTTTTTTCTATTTAATGAATCTGGTAAATTTTTTTTTTATTTTGCAGATTGACTTTTACGTTTAACAAAAATGGTTAACTGGGACACTGAAACAAGAATTTGGATTGTCCGCCGCTATCACGCACTGGAGTCCGTAGTTTCGGTTCAAAGAGAGTATAGGCGCACGTTTGGCGGCAATCCTCTGAGCAGATGGACCATAATAAGACTTGTAAACAATTTTGCCGAGCATGAGACAGTCAACAGAAGACCTTACCATCGAAACCCTTCAGTTCGAACGGAGGAAACAATCGCTGCTGTAGCTGCTGCCATACAAAACAATCCACGTGTTTCGGCAAGAAGCTTATCTGCTCAAATGGGTGTAAGCAGACAGTCATTACAGTCAATTATGCACAAAGATTTGGACTTATTCCCATATAAAATTTAAATGGCCAACAAACTGAACGCTGCAGACTTGCCGATTCGCTTGGAATTTTGCCAGAAGATGCTTCAAATGGTGGAAGAGGATGGAAACATGTTGAACTGTCTTTTCATGTCTAACGAGGCCCATTTCGATTTAAACGGCAACATAAACACACAAAATTGTCGAATATGGAGTGCTTCCAACCCACAGATACTCCATGAGACGGAATTGCATCCACTTCGTGTCACAGTGTGGTGTGCAGTTTCATCACGCTGCATTGTCGGGCCCTACTTCTTCGAAGAAAACGGTCACACCGTTACGGTTACTGGGTACCGTTACTTGAGCATGTTTAGAGAGTTTTTCTATCCAGAATTACGCCGAATGAGAATTTCTTTCAACTCTGTGTGGTTTCAGCAAGATGGTACAGCTCCTCATATAGCCCAACCTTTTATGACAGAATTGCGACGAAAATTTCCCAATAAGCTGATATCCAGAAACTCCACATTCCGTTGGCCACCCAGGTCGCCTGACCTTACTGCACCTGACTTTTTCTTGTGGGGTCATTGCAAACAGGAAGTCTTCAAAGCAAAACCAACAAATTTGAATGAACTAAGGCAATCCATTCGAGAAACAATTGCGGCTATTGCTGTCTCAACTCTCCAAGCAGTAATGAACAACTTTTTGGTAAGACGCCGCACATGCATCGACGAGCAGCGGGGCATTTAAATTCCATTATTTTTAAAACTAATTAAGCTATATTTAATAAAATTTAATGAGTTTTAACATGAATAAAAGAAAAATGAATTCCATACACTGAAAAAAAAAATTATTTGAGTTTCTTAATGTAGCAAAATTCATCAGCCACCCTGTATATATATATATATGTTGCCGAGTCGTTGAAAGGCAGGGGTTATTAAGTGGTGGGATCTAAAACTGCTTAGCTACAGAGAAAAACGCATCAGCTAAGTAAAACAAGAAATTAAAACTTATAAATAATGTATTAAGCGAAGAAAGAATCAGTTCGACTTGCAAGGGTAGGGAGAACAATCGAGAAGTAGGGAAGTATAGTGAACGTGTGGGCGCGTTGATTATAAATTCAAAATTAAACTACCAAAATGAATTACCTAACATGTAAAGAAAAAATTTAACGTATAGCTACTAATAAAGTTGATTGTATAAAGTCGACTGACATACAATTTTTCAAGTCAAACAACAAGAAATATCGATGTGACAAATGCAGCGTCATGCGCAGAAAAACCTTGAAGGCAACAACAACGTCGCCCAGACATTGCATAACCAACCACAACACCAGCAAATGGTGCAAATAAACAAAGCAGCGAAAACTATCGCCAAAGAAGACGAGCGCACAAAGCAGCGATCAGGTGAGTAGCACATAGCAGCGACTTTTTTTGTGTACTGAAACGTACTTGTTTTACATTTCCAACATTTACTCCACATTTTTAGATAGCTTATTGACAGAACAAAGAAGAAATTCGAGCGAGACAACTGACAGCTTACTTCACCTTGTTGATTACACTATGCACCCGTCTATCAAGATCTGATTGAAGTAAAGCTCTATTTTCGCTTACCGAGTAAAACAGTAAAATCTTAACGTCGTCAGCGTACATTGAAATTTTTGAAAACTTGATAGTACTGGATATATCATTAATATAGAGAAAAAACAGAATGGGGCCAAGATGGCTACCTTGAGGAACTCCAGAAGATACATCAATGACATTAGATAGCGCATTCTTAAAAACTACTCTTTGTGTCCTGTAAAGAAGATAAGAAGATATCCAGCGAGTGAGACTGGGTTGAAAGCCCAGTAGAACAAGTTAATGAATAAGTAACGAATGGCATACTTTGTCAAACGCTTTACTGAAATCTGTATATCACATTTAAATTCTTCCTTTAAGGTTTTCAGATAGAATAAAACATTTTCAGTAGAAATTAGTGGACTATTAATTGTATGGATATTTGTTTAATCGAGGAAAGGTAGCAGTAGAATAAGTAGATTTGAAAAATTGGGCAAAGAAATTTGCAATATCGTTTGCGAAACCATAAAATGACTTTGGGTTACCGATAAGGCTCTTTTTAATTTTACGGATATAAGCTGTGCAACATTTTTTATTCAGTTAAAAATATTTCTGTCGTAGGTTGAAGTACCTTAAGTAATATTTGTTTAAACCGAATTTTTTGTATAGCTTGAGTGAACGGTTCTTTTTATTTTTTAAAGCTTTAAATACGTCAGAAGAAATCCATTTTTGTGTCGCGATTTGCCAAAGAAACTACTCGTGTGGATATCGAGGGCTCTATACGATTTAAGCTTTCGCCTTCTTTTTTAAAATTAATGAAGTTTAACGTTATACCCGATAGAATTATATCATCTTTCAAGATTAACATCTCTCCGAATTGCTTTGATATGGTCCTGGATAAATCATTCTAGCCTGATGGTGTGTTTGTTCGTGAGTTTATGTACAGACCTCGCCAATACCTGTAAATGTTCCGCACTTACCTCACTCATAATCTGTATCAAAAAACTGATTTATGATTGTACTCTCAATATCTGTTTTCAGAACGTTAGAGGACGCAACACTAAGCCATGACATAAGTTGTGGTGTACTCGTTTTTACTTGGACATGATTGAAACCAAATGTGTTCAGCGTTATATTCCCCCCCCCCCCCCCTCTCATATAGAAATCTGTATGACCTTCCGATTCTATTGTAGTGCAAGGGAAATCTGCCTTGTGTGACGAAGAGCCTCATGGATGAGCTCCTTATGACTTTCTTAATGACCTATCAGACGGTGGTCCTAGCCAACTAAACAGATACCAAATTAGTTTCGGTATATGCTGGGATTTAATTTTTACAGACGACTCATCGAACTGTTCGGTATTTAGAAGTGACCAGAAGGTGTATATAACCCTGCACTTTCGCTGAGTATAAAATCTTACTGTCTGCCGAGACAACGTTATACTAAAGAAAAAGGTCCTGCTTAGAAGATCAAATTTTTTTGAGCTTATCACGGAAGTCTTAAAAATAACTTGGCCCCTGGAAATATTGAGAAAAGTATTCTCGATTTTAGTAATACTATGCATTCCATATTTCTCACATGTGTGCCTTTTTCGAAGAGCTGTAAGGTATCTTATAATACTGCATGGGCCCCAAAAGAACCCAAACATTTAAAAATCAGAAGACGCGATTTAAGCGATACAAAATGTCTGGCTGAATGTCGGCCTATTACGTTTTGCGACACAAGTACAATACGTTAAAGAAAAAGTGTTACAAGGATTATCTGATTAATGTTAAGAATCAAATGTTTTCAAACCCCACGTCGTTTTGTAGCTTCGTTAATTCGAAGCGGAAGACAAAGGAGTTCCCCTCAGTAATGAAATTTAATGATGTAGTTTCTCGGGATGGTGATGAAATTGCTATTATGTTTTCCTTCTTCTTTAGATCTAACTTCTCAACTTCGTTAGATACGGCGCCTTTGAATTATCCTTACAGATTGTCTTTGCTTAATTACACACCTGCACCTTTTATTTCTTGAGAAAATGTACTAGTGCATCTTGAAAATATGGAATTATCCTATTCTAGTAGACCCGATGAAACATCATCAATCGTGCTAAAAACTTGTGCTCAGTTCCTTTTTCAACCTTTAATGTCTTTGTTCAAAGCATCTATGAAGCAGGCAGTATTTCCTAAAAAGTGGAGACTCATTTATAATACCTTTATATAAAAATGGGAGTAGTTCACTTGTTACAAACTATAAAGGAATAGCAAAGCTCATTGTTATTCCCAAACTTTTCAAATCATCGTCGCAAAGAAATTAGCCGTTTCAGTCTCTTCGGCAATTGTCTTATCACAACATTTGTTTTGCAAGGGTAAGTCTACTGTGACTAACTTGCTTGAGTTTACAACGCATGTTTTCAAAAGCCTCAGGGCCAACTGCTAAGCTGATGTCATATATTAGATTTTAGTAAGGCATTTGATTAAGTTTCACATTCTCCTCTGTTATTCAAACTTGACCAGTTCCGTTGCTCACCTTCAGGCCCGTGCGCAGAAAATATCCGAGAGGGGGTTTAAAATCAAGTTACATAATCAATCAAAAAGATAGGAAATTTATTTTCGGAGTACGGAAATTTTATTGTCAAAAGTCATATTTAGTTACAATTATTTAATAAATCCACTCTTCGAGGTACTGGAAATAACTCTTTCAAAATTATTTGAGGATCGATTTTGACATCGCGATTTACATTGAGTGAGGCTAAGCCGTTCAGACGATCTTAAGATATTGTTGATCTCAAATACGTTTTCAGTCGTCGCAAAGTTGAGAAGGATCGTTCATTCTTCGCTGTTGTCCCAGGCAAAACTGCCATAACGCGAAGCATTTGGTTAACATTTGGAAACGCATCTTCATTACAAATATCGGGTGCTTCAAGTGAGTTTTTTATTTCTTTTCCTGCAATGAGCTTCCGCCAAAGTTGCACTTCGTTCACCCAGATGTCACGGGAATCGTCGTGCAAAATTGAACAGTATGATTGGAATAGTTGAGCGCAGGACTCTTCTTCGAAAATTTTCATTTTGTTGGGAAAAAGGCAAGCGAAATTTGATAAAATATTGCGGTAATTTAAGAATCGATCTTGCAATTGTGTCAGAAACGAATCAATGTACGGTATGTAGTTTCTTATACGGAAATAATCTTCAACTGAATCAGTTTGAACGTTGGGTTTGTTATTGCTCGCTAATTTCGCTCGCGGTTTTGAAAATTGGTCTGAACTCCCCCTTAGCGTTTTCTCTTCTTTTCATCAAAATTTGTTTCGCAGCATCAGCCAATTTGATAGCCTCTCCAAAATATCGATTTTCTCCTTGAAGTACTCGACTCAGAGACAATGTGAGAGAATGCGCCGAGCTCAAAATATGGAAACTATCTGGAAATTTTGCGGTTTTTATAGCTGAAAGCGGTTGAAAAGCTCCCGACGAAGTCGTTGGGTCTTTCCAGTTGGTGGTTGCAAATGGAGATATGTTGCGACGGAATCATGCTGTTCTATCCATCTGGTTTTACAAAAAATTTTCAATTTATTCACTCGAGTTTCCGATAGATGTTCATTTTCATTTATCGCATCCTGAAGGGCATATTGGATAAATGAAGAAGGAATGGATATTCTCTAGAGCTCCCAGACAATGTTTAATTCCCGCTATATTGCACGCAGAGCTTACCGCCAAATTGAAGCTATGAGCAGTACAATGGGAGTAGAGCGCGAGTGGATAAGTTTTTCTGACAACAGCTTGAGCCCCTTGGAACTCTCCGCCACACCAGTTTTCTCTGGTTAACGAATGATAATGAAATGTGCGGCAAAGAATTGTCAAACATTCTAATCACATGATGGGATACGCGCAACAACGAACCGGTTAAATACGCATTGCGGAAACAACAACAAACAGAAAGGAGTATTTATTTACATATGTATTAAATAAGTATAGCTATTATGTAGGAATTACAAGCTTTTAATTCGGTTTTTTATGTATGCGAAAGGGAGAGAAAATGCCCCATTGATGTTCAGTTATAAGTAATAAGGCAAATTCAAACCGCTTTAACATACAAGTGAATGCACAAACGTAAATGATAATTTGAATACATTTGAACCTTATCTAAGGCTGTAAGGAGTATCAGTTTGAATGGAATTGGGCCATTTGGAATATAAATATTTGCTGAAATATCCCCAATACGAGGGTGTGGGTTGAACCACCAAAACCCCCCTGCGCACGGGCCTGCTCACCTTTATTTCTCGTATGGGTACCTTCTTACTTAAAAGATAGAAACAAAACAGGTTATAATTAATAATTGCAAGTCTCATTTTATAAATGTTACTTCTGCTATTACACAGGGCAGTCATCTCGGTCCTATCGTATTTCTTTGGTTTAACATTCCAGGGTTTAAGTTCTAATTCACAACTTCTTTATCATCCCTTTATTTTAAACTAGCAACCCGCACCTTGTTTCAACACTGGTTGATAATGTTTAAAACAACTTTATAATTAACATTACACACATACATACGTCCGAAGTGAAGTAACGCTACCGAGCTCTTTCGCGAATTCATCAAATGACACATCACAGCTGTCGCTTAAAGCACGCTGACTTATTCGGTTGGCAGCGAACAAACACACAAACAGATTTTTTTGGAAAAAGTGCTTCTTTTGTTTAAACAATTTTGGTTAAATTAGAAAGAAATTAACTTTTTTTTTCGATGCAGAACGAAAGTAAATATTTCAAAGTTTAACTTCGAGGAAGATTCATTCTAATCGGTTGCTTAGGTTATGATGTATGGCTGTGTAAACCAAAAATTTATGTTTTTTACCACATTTTGTCCGATTGCCACGCCCCCTTTATATCTTTCTCCACATTATATAAAAAAAAAGTCCATCTCACACAGTTAAGCTTTAAAATGCAAAAAACCGCTTTCAAATCGGAGCATTCTGTGCGAAGCCAATTCCGTACATAGCTTTTTAGCGACTTTATTTAATAAGTAGTATAGATTTTAAAAACTTCCTGGTAAGCTTTGTTTATTTTCAGTTAATTTCACAGTTTTTAATTGCGTTAAAAGGTAAATACACAAGGAAGCGGAATTTTTCCAATTGCATTAGGAACGTTCGAATTTATATTTAAGGTATGTATGTATATGCAAAATTTTAAAGGTAAGTATAAATTTCAAAGGTAAGTATAAATTTCATAGGTAAGTATCAAGTTAACAAGGTAAGTATAAAATTCAAAGGTAAGTATCAAGTTAAATATTTCTATATAAACATACATATACCAGCTTTTACCCGGGGCTGCGCCCGCACGAAGTAATAAGCAAAATAACGAAAGTTCTTCTGAAGGAATTTTTACTTATCAGACAGACAAATATTTAGGGTTGCATATGGAAATGACTGTTAATATAGAACTTAAAAACATAGAACATGAAATAGGATAGAAGAAGCAAAATACAAAAACATAAAACTAAGAAGTTTTATTTTATTTTATAGGAAAAATTGCAAGTACGTATCTTCGAAAGAAATTCAACAAATATAATAGCCCGTAAACATAATTGTTTAACGCGCATTTTAATTAAAATCTTTACTAAGTAATATTTTATAAAAGCGTGCAACCGTTGGCGTATGCTGACAATATTGATATAATTGGCCTTAACAACCGCTCCGTAACTTCTGCTTACTCCAAATTAGAAAAAAAAGTGGAGAAAATGGGATTGGTGGTGAACGAGGGCAAAACGAAGTACCTTCTGTCATCATGCAAAGAGTCAGCGCATTCGCGCCTTGGCAACCACGCCACTGTTGGCAGCAATAATTTCGAAATAGTAAAGGACTTCGTTCACCTGGGAGCCAGCATTAACACCAACAATAACGTTAGCCTAGAAAACTGACGAAGAATTACTCTTGCAAACAAATGCTACTTCGGACTAAGTATGCAATTGAAAAGTAAAGTCCTCTCTCGACGAACGAAAGTAACACTCTATAAGTCACTTGTCGCACCAGTTCTGTTATGTGGTGCAGAAGCGTGGACACTAACAACATCTGATAAGGCGGCTCTGGAAATATTCGAGAGAAAGGTTCTTCGAAAGATTTGTGGACCTCTACGCGTTGGCGACGGAGAGTACCGAAAAAGATTTAATGATGAGCTGTATAAACTTTACGCAGACGCCGACATAGTTCAGCGAATTAAGACACAGCGGCTTCGCTGGTTAGGCCACGTAGTGCGAAACAGAAGGTATTATTATCGGCACCCGCCGGTGGAAGCAGAGGAAGAGGGAGACCACCACTCTGATAGAAGGACCAAGTGGAGACCGATTTGCGATCTCGCTGGGTTTCCAATTGGCGCCAGCTGGCGCAACGAAGGAACGACTGGCGAGCTATGTTGGACGGTCAAAATTCCCCGGGCGGTTAGATTACCATTTAAAGAAGATGATCGTAATTTCAATTCTGCTGCCAGTAACAGTTGATCATTGTCGACATTGTTCATTAGTTCCTTAGCTTTTCGTTTTTTTTGTGCGCATATATGACTCATAGAAGTTTTTTGTTGGCCTCCCGGCTTAGGAATAAAACGGGAAGTGCATGGCTCAACATCAAGCATATAATCTGTGAAATCCAGATTTTCTGATAAACATTCGGAGTTTTTCTCAATAAATCTACTTGTGGATCGAAAACAACATGCCCATCTTTTACGAATATTATAAGTTAGCTGGATGATCTATTTTTTAAATTTTGAATGATCCACATCTCTTCCAATTAGTTATACTCAAAATATAAACTTCAAAGAGTGAATTTCGTGAAATAGCCATAACTAGTTGATGATGTAGGAAAATTTGGTACAGTGCAGTTGGTTTTACTTCAATGCAGTCCGTATTTGGTATGATTAATTTTTAGCTATGTTCTCTATTTATATAGTCTTAGCCCAAGCGTTTTGTTATATCACTTGTCATAGAATAAGAAACTGGGTTTTTACGGGAAAATAATACCTGCTAATGCTTAACAAAAATATACTTACCCATTTCTTTGTTTTAAAGATCTAACTAAGATCTCAAACTCCGAAGGAGTTTTGGGTAGGCATTTATGTGATGTATACATACATATGTATATTCCCGAAGCACTCAATTGCTTAGAAGTATCACCCATAATAGACAACCCTCACGTAGGCGTGCATACATAACATAGGTTGATGGGATAAGTGCACAACTCGTTAACTATGAGAAAACTATGAGAAAACACATATGACACACAGTGAAGGATATTCAGTGCACAAGTTTCTTTTTTTCTGGGTTTTTACCATTTCAGGTATAACTGTTTTTTTGGGATGTATTATTGTAGACTTGAACTAAGGACATTCCATTGTTAGGTCACTGTGCGTTCATACGTGAGCGAAGGCATAGAGACCTTAAGTTGGCGATTACAAAGAAAAACGCAAAATCTCGCAACGGCTTTTTTTTTATCTGAAACTATATGGAATTCCCTTTAATGTGTGTGTATTCTCTCAATTAAATTGGGCCAAATCATGCAAGTTTTATTCTATTGAAAACGAAAAATTTTCTAAGCATACCAAACTTTTAGTGGCTGCCTAAAACAAAAAAAAAAATTTTGAATACCTATGTGGCTGAAACTTACCAATGCTATTGTAAACTACCCAAGCATGTTAAATAAGATAGTTTAAAGTCAAACAGTTATCCAAAAATCCACGTGGCCACAAAGTTGGTCAAAAATTTTGGACTGTGAAATGATTTTTACACTTGTTTCAGTTATCCAAGTTTCATAATGCGTATCGTTGTGATCGTTGGTTTTTTACTTTGCTTTTGTTTGAGCGAAATAAGCTGTAGTCATTTCTTTCGTTTATTTAATTTGCATTGCATGCAATTCACAATCAGCTTATGAAATATTCCAAAGATATAGTTTATATTTTGTAATCCCAAATAGGGGTTTTTCACAACGAGAATGTGGAAGCCAATCCCGCGCAATGCCTCAGAGCCAACAGTGCTCGCCCCCACTTAATACATACAAGGTGTACAGGTGCCTCGCACTAGTTAATATCGTGTGGTCGATATTTGAGGAAAAAAATATCTTTATCGTGGAATTTTTTAAATATATTTTTCTTTACATTGAAAAAATATATATGGCTGCTTAATCGTTGTTGAGCTCCAGTTAATATCGTGTGGTCGATATTTGAGTAAAAAAAATATCTTTATCGCTACGCCGAAATGCGTGCTCTTTATTGATATTCTTAAGACTGTTGAATTTACATAAATCTTAGTGCTACTTATACTATTGAGATGCGACGGTTCTTATCTTGTTTACTAATAGATAACAATTTTGGTTGTTATAGCTTATTCTACGGATAGTGCATGTTCATGATAAAGCATGTCAAAACAAGTTTTACTGTTTTGATGCTGTTTACAATTTGCGTATAATGTTATGCTTTGTTACTTAAATAATATGCTTTTTTACGTGTTCTATAATATTCTTTTTGTCAGTATGTTATCATACAAGGTTAAAGGTTGTTTGTCGGTATAGACAATGATTATGTATATATGTATGTATGCAGTGTATATATGTATGTGGTGTATAAATTTATATTCATACTGATGCACCTTTGTACTAACGTCGTTAACTCACTCCCCGTTCTATATAGAACAAATAGTTATTATAAAAACAAATAATATTACTTAAAGGTTGTCCCTTATGCAACATATGCTCCGCACCCCCCGTTCTACTCGCTGAACAAATAATAAAATAATATACAAACATTAACTCGACGAAGCTTAGACAGTTTTGTATACATGTTGTTAACAGTTGGTTATTAATCTGTTGCATGTAAAAAAATTTTTGAGATTGGAGAACATTGTTTTTTGGACTTTTGGCATCCTAAAAAAAGTGAAAAAAGTTACACTGTGCGCTGCCGCCCTGGGACATAAGGAAACCCCTTCTGTAAGCACTGTCGTTAGACCTGGCATCACATCACTCAGCCGTTATATCCACGGGACCGCAGACAGGCTCCAAACGAACTCCACACTAAGTCATCTAAGACCATTTAACACTTGAAATATTTTAAAAGGGGAGGGTCCTCCCTAGGGATACTAGGTTCAACTTCGATCTGTATATTTCGACACTGTGCTATAGAACTTACTCTTCTAATATCAATTTCGCTCTGTCCAACACTGTTGATGGCGATGCCCATAATGATCGTGCCCATTACAACGACAAAAACTACGAATCATTTCGCATTTTCTCCACCATAAAATTAATGAAATCGCATACAGGCAGATCACCAAAGAGGTGGTGTGTCATATTTCTTTTCCCACGGGTTTTATCCAAGACCAACTTTTGATACACACGTTCCCTTACAGCAGTAAAAGACAATAATTAGGGCCGCGTTCTCTATTAATCCACACATCTAACACTAGAAATTCCATTTTGGACACCCGGACACAGTCTCTGTGAATGTACCCTCTTACTGTATCTGCCAGGACCCAAATATTTACAAAAGGGGCTAAGCCTGAATTCAGTGAATATCCTCTTCAGCACTCTTAGCTTCACCTTGTTTCTAGCTACATATATCTGTTACACAACTATTCAAATACTGGACTGAAGTCTAGAAAGAGGCTAATCATGAAGTTATACTTTATCGCATTTTAGAACGAAGAAGAAAGAGCCATAATTGAGAATGGTTTCGTTTTTGTAGCACCTTAGTTAAAATTTGTATAATATATATACTGCAAATTATTATACAAACTAAGTAACGCAACGCTTGCCGCTTATGTATCTATATGGACAACCCAATAGTAATTGATTCCACGCAAATGTTTGCGTTTTGCAAAAACACATTTGCCTTTAAATTTTGTAAGAGCATAAATAAATTCCAAAAATTTCTTTTTCCGAACAATTGAAAATTTCAATTATTCGTCACACTCAAATAAAATAAATTATTTTTTTTTTAACTTGTTCGCAGCCAGTATAAGCAATTGAAAGAAATTAATTTTAATTATTTGAAAAATGATTTTTCTGAACCCTGCTTTTAAAGCGCTCTGTTGAAAAATTCAAAAAAAAACTTTGTTAGTATTTCCTTATTGACCCAGATATATAAAAATTAAATATATTTCGTATGACCGCGATGGATGTCTAAACGACTAAACCGATGTCCATTATGTAAAAGGTACTTTCTTGGACCTTCTCTGTGGAAGGTTTTGAGATACAAAAATATTCAAAACTTTAAGTTGCTGCTACCAAAAATAAAGATAGCTTAGAGGACACAATTTCGCAATTTTGTTGAGTTTTCAGTACGTTTTATGCCACCAAACCACTACACCTTTTAACGGATTTGGTTCATGTTTGGAACATGTGTTGTTGCTTTGGGGATCGTGTCTATCAAAAATTTACTCGATGATGGCGCTGTAGTCAGTCCTAGTTAGTGATCAAAACCTGGACCAGGGACTACGTGTGGCCCTAGAAGGTTTTGATACGATATGGGTATCAAATGAAAGATAATTATGACAGCTTTATAAAGGAGTAGTTCTTCGGCCTACACGAAAAACCTTTTCCGAGTTATGCAACAAAACTTGGACCAGGTGTGGCCTTAGAAAGTGTTTCTACGACATGGACATCAAATGAAAGGCGTTGATGGGGGTTTTAAGAAGGAAAAGTTCTTAGTTCGATGTGAGATCTCGTTTTCGAGATACTGATCAAAATGTAGACCATATGTGGCCCTATTGTTTTGTATATATATATATATTGCCTAGTTGTTGAAGGTAGTGTTGCCGGCCTACCACACCGAAGGTCCATGGTTCGAGCCCTGGTACAGATAACATCAAAAGTGATTTGAAAAAAAAAAAAAGTTTTTCAAAACGGGGTCGCCCCTCGGCAGTTATTTGGCAAACTCTCCGAGTGTATTTCTGCCATGACAGGCTTCTCAGCAAAAAATTCGTCTCCTTTGTAGATGCCGTTCGGAGTCGGCAAAAAAGTGTAGGTCCCACCAATTTGTAGGGAAAAATTCAAATAGGCACACCACAAATTGGAAGAGAAGCTTGCGCAAAAATCTCTTAGGAGGTTTATGATGATATACCTGTTGTATATCGCGCCATAGATAGATAGATAGTTGTTGAAAGGCAGGCGTTTGTTAAGCGTTGAGATCGAAAACTGGTCAGCTACATAGAAAAATTCATCAGCTAAGTAACTTCAGGATTAAAACATAAATATATTTTGCAAAAGGACTCATGAAACGAGCTCAAAGCCAAGAATAATAATTTTTCACTTTTTTTAAGTTTTATGAAAATTATTATTGTTTTTATTTTTTAACAATCATTTTTAATTAATAATATAAAAGTTTTTTAGTTGAATAGAGTAGGAAAATTGTTTCGAGACAACCGCCATAGCTTTCTTATAGATCCATTTCAGAAGCTGCTAGGCTTCTTCATCAAAAAAATTTTGGCACGCATTGCTAACCTTTAAGCTAACAATATGCTGGTTTTCATGTCATCTAAACTCCTAATTCTATTTTCTTTACCATATACATTAACAACCCCCGCCATCTGGCAGTTAGTAGTGGGATCACCATGGATTTTTTGGCAGAATCTGTTTTAGCACCATCAGCAGAACTTCCTTACCGTGTGATCTTGGTTTTTATACCTTTCATGAACATGAAATGGTATATTAACTTTGGCCCGATGTTTTTACCGTTTAGAAATATAAGAGATAGACCCACCATTTAGTATACCAAATTGATCAGGACGATGAACGGAGTGGATACAGCCATGTCCGTCCGTCCGTCCGTCTGTTTGAACGCAAACTAGTCCCTCAATTTTTGAGATATCTTGATGAAATTTGGCACACGGATGTATTTTTGTATTATACTAGACATTTGTCGGATCCGGTATAATCGGGTCACTATAGCATATATATCTCCCATACAATCGATCGTTCAAATAAGAGGATTATGGCCATTTCTCCCTCATATTTAAAGATTAAAACTTGAAACTTGGTGATATTTTCTTATGGATAGCAAAAGATTTCGTAAAAAAATCACCAAGATCGGAGCTATATATGGTATGTATCCCATACAACCGATCGTTCAGATAAGAGGATTATGGCCATTTATCCCTCATTTTGGAAGATTAAAATTTAAACTTTGTGAAATGTTTGCTGGCAGATAATAAAAAATTTGGTTAAAAAAATCGCTAAGATCGGAGCTATAAATAGTATATATCCCATACAACCGATCGTTTAAATAAGAGGATTATGGCCATTTCTCCCTCATTTTAAAAGATTAAAACTTGAAACTTGGTGCGATATTTTCTTATGGATGGTAAAAGATTTCGTAAAAAAGTCAGCAAGATCGGAGTTATATATAGTATATATCCCATACAACCGATCGTTCTGATAAGAGGATTATGGCAACTTCCCTCAAACAAATAAAGCTTATTATAAAAGAAAATTAAATGTATTGCTGACAAAGTTTTAGAGAACTTTAAATAATGCGTATTTAAGTTTACACGTATTCATGAAAGGTATAAAGCCTTCGGCACAGCCGAAAACAGCGCCGTCCTTACTTGTTGTTATTGCTTTTTTGTACCAACAATAGTTTTTTTTTTTGGTTGATTTTACGGCCTTTACATTTTTAAGTATTCATGAAACAAGCTCAAGGAGTAATAATTTTTCACTTTTTTAAATTTTTATGAAAGTTATTATTGATTTTATTTTTTAAAAATCATTTTTAATTAATTAATAAACGTGTTTTATTTGAATAGAGTAGGAAAAATGTTTAGAGACAACCGCGATAGCTTTTCTTATAGATCCATTTCGGAAGCTGCTAGACTTCTGCATAATCGCTGTGCTAACCATTAAGCTAACAGAGCGCTGGTTTTTGTGTAAGCTAAAATCCTAGTTCTATTCACATTCATGGCAGAAGGAAAACATTTTACATTAAGTTTAGAGTTTACGAAGCCATAATATGATTATGGGTTGCAGATAATGTGTTTAGGCCATGGCCTAAATATTCAGGTTCCCCCTCGTAGTTTGCAAACGTGCGTATCTGTGTGCAACTATTTAGCTGCTTACATATTTATTTGTACCGGTAACATATCTTACCCCTCCGAATTATAACGAAAGTTATCATCCGAATTATAACGAAAGTTATCATTCGGGGGGTGTAATGAACTAATTCCTTTGGTGGCTCATTCTTTTTTTTTTGCAACTTCACAGAGCGAACATCCCGGAGCCATTTCAGGTAATATTGTTTGTAAATAAAATTACATTTTTTTGTATTTTCCCTCATATCTATTTTTAATTATTTCCGTACTAGCTCTTAACACATTGTATTTAATTATATTGAAACTCATTTGTTTATTTAATTATCTAATTCGGTGCTTCTTCTTTTCCTTCCATATCGCTATTACGTGCGAGCGCCCTATATTCCGACGTCGACGCCCGTAACATTGGTCCATTTCGCCAAGAATTCAGTTAAAAATTAATAAATATTATCAATCCCAGCCCAATATATTAACAGCAATTAAAATATTCATCAAAACATCCCAGAAACAATTTAATTCACACAAAAAATTAAGCCAGAGAAGATATTAGTACGTTTGGTGCAAATCAACATCAACACAAACAAAATTGTATACCAGCGAGTGACAGCACACACACCTACATAATCAATTAGCAAATCACATCACATCATCTATACAGTCCATTAGCAAATCACATCACACCATCTATACAGCCCATTAGCAAATCACATCACATCACAATGGTGAGGCTTATCCGGCGCAGCTTAAGGAAGGCAGTCAGTGAATTTTTAAAAATTTTTTATGTATATACCCAGCACTGCACTGCATATCTCGTCATTTTGGCACTTAGTATGGAAATCCTATTAAAAACTACAGTTCAATTTCACTTGGTTGAGGCTTTTTTATAGATGCATCACAAAATTCACATCGACTATCCTTTTACTAATACAAACTGATTGTGTCCTCATAAATTTATCACTGCGTTGGGTGGCTTGTATTTGGTATGATTGATTGCCATATTTATTATTTGTATATATATAATTTAAATAAATAATTTATCACTTTTACTTGCAACTTGAAAAACACCATTGCGGTCACGTTTTTTGGGTTTTATAACACTAGAATATTATTTTGGTTTGGCTTTGCAGGTAATTCGCTATTTTATTTCCCCAAAGGCACATTAAATCTGTACCGAGATTTCTATCTGTGCACAATTTTTATACACATTAAATCTGCATCCAGATTTCTATCTGTGCCACCTTCATATAACTTGGCTTAGATTCCAAACAATTAATTCCTGAGTCATTACTTCTGTTCTCGGTTCCTTTAAAGAGACAAGATATTTAAATTTATTAAAAAAAATGGAGACATACATACGACTCTCTGACTACATAGTTGAGTTTGAGCAAGACTTCAATACAAAATACAATACAGCAAGAGGAGTTGAAGTTACTGTAGAAGAAGACAAAAACAACATATGAGAGTATTCTTAGTTCCACAGACTTATCCAAAGAAGACCTGCAGTCTTTGGACAAAAAAGGAAAATTTGCTTCGCATACTGCGCGAAGTGTATGGTGCCGAGGTCGAAAAATTTACCGTACCTGCCCCACTTGCACCCACAGTCTCTGAACCTTCCATTAGAGAAAATAATATTCGCCTCCCTTCTTGTGACACTGAGGTGTTCAAAGGGGACTACCTTTCTTGGCCAACCTTTAGGTACTTGTTCATGGCCATATATCGTCGCTCGCATGACCAACTAACGGAACTGACATTTACAAAATTTTACAGGAGAGCAGTTTTAATATTTTTGACCCTTTATTCCATTGTCCCTGTCGAAAGGTATGCATGATATTTTCAGTCTGCTTTTCTAATTATGTACTCTGACGTCTACTCTTCAATATTATTATGGCAAAATGGTATTATATTGGATTTTAATGCGATTTTTTTATTGCAATGCAGATACGTTACCCTTGTGAAATTTTTTTTTGCTCCAGTAGTAAGCGATACTAAATCTTCGTATTTATTTTGAGGTATTTTAGGAGGAGTCGTGTTTAATTTTGAAATCTCTCCCGTCAATAAACTGACAACAGGGCGTTTTAGAGTCAAGGATCTATAATTTTTGTCTGTATGTTTATTTTTAAAAAACAATTTAAAAGGTTCTCCTTTTTCTACTCTGTACTCAACCATTTCGGTCCAGTTTATTGGTTCTCCTTAGTCGTCTTTTCGAATGGATAATAGTTTAAGATCGGTCGACAATTTCTTGAAATTTAAAAAACCAGAATAATCCATGGTAACTACATCGTATGGCTTCTTTATCCGCGCCATCCTGAATATTGTGTTTAGTTGACTTGGAACATGAACATCACCACTTTTCTTTAAGGCGTAGGAGATAGCGCTGTGGGCAGAATCTCCTTCGTTTTGTCCATGGCAAGGTACCGATATTCTTAACTCTATTTCTTCAATATTAGTTGAGTTGTTTACTATATATAGTAAAGTAGCAACTGTCACTGAATTTTTGTTCTGACCACTACATCCGTCGGCAAACAGATAAACTTTTTTGCAGCCATTATTGTCATACTTCTGAAGAAAATGATAAACAGCAGTAGACACTTCAGAGGCGCCTCGTTTTCTAATTCCTTCGTGCCACGTGTAGCAAGAACAATCACCAGATGCAATATTATAGAATGTCAAATTATATACAGAAAGGCGTCTCTTATAAAATACAGCATTGTCCATTGAAATTGGAAGACTAATTGACTTGCTGCATGTCAAAAGTTGCGCACAGAATTGTCGGGTCTATTTTAGCGGCTTCTTTACATCCTTTTCTAATTAGTCGAAATTTGTTTTTTTCCTCATTGTGTATTACAAACCGTTTGCTTAAATTATTTTTGACCTCTTCAGTTCCTTTATGATAACTCATACATAGTCCACACTGATCTTCTTTGGGCCGATGGAATGACAAATTTTTTGTTTGAAATATCTTTCGATAAGTCGAAAGGCTGGCAACAGCGCCCTCTCCAATTTCCTTTGTAAACAAACTATACATTTTTTTTGTCAGATCGCCGTTAAGGTACTCTCGAGTCGAGTTGTTACGGCAATAATGAGACTCCACTCCTGGAAATCTATCAATATGGCTTTCCACTTGAAGAGTTATAAGTCGATCTCTTTCGATGTAATTTTGACGACGACCTCCTCGTTTATCTTTGTCTACAACTCCTGTTGAGGTAATTTTAGACATCGCTGTCCTGACTACTTGTTCGGAAACTGCTAGTGTATTTAGGAAAAAAAATTGACAAACTTTTTTACGTACGCCATTCAATGGAAGGTAATATTTCTGACTATTTTTTCTTCTTGTGAGCGGACCAGCTGTCTTACGTTTTGTTGATTTTTTTTTTCAATATACCGTACAATATATTCCCTTTGGAATTGCAATGATCCCAATGCCCAAAAGTCTTTAAATATTAACTGACGAGTTTGTTCGGAAAAACAAAAACAGCTGCGGCTTTTCTTTTTACAAAGTTCTATATTGCACGTAGGACCCAGTATTCTTTTAGGTATTGTTTTGTTATGAACTCGGGTCTGATACTCCTTTCCAGAGTTCTTCAATTTTTGTGCCCCTTTCTTTTTGTCAGATTTGGTAGCTTTATGTTTTTGAGCACGAGATTCACCACCTTCTACTTCATACATTTCAGGAAAATCATCAGACGTTTCTATGGAGTGCGAAGTTCCTGGTAAGGGATCATAATGCGTTTCACATGTTATATTTATGGTAAAATGAGTAGAGCAGAGCAAACAACCACATTTAAAGCAGGAACTGATAACATTTCTGCCGCATCCTAGAACTTCACAAGATTGTTCCAATTTTTCTGCCATGTTTAAGACCTTCACTAAGAAAATTCTACATTTGGTTTTGATTTAACGAAATATTTGTACACTTCTACTTACCTTTTATTATGCCACTATTCCTTTTGATAATAACACTTAAAAGATTTTTTAACTACACGTGTACCAATGAACATTACAATTGATGAGAATCGCACGACATTATAACGGTAAAAATTATGGCACATAATTGCAGTAACATGTGTTTTTGTTCTTCTTCTTCCTTTTGAAATAATTTGGCAGTCACTGTTGATATGGCGTTATCACTGACACTGCAAAGCATTGCCCTTGCAAGGCGTTAGCAGTGCAAAGCATTGCCACTACAAACCATTGCCTTTCGAAATAGTTAAATAATATTAAATTTAGTTGTTTAAGCACATTACAATGATATTCGATAATATTTAGTATTAATATCCGAACATTTCTTATGACTTCTGTTTATTGGCTCATTTATATTTTTATACCCTACCACTCTGTGGAACAGGGTATTATAAGTTAGTTTTGCCCCAAATGTTTGTAACACCTCGAAATATGCGAGCTAGACCCACCTTAAGGTATACCGATCGGCTCAGAATCACTACCTGATTCGATTTAAGCATGTCTGTCCGTCCGTCCGTCCGTCTATATTATAGTAGGCCACGCCCGACTTTAGCCTTTCCTTACTTGTTTTATAAGAATACTGTAGTTTTGCATGCATTTTGTTGGCATATTAAAAAATATCTTGCAATAATATTGGAAAATTTCTTTATAAAGTATAGCACCAGGTATTAAATTGCAGTTACGTTAGTTAGTAAACAATTTTTTTGGTCCATCTGCAGATACGTTGAAAATGTTATGGCGTTTTCTGAGATAACGGTACTATATACAATCACATAATTTACACACAAGATGCGACATGCCTAAAGAAGTCCCATAGTGGTCCTAACTCAATTTCGGAAAAAATGTCAGCTCCGTTAGTTGGTCATGCGAGCGACGATATATATGAAAAGTTATATCACCTCAACCAGAAAACTGAAGGAGAGGAAAAAGAAATTGTGCAGAGGTGTCCACTGACAAACGAAAAATCTAAGTGACAGGTACGAAAACAAGCGTATCCTGGTCAAAATACAATTAAAGTCTTTATTTAGTCTGACCGCAGTCGAAAATGAGTGCGGAACGTCAATTAAAAAGTTACAACGAGATATAAATAATTGCATTGCAAATTGACATTTCAAATTGGGATGCCATAATTACATAATTATACTCCACCAAGCTCCCGGAATGCACTCTGGCTCTATGGAAACAAACCTTAGAGAACAAGACAGAAATCCCAAAATGGGAGGGCATGGATAAATTTCTATCCAAATAGGTTCAAAACATTGGAAACCCTTTCCTCAAGGGAAGCAAACCTTCCAAAGCACCCAAGAATCACAACACCCATAATTCACGGGAATCGCTTGCGAAACTTGGAGCCTACCAAGCCAGCGTCCCTAAAGCTTCATGTAAAATGTGCAACTGTAAGGAGCACAAATTACGAAATTGCCAAAAGTTCCGTAGGCTGACCACTGCCGTTAAAATAGCTTATGTCAAGAACAACGGTTGCTGTTTGAACTGTCTGTCAACTGGACACGGTGACACGATGCACTAGTCCATTCAATTGCAGCTCGTGTAATCAAGGCACAACACCTTGCTCCATCTTACAGCAGCTCAGCCAAAGGCAGCAACCCAGAGGTCGAATCCGAACACCTCAGATGACATTCCCTCCACCTAACAACAGGCTATGGTAAAGCTGGACTCTGCAAAGAGAAATGAAATTACAAAAGAATAAACTATTAAAAAAGATATAAACAATAATCTTAATCAATCAAATAAAAAAGTTTTTACAGTTCTTACACAATTTAATTTAACAATTTCTCATTGTAAAAAACAACTTAAATATTTCAATAAAAATTTGAATCTTGATAAAAAAAAATTTATCTAAAATCAATTAATAATAAAAATCCAATATTACAAATTGATATATACTTCATAATTCAAAATGATTTAAATCATATCATTGACATCACAAATCAATGTTTTTATTAAACTATTTGAATTTATTTAAAATCAAAGCATACAAACATCTCTTTTAAAAATTAATATATTTAATGGAAATCAATGGAAAAATAAAGGAAATATTCACGAATTTTACCAACTCTAAAAGAATACAACCGTGAAAAATTTTTTCCATGTTTAGTTTAAGCATATAAATACAGAGAATAAGCAGCTCCAAAAAAAGATAATAAAGATAATATATTCTAATAAAAGACCAACTATTAATTCTTTTAATAAAGAAATGTCCCCTAACAAATTTAAATCATCATAAAGTTAATGAATAAGCCCTTATTAACTAATCATAAGTGATATTAGCTAATCAAAATAAACCAGAAAAACAAAAAGCATGGGCAATTATTAAAACACAAGACCCACATAAACCTCAATAATTTAAAGTTAATAATCCTCTTAAAACAATTCCTAAATGAAAAACAGAAAAATAAGCAATTACAGATTTTAAGTCCGTTTGACGTAAACAAGTTAAACTAATCAAAAATCCCCCAAATGATCTAATTCTAACTAGTAAGGAAGTCTAACTTCGGGTGGAACCGAACATAATATACCTAGCGTTGATCTAGTATTATCGCATACCAATTTAGCAGGTCTATTTTAATACTTTTCAGTTCGTATTATAAAGCTAGCTGATTGTTTTCAATAAAAACACTTCTGTTACGAGTTTTGAGGAGTAAATTAATTTAAAAAAATATATAAATGCATGGCGCGATATACAACAGGTATATCATCATAAACCTCCTTAGAGAGCTTCCCTTCCAATTTGTGGTGTTCCGTTTTGAATTTTTTCCTACAAATTGTCGGGACCTACAGATTTTCGCCGACTTCAAGAAACGAGATGCATTTTTGCTTAAAACCCTTCCATAGAAGAAAGACACTCGGAGAGTTTGCCAAACCACTGCCGAGGGGCGACCAAGTTTTGAAAAATTTTCAAACATCTTTCGATGTCACCAGTCTCAGGACTCGAACCTTGGACCATCGGTGTGGTAGGTCGGCAACACTACCGCCACACCACGGCGGCCACCATTAATTTATTTGTATATAAATAGCTTCCCTACCAACAACTGCTAACCACATTTTTTCAAAATACCAATACATGCATATTTTGTGTTTGAAAAATTTGCGTTCACATAGACAGACAGACAGATGGACGGCGAGACGGACATTTCTAAATCGACTCAGCTCATCGTCCTTATTATTTCAGATTACTTATTGATGGATCCATATCTTCTTCTTCTCATACTTACAAACATTTCATGTTCATTAAAGGTCTGAAAATAAAAAAAGGTATATAACTTTTCCATTGTAGTGGGGTAGTAACAACTTACCCGGATATTTTACTTGTGTGTTATCCGATTTACCTAATTTTTGGCAGAAGTATACTACTGTAAGGATAAAATCCATCAACTATTTCACGTAAATGACACATCTGGCAACACTCTTCTTAGCAGTGTCATTGTGAATAGTTGCTTGAGCGTTAGAATGAATAAACACTATAATAATTGTATGTTAGCATGTAAGCGCCTTGAATCATATAAGAGAAAGATAAAAAGAATAATAAAGAATAAACGACACGAATGACCGGTGCCGATAGGACAGCGGTCATCGTGATCGTCCATCATTACAATTTTGGTACCCAACATAAAGACATCGTTTTGTTTTAAATATAAAATTGGAACCGAACGTAGTTTTCCGGGAATTAATTAAATTCAATTCAAATGAGGACGATTGATAGCGTGTGCCGTGCTGGAGCTCGACGTGCGAGTTGATGGTGGTGAGAAATTTTTCGGCAGTGAAGGTGAGTGGTTGTGTGTGAAAAAGTTCAAATTATAATATTAAACGGAAGTAACAAAATTAAGTGACTTTAAATATAATATAAAACAGAGATAATAAAACTTAATTATTTATTTTGTTGTGTTGATCTTCCGACAGGGTAGTAAGCTGATTTTTGTTGGAACGATTTTCGGTCATCCCTTGTCAAGTTTGGTTTTGTGACAAACCGGTTTCGGCGTTCTGCCATTTTCAATGCCTAGCTTCGTTCTGGTCTGTGTCTATCCGCTGCGTTGTTTTTATAGTCCGTGGGTGCTGTGGCAGGTAATGTCAATCTATGTTTTCGTGGTAGGTAACGTTAATATGCGTGTGTGTGTGCGCAGTATTTATACGTCAGAATTGTTATCTGTCCCAAGGGTTGTTTTTGTAGGTATGTAGACATACCGCTTGTTAGCTAAGCGGTAGGTTGATGTAGGTAGAAATCGGTGATTTTTGCAGTTTGGTTCATATTTCGTTTTTGCTTGTTCATTGTTACGTGTTTGGTTGCTGTACCTGCTGGCTTGTGCTGTTTTTTGTAAACAAGTTTTAAGGGTTCAAATATTTCGTCAGAGATAGTGTTGGTTTGTTCGTTTATGATCCTGCCGTCAAATGTTTTTAACTTGTATATCTCCATGTTCTCAAGTACATTGAGCCGCCGGCCTTTTCCTTGTACGTGAAGTATTCGAGCCGTTGTTTTTATGTTAGCTGGGGTGCAGTTGTTCTCAAACATGTGGTTCGTGAAATTAGATTCTGGTATTATGGTGGGTTTTCGTGTTTTTTTGTTGCAGTCCCTGATATGCTCTCGGAATCTTGTGCTTATTTTCCTTCCTGTTTGTCCTATGTAGCTGTATTGACATTCACAAGTAAGCCTATACACTTCGTGTATGTTGAATGGGTCATCAGAATTAGTGTCGGTTCTTAGTTTTTGTCCGACGTTGTTGGATGTTCTGAATGCTGTGTTGATGTTATATCTTTTAAAGAACTTTGCTAATTTGTACGTCGCTTTTCCAGTGTATGTCATTGCCGTCCAAACCATTGGATTTTCCTCTACGTTTACTCTTTTTTGTGTTCCATGGCTACTTCTGAGTTTATCCACAAGTGCTTTCTTGTATCCATTATTTGCCGCTATGTTATATATTGTATTAAGCTCTCTCCAGTATGCTTCCTGTGTGAGCGGCGTTCTCTGAAGCCTATCCACTAAGTGCCTCAATGCTGCATATTTGTGCTGTTGCGGATGGTTTGATGTAGAGTGTATAATGGTGTCCGTGGCAGTCGGTTTTCTATAAATGCCGTAGTTGAACCTATTTGTTATTTTGTCAATCCCTATAGTTAGGTCCAGGTAGTTCATTATTCCATCTTTTTCTACTTCCATTGTGAACTCTATGTTGCTATGTTGCCTGTTGAGGAACTCTAGTATTTGCTCTTCGTTATCGTCATTTAGGATGCACATGATGTCATCCACGTATCTAGCGTAGAATCCCACGCCTAACTTGGTTTTTAACTCCTGTATATATTTTCCTTCCAAGTTTTGCATGAATGTTTCCATGAGAATGGCCGATGTTGGGTTACCCATTCCTAGTCCGTTTGTCTGTCTATATATTTTGTTGTTGAACCGGAAATAGTTTTGCCGCAGCGTTGTTCTTAGCGCGTTGGTAATTTGCGCAGTTTTTACCTTATCTTCAGTTTTGTCCAGTAGTGTTTTGTTGACTATATCCATTGTATCTGTTAGTGGTATTGACGGGTATAAGTCCTTTATGTCAAAGGATACGAGTTTACTGCTCCTTGTGAGTTTAACGGTCTCAAGTATTTGTAGTAGTTCTATCGTATTGCTTATTGTGTATTCGTGCCCTAGTTTCAGAGTGTCCTTTAAAATCGTTTTTAGATGTTTCGACAGTTTATAACCCGGCGCGGACTTAAAATTAATTATAGGTCTCATCGGCGTATCCTGCTTGTGGATTTTCGGTAACGCAATGAGTGGAGGAGCAGATGGATTCATTTGTGTTAGGGTATATGCCATCCTCTCGTCTATTAAGGAAATAAGGAGCTGAAAATATTGAAAAGGCTACAACGAAAGCTAAAAAATAACAACATCGTCACAACGAAGGCAGACAAAGGAAACACAACGGTGCTAATCAGTAAGGATGAATATATAGCAAAGACAGAGAAGCTCATCGAGGAAATGAAATGCCGCATTATTAGGGATAACCCCACGGATAAATACCAGACCGAAGTTAAAGAGGTTATAAAAAATGCTACCAAAATAATAGACGAGAGGATGGCATATACCCTAACACAAATGAATCCATCTGCTCCTCCACTCATTGCGTTACCTAAAATCCACAAGCAGGATACGCCGATGAGACCTATAATTAATTTTAAGTCCGCGCCGGGTTATAAACTGTCGAAACATCTAAAAACGATTTTAAAGGACACTCTGAAACTAGGGCACGAATACACAATAAGCAATACGATAGAACTACTACAAATACTTGAGACCGTTAAACTCACAAGGAGCAGTAAACTCGTATCCTTTGACATAAAGAACTTATACCCGTCAATACCACTAACAGATACAATGGATATAGTCAACAAAACACTACTGGACAAAACTGAAGATAAGGTAAAAACTGCGCAAATTACCAACGCGCTAAGAACAACGCTGCGGCAAAACTATTTCCGGTTCAACAACAAAATATATAGACAGACAAACGGACTAGGAATGGGTAACCCAACATCGGCCATTCTCATGGAAACATTCATGCAAAACTTGGAAGGAAAATATATACAGGAGTTAAAAACCAAGTTAGGCGTGGGATTCTACGCTAGATACGTGGATGACATCATCTGCATCCTAAATGACGATAACGAAGAGCAAATACTAGAGTTCCTCAACAGGCAACATAGCAACATAGAGTTCACAATGGAAGTAGAAAAAGATGGAATAATGAACTACCGGGACCTAACTATAGGGATTGACAAAATAACAAATAGGTTCAACTACGGCATTTATAGAAAACCGACTGCCACGGACACCATTATACACTCTACATCAAACCATCCGCAACAGCACAAATATGCAGCATTGAGGCACTTAGTGGATAGGCTTCAGAGAACGCCGCTCACACAGGAAGCATACTGGAGAGAGCTTAATACAATATATAACATAGCGGCAAATAATGGATACAAGAAAGCACTTGTGGATAAACTCAGAAGTAGCCATGGAACACAAAAAAGAGTAAACGTAGAGGAAAATCCAATGGTTTGGACGGCAATGACATACACTGGAAAAGCGACGTACAAATTAGCAAAGTTCTTTAAAAGATATAACATCAACACAGCATTCAGAACATCCAACAACGTCGGACAAAAACTAAGAACCGACACTAATTCTGATGACCCATTCAACATACACGGAGTGTATAGGCTTACTTGTGAATGTCAATACAGCTACATAGGACAAACAGGAAGGAAAATAAGCACAAGATTCCGAGAGCATATCAGGGACTACAACAAAAAAACACGAAAACCCACCATAATACCAGAATCTAATTCCGCGAACCACATGTTTGAGAACAACTGCACCCCAGCTAACATAAAAACAACGGCTCGAATACTTCACGTACAAGGAAAAGGCCGGCGGCTCAATGTACTTGAGAACATGGAGATATACAAGTTAAAAACATTTGACGGCAGGATCATAAATGAACAAACCAACACTATCTCTGACGAAATATTTGAACCCTTAAAACTAGTTTACAAAAAACAGCACAAGCCAGCAGGTACAGCAACCAAACACGTAACAATGAACAAGCAAAAACGAAATATGAACCAAACTGCAAAAATCACCGATTTCTACCTACATCAACCTACCGCTTAGCTAACAAGCGGTATGTCTACATACCTACAAAAACAACCCTTGGGACAGATAACAATTCGGACGTATCAATACTGCGCACACACACACGCATATTAACGTTACCTACCACGAAAACATAGATTGACATTACCTGCCACAGCACCCACGGACTATAAAAACAACGCAGCGGATAGACACAGACCAGAACGAAGCTAGGCATTGAAAATGGCAGAACGCCGAAACCGGTTTGTCACAAAACCAAACTTGACAAGGGATGACGGAAAATCGTTCCAACAAAAAACAAAACTTAATTAAATTAAATGATTTTTTAAATATATAGTTAAACGGAATTAATAAACGAAAATTGAATATGCCAAATTGGAAAGATTAATTCTACTTAAATTGATGTGAAGATAATAACGAAAAATAATATTAATAAGTTATGGTGATTGTTGTTGGAGCAAAGCTCGAATTTTTATGTTTGTTTGTTAATTGATATTAGAGGAAAAATTACAACGTTATGCACAGCGATGGTATGGGATGACATGTTTCGAAGTGCCCAACTTCTCATCAGACCCCTTCTCGGACACTGAGATATGAACCCAAGTGTCTGCACCAAAGCCGCTGTTTGAGTACTCTAACAACTAAGCTATGATGCCCTGTAGCGTCACGATGGATTTTTCCTCTAATGTGCCATTTGCTTATTCCTTTTATACATTCTTTGGTACATATATTTTATATGTCAACTCAAGGAATATTATATATCATTAATAAGATTTTGCGAAAAATAATAAGATGCAGAAATAACAGAACTACTAAAAATTAGCAAAATATTTGAGAAAAGTAATATAATGCGGAAATAATAAAAATTTAATCTAAATTGCTGAACATAATAAAAATCAAAAATAATACAATATTTTAAAACAACAAAACGTTTGTACAGATTAAATTTGAAATAATAAATAGCAGAAATAACAAAAAATTGTAAAACAACAACAAAAATTTTGTACACAATTAAATACTGTACAATAGGTCAACTAATACAACGCATTTAATAACGGCACACCAACCACTCCACCAAAGCAACGGTACACGCGCAGCCAGCGTGGCAACAGCAGCAGTGTAGCAGCAACGGGGGTAGAGCGGCGGCAGCAGTCATAAGTATTTATATAGAGGAACTGCGGTAATTGTGGTATAGGCGGCTAATGTGGTAAACCATTATATCTCAGTTTCCGAATAGTTTATGAAGATGACGGTTTTAAAATTTCGTGTGAAATTCAAAAAAAAATATGTGACGCTTGCTAGCGCTGTATTTGAACACACACAGGCTTCCAGTTGAGAAAAACAACTGATTGTGTGTGGTTGACTTTTTTTATTGGTCTACTATTTTGTTTCGTTTCTCGTAAATAAAGTTTCATTTTCTGTTCTGTTTAATCAACTTGTAATAAAGTAGGTGCTAAATTTTATGAAATAAGTGTTACTATCACCAAATTATGAGTGTGTAAGATAGAAATTGTTCATTACTTGAAGCGCGCCGAATCGGCCATTGTGGTACATCAGGAGACGGCTTATGTGGTATTATAACCCTCATTAAAGTTAAATGATTAAACCATTAAATGTAGTGAGGTAATAAAAATTCTTTTTTTCCTATAAATTTTTTTTTCGATGTCGAAAATGCGCAAAGGTTCCTAGGGGATATTGTCCGTGTCCAAACTATTTAGCTGTCCAAACTATCTAACAAGCCCCTACCTGAGCATACAGTATACCAAATTAAAATATTTGTCTATACCATATTTCCCTACAATTTTTAAGGAAGCGGCTTTTCGGGTTAATCCAAATTTCGTCTAATATAATATAAACTATCAGTAGTATACAACTTTTGTCTAACGATTTCATACCTAATGTTTCACTTGACAAAACGCGACAGAAAGGATTGAAATTGGACTCGTAGTTTGTCAGATATGATCCGAAAACCAAAAGGTATACCACAATTGCCGCGGTTCCTCTATAAGTAATTTTTTGCCTTAGGTTTTTTTTGCCTATGTAAATATAAATACTTAAGATTTTTCTTTTCAATTTTCAACTATAATAACGTAAATTATTTTCAATTTAAATTTTTCTACAAATTTTGGATTTTTGTTTGAAACGGTGGTTCCGTATAAAAAAATATAAATTTTTTTCGGTAAACGGTGGTCCTGTATAACAACCAAATTTATACATTTTATTATAACACGGTGGTACTGTATAACAACAAAACTATACATTTTTGATCAAAAACGGTGCTTCCGTTTGCATAGCTCAATCCATACATTCAATAGTTTGCATTTTAAATTTGTAAATTACTTCGCTGTTAAGTAAATTAATATAACTTTTTGTATAAAGTTTTGGTAAATTAGCATAAAAATACACTAAAATACAAAAATACACTTAAAAAAATATTTTTGTATTTCACTGAATTTTTAATAGTGCTTGTGGAATCGGGTGAAATTCAATTTCATTCATTTAAAGTCCCAATAATTGAAAATTCTCGAATAGTTTTCTCCGGAAGAATGTTTTCTAAATATATTCCATGCAGGTAACTTAAAGTTAATTCAATTAAACTTTTATTTTTCGTCAGTGCTTTTAAGTTCATATGAAACTTAGAAGCAATAAGACCGATTCCGAATCCCAAAATTCAAATTCAAGCTCTGTCAGTTCATCGGCATCTTCGACTAATACAGTCATACCACCAGGAAAACAGATTTTCATTGTCGCAAGACTTCGCAGGTTTCGGAGATTCAAATAGTGTTAGCCAAAATTTTGATTCTTCTAATATAAACTCTGATCTTAACGATTCAACAAGTGAAAACTTAAATTTAATTTCTTCTAACCAAAATCCAGATCCGAACGATCAAAACATGGCAACAACTGAGCAAAAGAAATCTTTCATTAGCATGTGTGCTACTATAGCGGTGATCCCCTAGCACTTGAATTATTTATAGATAAAATTACATTAATCGAAGATTTAACTGATGAAAATTTTACTACAACTTTTATAGCGTTTTTTAAATCCAAACTTGAGGGTAAAGCGCGTGAAGCAATCCCAACCCAGGTAAATTCCATTAGTCAAATTAAAGCCGCGTTACGTAATATAACTAAACCCGACAATTCGAAAGTTGTCGCGGGCAAAATCGCGTCTTTACATGTCGTAAGCAATAACTATTCGGAATTTGCCAAGCGTGTTGAGGAATTATCCGACTCATTGGAACGTTCCTTGATCATTGAAGGTATGACACAAACAAAAGCTAACGAAATGGCTGTAGAACAAACAGTAAACGTTTGTAGGCTGAACACTCGCTCAGAATTAGTCAAATCAATTTTAGCGTCAACTACCTTTAGTGATTCAAAGGGCGTAATTGCAAAAGCGATAGTCGAGCGAAACAACGAAGTTAAAGAGCGTCAAGTGCTAGCGTTTCACTCGCGTGTAAATATACCAAATAGTTTTTGAATAGGATATAGGGGATATGATTTCAATAATAGACACAATCATAACACAAATCGATTCAATAACAGTAATGTAGATACAATAACAATTTCGGAAACAATTACAAGTACAATAACAATATTAGAAGTGATCATAATAATAATTCTAATAACAATAATTTGAGCAATCTATCTAGTAACAGAGGAAACAATGGTAACAGACGTGGAAGTTCTAAAGCTAATGTGCGGAAGCCCCTCAGGAGCGAACATTGGAGGAGCAGGAATTAGAATTTTAAATGAAAACGTTCCTAAAAACGCGTTTACTGTTTGAATCCCAACTATCCCGATTTCATCGAATTAAAATGTAGTGATTCTTACAAGCCATGCACTTTCCTAGTAGATTCTCAAGCTGATATTTCCTTAATTAAATGTTCAAGTTTAAATGATAAAGTTGAAATTAACGGTAAAGATATTATTAACATAGCAGGTGTAACAACAGATACGGTTTCAACAGTAGGCACAATAAATGCAAATTAAATCGCATCAAATTTTTTCTTTCCGCACAAATTACACGTAGTAAACAATGACTTTAATATACCTTCGGACGGAATACTCGGCAAAGATTTTCTAAAAATATATAAGAACATAATCGACTATGCAAACAGTAGCTTCACAATTAGCATTGGCACAGAAAATCATAGTATTAAAATTTTACACGGTACGACTACCGATTCTTTAGTAATTCCTCCTAGATGTGAAGTTTATCGTTTATTTAACTTGGAAAAATCAGATAACCCTGTTTTTGTAAACTCGCAGGAAATTTGTAGTGGCGTTTTTACGGCAAAGTGCATTGTTGACACCAATATCCCAATTTTAAAAGTTTTAAATATTACCAATAAGGTGAAATATGTCAACAATTGCAACATAATTACCGAAGAAATTAACAACTACAATGTCTACAAAATCAAGGAAACTTCAGATAATCCAAAACGCTTAGAGGAATTAAAAAGTATTTTAGAAAACCAAATGCCTAACTATGCCTATTGCTCTATTTATGCCTTAAATATGCCGATGTATTTGCGTTAAAAACGGACTGTATGACTCTTAACAACTTTTACGAACAAAAACTTAGACTAACAGACAAAACACCAGTTTACATTAAAAACTATCGTTTGCCTTATTCACGACGCGGAGAAATGAATAGACAGGTCGATAATTTATTAAAAAATTACAATAGTTCACTATTTTAAAACCGAAAAAATATCCCACAGGTCAAAAGTCATATCGTATGTGCGTAGATTTCAGAGCGGTCAATAAAAAACTTATAGCTGACAAATTTCCGCTAGCACGCGTTGACGATACTTGACAACCTTGGAAGTGTCAAATATTTTGCGACTCTAGATCTTTTTTCCGGTTTTCGTCAAATTCCATTACATTCTAACTCGAGAGATGTAACAACATTTGGTACTGATAGAGGAGCTTTTCGTTGGAAAGTCTTACCTTTTGGCTTAAATATCGCACCCAACTCTTTTTCGCGTATGATGTCATTAGCATTTTCAGGCATCCGCCAAATCAAGCGTTCATGTATACTGATGATATAATTGTAATAGATTGCAGTGAGACACATCATTTTAAAAATTTAGAAAAAGTTTTTGAAACTTGTAGAAAATTCAACTTGAAGCTAAATTACATCAAATGTAATTTCCTTCGTTCGGAAGTAAGCTTTCTAGGCCACAAATGTACGTCGAAAGGTTTGCTGCCAGACGATTCTAAAATAAATGCGATTAAAAAATATACAAGGCCACATGACAAAGATGCCGTTCGACACTTTGTTGCTTTGACAAATTATTATCGGCGATTTATACCGCAACTCGCATTAATGGCGAACCACAGACCTTTAGTTTATCTTTTCAATATGAAAGATCCAAGTTAACACATCCAGCCGCTGGCCAGTTAAGCCATTCCCACGATCGGCCACTACACGTGCCGCAGCGTCAGCACTTTGTATTTCACCATTCAATGCAATGCAAGACATTTGAGAACGCAACGACTGTGGGAAATCAAGGCCATGGTCATTTCCACCGGTGCACATAGGCACACTTACGTAAGGGTTGCGTTGCCGCCGCCGACGCTGAGGTCTGAAGGTGCAGCTTAAACCAACGATCGGGCAGTTGCTGTTGGGGAGTCACCGTGATCTGACTTAATTATAAGTTAACAAATTGAATAAAGTTTGAAAGTAACCTAAAAACTAGGTGTTGTTTGTCAGGGCAAGTTGGGACTTAAATTTTTTTAAGTGAAAGGATCTGTGATCCTTTAAGTGGCGCCCGAGCAGGGACCACTAGTGAAAGTGTTGAAAGAAATCTTTGCAAAAGATAAGAAGTGAAAAAAAAAACAAAAAAAATACACAAAAATTTCTAACCAAAACGTGTAATAGTGAATTTGCATAAATATTCCTTGTTGAGAATTTTAGTGTTGTAAGTACAACCGCTAACAACTTTGAATTTTTTTCTTTTTCTTTTTCGACAGCAGAATGGAAGAACTGAAAGCCACAGTTACCAATCTGACAGGGGCCGTCAATGCCCTGTTAGAAAGAATACACACCCTGGAAAGGCGCGTTAAGAATTTAGATACAACTGGATTAAGGCCAACATCCAGTGGCCCAGTAGCTGCTGATATCGTGGAAGAGGCTGTGACGCAAGCTCCTATAACCGAAGCAGACTTGAGAGAAATAAGTCGCCTACCAGACTGCGTAAAAGAGCTCCAGGTTTTCGATGGCAGCCCGGTACATTACGTGTCCTGGGTGCATTCGGTGGAAGCAATTCTATCGGATTTTTGCCATTGTCAAGGGAAACCCCTTATACCGTACTATTATGCAACATATTAGATAAAAGGTACGTGGTGCGGCAGATTCTACCTTAGTGTCCTATAACATCCTCGACAATAACTGGCCAAAACTTAAAGAGTGCCTGTCACTGCATTATGCAGATAAGCGCGACATCCGCACGCTTGAATACCAGTTGCATCAACTGCAACAAAAGGGTTCAAGCATCGATGAATTTTACCCTAAAGTAAACCATCAATTTAGCTTGATCATAAACTAAATCAAGACCGAGTCCTACACGGACGAAACAATAAGAGTCCTTGTGGACACCTATAGAAATCGGGCACTAGACGTCTTTATTCGTGGGATAAACGGGAAGCTATCGAGTATGCTCCTCGTACAACGACCCAAGACTCTCCTGAAGCCTATTCGGCCTGTCTGGAACTGCAGAATGTCAATTACAGGAATTTCGCTATACACTCGAATTTTGGAAGTAATCGTGTTGTAGTCCCCATTAACAACCTACAAGTAACTACGCTCTCTCACACAGGTAGGCCAGCAGGATCGTAGAATACACTTCGATAAACAGGCGCGATTTGGCGGCCATGATCGTACCTCACCACCTACCCACCCGAAAACTCCTCCTGTAGAGAAGATGGAAGTTGATGGGTCCGTCCAATCACGAGCCGCAAACTACATCAATCGCCCGAATCCCTTTAAGCGAGGAACAACTTCGGAAAACCTGCCGCAAAAGAAACAGGGACTATTCCATTGCACAACGGGGACTGAAGTTGAACCGAATAACGAGCATGAAACAAGGAGCGGAGACGAAGAGGATTTTCTCTCGGAGGGCCATCTAGCTTACCATACCTAGAGTATACGCTTCCAAACGGCCGCACCTTCGACTTCCTCATCGACACTGGGGCTAACAAACATTTTATAAGTGATGCGGTCGCTACTGGAGGTGACCCTGTAAAAGAGGTATTTAATGTGCACTCAGCCGGGGGGATGCAAATTCAAAAGAAATATCCTTAAAATTTTTTAAGGATATTGGTTACAACACAAACATTGTATTTTTTCTTCTCCCAGGGTTAAAATCCTTTGATGGTATCATTGGCGATGATACTCTAAGGATGTTAGGGGCCGTGGTAGATAGGAAAAATAATTATTTAAAGATTAACGAGTTCAAACTGCCTTTGAAAGCCAAACTTTCCAATCAGGTTAACTATTCTATAGGAAAAGACGTTTCTGCCCAAACGAAACAGCATGTAGACCAACTAGTGGAAAAATACTCTGACCTATTCGCACCACTTAATGGCAGTGAATTGATCGATACTAGCGTTCGGGCGGAAATACGGACTAACACACCTGAACCTATTTACAGTAAAAGTTACCCTTACCCTGCGTGCATGAAAGAGGAAGTAGATAGGCAGATAAATGAATTGCTCGACGAGGGGGTAATTAGGCCATCTAAGAGTCCTTACAGCTCCCCAATATGGGTAGTGCCTAAAAAGCCGAAACCAAATGGGGAGAAGCAGTATAGAATGGTGATTGATTACAAGAGGTTGAATGCAGTCACGATCGCCGATACGTACCCCATTCCAGACATAAACGCCGCACTTTCCAGCTTGGGACAAGCTAACTATTTTACACCGATTGACTTGACGTCCGGTTTTCATCAGATACCAATGAAGAACTCTGACATACCTAAGACAGCATTTTCTACGATGAATGGAAAATACGAGTTCCTGCGTTTACCCTTTGGTTTGAAAAATGCTCCTGCCATTTTTCAGCGAATGATCGACGGTGTGTTAAAAGAATACATAGGGAAGATAAGCTATATCTACATTAACGACATCATTGTTTTTGGTAAAGACGCGGACGAGCACCTGACCAACGTAAAGACAACCTGTTTTTTCGAAAAAGAAGTCGAATTCCTTGGCTACGTGATTACAGGCCTTCCACGAATTGAAACAACTCTTGGTATCTGCCGATATCCTTGCCTTTCCGGATTTTGAAAAGCCATTCAATCTCACTACCGATGCATCGAACTATGCCATTGAGGCAGTCTTGTCACAAGGAACTATAGGCGAGGACAAACCTATAGCCTATATATCGCGATCTTTGAATAAAGCTGAGGAAAATTACGCCACCAACGAGAATGAGCTCCTCGCGATCGTCTGGTCACTTGACAATCTGCGTTCTTACCAGTACGGCGCCAAGAAGATCAAAATATATACTGACCACCAACCACTCACGTATTCCTTGAGCTGCAGAAATTACAACGCTAAGTGAAAACGTAGTAAGAATAACTCAAAGGATAGTGGAAGATGTTACGGTTTCTGACAGGGTCTTCGAGATAATTGAGAAGGAGCATAAGCGGGCCCACAGAAATTCACGTGAGAACAAGGTGCAGATACTCGAACAATTTTATTTCCCTGCCATGGCCAGGCAGATCAGAGACTATGTAAGACAATGTGATACCTGTAAATTAAATAAATATGACAGGCATCCCTCGAAGCCTTTTCTTCAACCCACTCCAATTTCAAGGTATCCTTGTGAAATTTTGGACATCGACCTTTTTGAGATAGAGAAACAAAAATATCTCAGTGCAATTGATAAACTTTCAAAGTTTGCCAATTATTCCCAATAAAAAATAAATCTTCGATTCCGCTGCGCAGGAAGCTTACTGACCTTCTGTATTATTTTTCTGTCCCAACGATTTTAGTTATGCACAATGAAAGAGGATTCCGTACCCCTCTGGTCTTAAATTATATTCGTTCTCTAGGCATAGAAATTTACCAAACTCTTACCCAACGAAGCGAAACTAACGGTCAGGTTGAGCGTTTGCATTCAACATTAATTGAAATATACCGTTGCATCTCCGTCGAATTTTGCAGATTCACTCCAAAAGAGCGCATTTCTATAGCAGTGGACCGGTACAACAATACCGTCCACTCTGTCACAAAGAGAAAACCGGCAGACGTGTTCCTCAACCGAACCTCAAGGATTAACTATCTGGTAGATTTCAGAGAAAAAACTAATGAAGATATTAAGGCTTTAGTAGAAAGGGAGCAGGAGGTCAGGAATTCAAGGTTAAACACGCACTTTTGATGCCGGGGATAAACTTTTTATTTCTAATAAACAAATTAAAGGCAAACAGAAGCCTTTATATAAAGAAGAAACAGTAGCTGAAAACAGAACAGCAACAATACTCAATGAAAGTGGAAAAAATTCCACAAGGCAGACGTGAAAAATGTCTTTAAGATAACATTGCAAAGAAGGTAAATAACTCATGCACAGATCCTTAGGTACCGGGGGTCTGGATGCAAACATTTTTTTTTTGTAGTCGACCTAGTCAGATATTGGTTCAATTCCAAGTAACTCGATGGTTCGAATGATGTCGACTGATGTTCAACTCCACCCTAAGGTCTTTGCTTTAATTGACGTGAAGCCAATCGTCCCATGAGTAGGTCATTCGCAACCATCAACGCTTATGACTAAAAGGGATCAACACGAGCATTCCAAAGTCAGCTGAGAAAACGCCTATATTCCAATGCAAAACGTTAAATCTTTTTTGAATTACAGTGTGCGCACTGATGAAAAAGCAATATTATGCTTATATACACTCAGTCACTGAACTGGGCAAATGAAACGCATAATACCGTATACCAACAAAAAAAAAAGGGAATGGAAATACTAAAACTAATAAAACAAAAAATTAAAAGAAAAAAAACAATAAAATATTAAATACAAGAATTTATTATGTTAACTAGCAATAAAACCCACATTTTAATCAAAACTCACTACCAAGACACTAACCAACAAAACTAACGACTATTAATAATCCAGTAGTCACTTTCGCTATTGGTCCCAACGAATCCTTTCCTTCATTTCCCGCATTTTTCCGAAACTCCCAGCAACAACTCACCTTTAGCATGTTAAGCCTTAATTTAGAGATAATGGAAATTGAGTAAATTTTATGTGAGCCAGGGCTCACATCACAGGAAGTTAAGATAATTAGAGTAAATTCAACATATAAAATTTTTGATTCTATTGATTGATTGCTATTGTATTCCACACTATCTTTGTCAACATTAAATAAATTTACCTTGCAATTTTTTCTCTTAAAAGTATATTGAATATGTAAAATACAATAAAGATTTAATCAAAGGGGGGTAATCTGTAGATATAAGTCAAATTAAATAAACAGCATCTGCCTCTGCGCATCCGCGCATACCTATGACGTGTTCAAGATAGACTCTCCTATTGTAACAATACGCGATGGATATGGTTGGATTATCAACGGGCTGATCCATGCTATCGACTTGGTGAGCTACGACAGGGTTGTAAGAGATTAGAACATGCAATCATCGATCTCAACATAACTGACTCTACAGCCGATGTACTTAATTACCAACTGGGCAAAATTGCAAGAAACGTCTATGACCTAAAGGGACAAGAGATTAGCAGACCAAGACGTTCTATTAATTGGATTGGCTCTGCCTGGAAATGGATTGCCGGCACGCCTGACGCCACTGATTGGGATGAAGTCCTACAGAAGCAGCAACATGCTAAGCAAGGAAGATATCAACCGACTTATCAGTGAGATCTCTGCACCAACGTCGTTTAAGCCATCGATTATAGCAAGTCTTCGATTTACACTAACGGGTCACTTTTGCTTTACGTTCTATCCTTGCCGAAAGTAATGGAAACGAAACCTAATCACCTGGTTGTTCGAGCTTTCATCCAAGATGGACATCATGTACATATAAAATATTCAACTATACTGGTTAGCAAACATAGGACATATGGTATCAAGGATCGATGTTTACAACTAACGTCCGCCATGGTCTGCGAAGAAGGCTCCATTGATCTGCTAAAGGAAGAGGAGTGCTTGCCGCGCCTGCTTAAAGGAGGTGAAGGCAGCTGTCAGTATTTGACCTGCAATGAATTCACTTGGGCTCATTTATTCTACAGACACACAACGAAACTGTGAAGATTGACAACCAAACCTACCAAAGCGTAAGCAGGTCAGAGCTCCAACTACTCCCGCCAATCTTGACCCGTGTGAAAAACAAAACACTGGCGGTCAACCTTAACCTTGTCCATGAGATGACAAGAGGAAATGTTAGACTCCTTCGCTACTTAAAAGGAAAAACAAATTGGTTCATCACGTCGGAAGTCATAGGCTTAGCATTATTAGTCTCGGTCATTTGGTTAATTTGGAGGGGGAGGAGTTAACACATTCAGCCGCTGCCCAGTTAAGCACCACTTAATGGCAGTGAATTGATCGATACTAGCGTTCGGGCGGAAATACGGACTAACACACCTGAACCTATTTACAGTAAAAGTTACCCTTACCCTGCGTGCATGAAAGAGGAAGTAGATAGGCAGATAAATGAATTGCTCGACGAGGGGGTAATTAGGCCATCTAAGAGTCCTTACAGCTCCCCAATATGGGTAGTGCCTAAAAACCCGAAACCAAATGGGGAGAAGCAGTATAGAATGGTGATTGATTACAAGAGGTTGAATGCAGTCACGATCGCCGATACGTACCCCATTCCAGACATAAACGCCGCACTTTCCAGCTTGGGACAAGCTAACTATTTTACACCGATTGACTTGACGTCCGGTTTTCATCAGATACCAATGAAGAACTCTGACATACCTAAGACAGCATTTTCTACGATGAATGGAAAATACGAGTTCCTGCGTTTACCCTTTGGTTTGAAAAATGCTCCTGCCATTTTTCAGCGAATGATCGACGGTGTGTTAAAAGAATACATAGGGAAGATAAGCTATGTCTACATTGACGACAACATTGTTTTTGGTAAAGACGCGGACGAGCACCTGACCAACGTAGAGACAACCTGTTTTTTCGAAAAAGAAGTCGAATTCCTTGGCTACGTGATTACAGGCCTTCCACGATTTGAAACAACTCTTGGTATCTGCCGATATCCTTGCCGGATTTTGAAAAGCCATTCAATCTCACTACCGATGCATCGAACTATGCCATTGAGGCAGTCTTGTCACAAGGAACTATAGGCGAGGACAAACCTATAGCCTATATATCGCGATCTTTGAATAAAGCTGAGGAAAATTACGCCACCAACGAGAATGAGCTCCTCGCGATCGTCTGGTCACTTGACAATCTGCGTTCTTACCAGTACGGCGCCAAGAAGATCAAAATATATACTGACCACCAAACACTCACGTATTCCTTGAGCTGCAGAAATTACAACGCTAAGTGAAAACGTAGTAAGAATAACTCAAAGGATAGTGGAAGATGTTACGGTTTCTGACAGGGTCTTCGAGATAATTGAGAAGGAGCATAAGCGGGCCCACAGAAATTCACGTGAGAACAAGGTGCAGATACTCGAACAATTTTATTTCCCTGCCATGGCCAGGCAGATCAGAGACTATGTAAGACAATGTGATACCTGTAAATTAAATAAATATGACAGGCATCCCTCGAAGCCTTTTCTTCAACCCACTCCAATTTCAAGGTATCCTTGTGAAATTTTGGACGTCGACCTTTTTGAGATAGAGAAACAAAAATATCTCAGTGCAATTGATAAACTTTCAAAGTTTGCCAATTATTCCCAATAAAAAATAAATCTTCGATTCCGCTGCGCAGGAAGCTTACTGACCTTCTGTATTATTTTTCTGTCCCAACGATTTTAGTTATGCACAATGAAAGAGGATTCCGTACCCCTATGGTCTTAAATTATATTCGTTCTCTAGGCATAGAAATTTACCAAACTCTTACCCAACGAAGTGAAACTAACGGTCAGGTTGAGCGTTTGCATTCAACATTAATTGAAATATACCGTTGCATCTCCGTCGAATTTTGCAGATTCACTCCAAAAGAGCGCATTTCTATAGCAGTGGACCGGTACAACAATACCGTCCACTCTGTCACAAAGATAAAACCGGCAGACGTGTTCCTCAACCGAACCTCAAGGATTAACTATCTGGTAGATTTCAGAGAAAAAACTAATGAAGATATTAAGGCTTTAGTAGAAAGGGAGCAGGAGGTCAGGAATTCAAGGTTAAAAACGCACTTTTGATGCCGGGGATAAACTTTTTATTTCTAATAAACAAATTAAAGGCAAACAGAAGCCTTTATATAAAGAAGAAACAGTAGCTGAAAACAGAACAGCAACAATACTCAATGAAAGTGGAAAAAAATTCCACAAGGCAGACGTGAAAAATGTCTTTAAGATAACATTGCAAAGAAGGTAAATAACTCATGCACAGATCCTTAGGTACCGGGGGTCTGGATGCAAACATTTTTTTTTTGTAGTCGACCTAGTCAGATATTGGTTCAATTCCAAGTAACTCGATGGTTCGAATGATGTCGACTGATGTTCAACTCCACCCTAAGGTCTTTGCTTTAATTGACGTGAAGCCAATCGTCCCATGAGTAGGTCATTCGCAACCATCAACGCTTATGACTAAAAGGGATCAACACGAGCATTCCAAAGTCAGCTGAGAAAACGCCTATATTCCAATGCAAAACGTTAAATCTTTTTTGAATTACAGTGTGCGCACTGATGAAAAAGCAATATTATGCTTATATACACTCAGTCACTGAACTGGGCAAATGAAACGCATAATACCGTATACCAACAAAAAAAAAAAGGGAATGGAAATACTAAAACTAATAAAACAAAAATTTAAAAGAAAAAAAACAATAAAATATTAAATACAAGAATTTATTGTGTTAACTAGCAATAAAACCCACATTTTAATCAAAACTCACTACCAAGACACTAACCAACAAAACTAACGACTATTAATAATCCAGTAGTCACTTTCGCTATTGGTCCCAACGAATCCTTTCCTTCATTTCCCGCATTTTTCCGAAACTCCCAGCAACAACTCACCTTTAGCATGTTAAGCCTTAATTTAGAGATAATGGAAATTGAGTAAATTTTATGTGAGCCAGGGCTCACATCACAGGAAGTTAAGATAATTAGAGTAAATTCAACATATAAAATTTTTGATTCTATTGATTGATTGCTATTGTATTCCATACTATCTTTGTCAACATTAAATAAATTTACCTTGCAATTTTTTCTCTTAAAAGTATATTGAATATGTAAAATAAAATAAAGATTTAATCAAAGGGGGGTAATCTGTAGATATAAGTCAAATTAAATAAACAGCATCTGCCTCTGCGCATCCGCGCATACCTATGACGTGTTCAAGATAGACTCTCCTATTGTAACAATACGCGATGGATATGGTTGGATTATCAACGGGCTGATCCATGCTATCGACTTGGTGAGCTACGACAGGGTTGTAAGAGATTAGAACATGCAATCATCGATCTCAACATAACTGACTCTACAGCCGATGTACTTAATTACCAACTGGGCAAAATTGCAAGAAACGTCCATGACCTAAAGGGACAAGAGATTAGCAGACCAAGACGTTCTATTAATTGGATTGGCTCTGCCTGGAAATGGATTGCCGGCACGCCTGACGCCACTGATTGGGATGAAGTCCTACAGAAGCAGCAACATGCTAAGCAAGGAAGATATCAACCGACTTATCAGTGAGATCTCTGCACCAACGTCGTTTAAGCCATCGATTATAGCAAGTCTTCGATTTACACTAACGGGTCACTTTTGCTTTACGTTCTATCCTTGCCGAAAGTAATGGAAACGAAACCTAATCACCTGGTTGTTCGAGCTTTCATCCAAGATGGACATCATGTACATATAAAATATTCAACTATACTGGTTAGCAAACATAGGACATATGGTATCAAGGATCGATGTTTACAACTAACGTCCGCCATGGTCTGCGAAGAAGGCTCCATTGATCTGCTAAAGGAAGAGGATTGCTTGCCGCGCCTGCTTAAAGGAGGTGAAGGCAGCTGTCAGTATTTGACCTGCAATGTATTCACTATTGAAGTCATCAAGGAAGACACTATATTCCTTAGCAATTTCAACGGCACGGCATGGTCAGGTAATAATGCGAACTATCTTTTGGGCTCATTTATTCTACAGACACACAACGAAACTGTGAAGATTGACAACCAAACCTACCAAAGCGTAAGCAGGTCAGAGCTCCAACTACTCCCGCCAATCTTGACCCGTGTGAAAAACAAAACACTGGCGGTCAACCTTAACCTTGTCCATGAGATGACAACAGGAAATGTTAGACTCCTTCGCTACTTAAAAGGAAAAACAAATTGGTTCATCACGTCGGAAGTCATAGGCTTTGCATTATTAGTCTCGGTCATTTGGTTAATTTGGAGGGGGAGGAGTTAACACATTCAGCCGCTGCCCAGTTAAGCACCACTTAATGGCAGTGAATTGATCGATACTAGCGTTCGGGCGGAAATACGGACTAACACACCTGAACCTATTTACAGTAAAAGTTACCCTTACCCTGCGTGCATGAAAGAGGAAGTAGATAGGCAGATAAATGAATTGCTCGACGAGGGGGTAATTAGGCCATCTAAGAGTCCTTACAGCTCCCCAATATGGGTAGTGCCTAAAAAGCCGAAACCAAATGGGGAGAAGCAGTATAGAATGGTGATTGATTACAAGAGGTTGAATGCAGTCACGATCGCCGATACGTACCCCATTCCAGACATAAACGCCGCACTTTCCAGCTTGGGACAAGCTAACTATTTTACACCGATTGACTTGACGTCCGGTTTTCATCAGATACCAATGAAGAACTCTGACATACCTAAGACAGCATTTTCTACGATGAATGGAAAATACGAGTTCCTGCGTTTACCCTTTGGTTTGAAAAATGCTCCTGCCATTTTTCAGCGAATGATCGACGGTGTGTTAAAAGAATACATAGGGAAGATAAGCCATGTCTACATTGACGACATCATTGTTTTTGGTAAAGACGCGGACGAGCACCTGACCAACGTAGAGACAACCTGTTTTTTCGAAAAAGAAGTCGAATTCCTTGGCTACGTGATTACTCCGGATGGAGTGCGCGCTGACCCAAAAAAGGTGGAGGCTATTAAGTTGATCTCACCACCGGAAAATCTCAAGGACCTAAAGAGTTTTTTAGGTATGACTTCCCACTACAGGAAGTTCATAAGGGACTACGCCAAGGTGGCCAAACCATTGACCAACCTCACTCGGGGTGAGAATGCACAAGTGAAAGCAAATGCTTCTAGAAAGGTAAGAATTGAACTAGACAAAAAGGCAATACAGGCCTTCCACGATTTGAAACAACTCTTGGTATCTGCCGATGTCCTTGCCTTTCCGGATTTTGAAAAGCCATTTAATCTCACTACCGATGCATCGAACTATGCCATTGGGGCAGTCTTGTCACAAGGAACTATAGGCGAGGACAAACCTATAGCCTATATATCGCGATCTTTGAATAAAGCTGAGGAAAATTACGCCACCAACGAGAATGAGCTCCTCGCGATCGTCTGGTCACTTGACAATCTGCGTTCTTACCTGTACGGCGCCAACAAGATCAAAATATATACTGACCACCAACCACTCACGTATTCCTTGAGCTGCAGAAATTACAACGCTAAGTTAAAACGTAGTAAGAAAAACTCAAAGGATAGTGGAAGATGTTACGGTTTCTGACAGGGTCTTCGAGATAATTGAAAAGGAGCATAAGCGGGCCCACAGAAATTCACGTGAGAAGAAGGTGCAGATACTCGAACAATTTTATTTCCCTGCCATGGCCAGGCAGATCAGAGACTATGTAAGACAATGTGATACCTGTAAATTAAATAAATATGACAGGCATCCCTCGAAGCCTTTTCTTCAACCCACTCCAATTTCAAGGTATTCTTGTGAAATTTTGGACATCGACCTTTTTGAGATAGAGAAACAAAAATATCTCAGTGCAATTGATAAACTTTCAAAGTTTGCCAATTATTCCCAATAAAAAATAAATCTTCGATTCCGCTGCGCAGGAAGCTTACTGACCTTCTGCATTATTTTTCTGTCCCAAAGATTTTAGTTACGCACAATGAAAGAGGATTCCTTACCCCTCTGGTCTTAAATTATATTCGTTCTCTAGGCATAGAAATTTACCAAACTCTTACCCAACGAAGCGAAACTAACGGTCAGGTTGAGCGTTTGCATTCAACATTAATTGAAATATACCGTTGCATCTCCGTCGAATTTTGCAGATTCACTCCAAAAGAGCGCGTTTCTATAGCAGTGGACCGGTACAACAATACCGTTCACTCTGTCACAAAGAGAAAACCGGCAGACGTGTTCCTCAACGGAACCTCAAGGATTAACTATCTGGTAGATTTCAGAGAATAAACTAATGAAGATATTAAGGCTTTATTAGAAAGGGAGCAGGAGGTCAGGAATTCAAGGTTGAACACTAAACGTACAACCCCACGCACTTTTGATGCCGGGGATAAACTGTTTATTTCTAATAAACAAATTAAAGGCAAACAGAAGCCGTTATATAAAGAAGACACAGTAGCTGAAAACAGAACAGCAACCATACTCACTGAAAGTGGGAAAAAATTCCACAAGGCAGACGTGAAAAATGTCTAAGATAACATTGCAAAGAAGGTAAATAACTCATGCACAGATCCTTAGGTACCGGGGGTCTGGATGCAAACATTTTTTTTTTTTGTAGTCGACCTAGTCAGATATTGGTTCAATTCCAAGTAACTCGATGGTTCGAATGACGTCGACTGATGTTCAACGCCACCCTAAGGTCTTTGCTTTAATTGACGTGAAGCCAATCGTGCCATGAGTAGGTCATTCGCAACCATCAACGCTTATGACTAAAAGGGATCAACACGAGCATTCCAAAGTCAGCTGCGAAAACGCCTATATTCCAATGCAAAACGTTAAATCTTTTTTGAATTACAGTGTGCGTACTGATGAAAAAGCAATATTATGCTTATATACACTCAGTCACTGAACTGGGCAAATGAAACGCATAATACCGTATACCAACAAAAAAAAAGGGAATGGTATTCCTCAAAGGAAATACTAAAACTAATAAAACAAAAAATTAAAAGAAAAAAAACAATAAAATATGAAATACAAGAATTTATTATGTTAACTAGCAATAAAACCCACATTTTAAGCAAAACTCACTACCAAGCCACTAACCAACAAAACTAACGACTATTAATAATCCAGTAATCACTTTCGCTATTGGTCCCAACGAATCCTTTCCTTCATTTCCCGCATTTTTCCGAAACTCCCAGCAACAACTCACCTTTAGCATGTTAAGCCTTAATTTAGAGATAATGGAAATTGAGTAAATTTTATGTGAGCCAGGGCTCACATCACAGGAAGTTAAGATAATTAGAGTAAATTCAACATATAAAATTTTTGATTCTATTGATTGATTGCTATTGTATTCCATACTATCTTTGTCAACATTAAATAAATTTACCTTGCAATTTTTTCTCTTAAAAGTATGCTGAATATGTAAAATACAATAAAGATTTAATCAAAGGGGGGTAATCTGTAGATATAAGTCAAATTAAATAAATCTACTCCCCACAGCATCTGCCTCTGCGCATCCGCGCATACCTATGACGTGTTCAAGATAGACTCTCCTATTGTAACAATACGCGATGGATATGGTTGGATTCTCAACGGGCTGATCCATACTATCGACTTGGTGAGCTACGACAGGGTTGTAAGCAGATTAGAACATGCAATCATCGATCTCAACATAACTGACTCTACAGCCGATGTACTTAATTACCAACTGGGCAAAATTGCAAGAAACGTCCATGACCTAAAGGGACAAGAGATTAGCAGACCAAGACGTTCTATTAATTGGATTGGCTCTGCCTGGAAATGGATTGCCGGCACGCCTGACGCCACTGATTGGGATGAAGTCCTACAGAAGCAGCAACATGCTAAGCAAGGAAGAAATCAACCGACTTATCAGTGAGATCTCTGCACCAACGTCGTTTAAGCCATCGAGTATAGCAAGCCTTCGATTTACACTAACGGGTCACTTTTGCTTTACGTTCTATCCTTGCCGAAAGTAATGGAAACGAAACCTAATCACCTGGTTGTTCGAGCTTTCATCCAAGATGGACATCATGTACATATAAAATATTCAACTATACTGGTTAGCAAACATAGGACATATGGTATCAAGGATCGATGTTTACAACTAACGTCCGCCATGGTCTGCGAAGAAGGCTCCATTGATCTGCTAAAGGAAGAGGATTGCTTGCCGCGCCTGCTTAAAGGAGGTGAAGGCAGCTGTCAGTATTTGACCTGCAATGAATTCACTATTGAAGTCATCAAGGAAGACACTATATTCCTTAGCAATTTCAACGGCACGTAATAATGCGAACTATCTTTTGGGCTCATTTATTCTACAGATACACAACGAAACTGTGAAGATTGACAACCAAACCTACCAAAGCGTAAGCAGGTCAGAGCTCCAACTACTCCCGCCAATCTTGACCCGTGTGAAAAACAAAACACTGGCGGTCAACCTTAACCTTGTCCATGAGATGACAACAGGAAATGTTAGACTCCTTCGCTTCTTAAAAGGAAAAACAAATTGGTTCATCACGTCGGAAGTCATAGGCTTTACATTATTAGTCTCAGTCATTTGGTTAATTTGGAGGGGGAGGAGTTAACACATTCAGCCGCTGCCCAGTTAAGCACCACTTAATGGCAGTGAATTGATCGATACTAGCGTTCGGGCAGAAATACGGACTAACACACCTGGACCTATTTACAGTAAAAGTTAACCTTACCCTGTGTGCATGAGAGAGGAAGTAGATAGGCAGATAAATGAATTGCTCGACAAGGGGGTAATAAGGCCATCTAAGAGTCCTTACAACTCCCCAATATGGGTAGTGCCTAAAAAGCCGAAACCAAATGGGGAGAAGCAGTATAGAATGGTGATTGATTACAAGAGGTTGAATGCAGTCACGATCGCCGATACGTACCCCATTCCAGACATAAACGCCGCACTTTCCAGCTTGGGACAAGCTAACTATTTTACACCGATTGACTTGACGTCCGGTTTTCATCAGATACCAATGAAGAACTCTGATATACCTAAGACAGCATTTTCTACGATGAATGGAAAATACGAGTTCCTGCGTTTACCCTTTGGTTTGAAAAATGCTTCTGCCATATTTCAGCGAATGATCGACGGTGTGTTAAAAGAATACATAGGGAAGATAAGCTATGTCTACATTGAAGACATCATTGTTTTTGGTACAGACGCGGACGAACGCCTGACCAACGTAGAGACAACCTATTTTTTCGAAAAAGAAGTCGAATTCCTTGGCTACGTGATTACTCCGGATGGAGTGCGCGCTGACCCAAAAAAGGTGGAGGCTATTAAGTTGATCTCACCACCGGAAAATCTCAAGGACCTAAAGAGTTTTTTAGGTATGACTTCCCACTACAGGAAGTTCATAAGGGACTACGCCAAGGTGGCCAAACCATTGACCAACCTCACTCGGGGTGAGAATGCACAAGTGAAAGCAAATGCTTCTAGAAAGGTAAGAATTGAACTAGACAAAAAGGCAATACAGGCCTTCCACGATTTGAAACAACTCTTGGTATCTGCCGATGTCCTTGCCTTTCCGGATTTTGAAAAGCCATTTAATCTCACTACCGATGCATCGAACTATGCCATTGGGGCAGTCTTGTCACAAGGAACTATAGGCGAGGACAAACCTATAGCCTATATATCGCGATCTTTGAATAAAGCTGAGGAAAATTACGCCACCAACGAGAATGAGCTCCTCGCGATCGTCTGGTCACTTGACAATCTGCGTTCTTACCTGTACGGCGCCAACAAGATCAAAATATATACTGACCACCAACCACTCACGTATTCCTTGAGCTGCAGAAATTACAACGCTAAGTTAAAACGTAGTAACTTGCTGAGATCGTTAGCAATAATAACATCAGCAGTGTCACTAATAGCAATAATACTCAACCAGTGGCTCGTTTTTCTCTACTCAACGAAATTGCTGAGCTTAAAGCTGAGAATGCGCAAATTTTGTTGCTATTAACCTCTCTTGTTGATTTTAAAGAACAAATGGAAGTAAAGTATGAAAAACTAATCGCTGAAATTCGTTCGCTGAATTCTACTGTGTTTAGGCGAGATGCCTAAAGTCTTAAAAAATGGGCCACCCTAATGTAACTTTAGCGCCCTTCCAATCACTCACACCAACCCACCCACCTGTGTGGGCATGCATGCATATTCGTGTTTTGTCAGCACACATATACATGCATGGGGGTGTGCATGTGTGGGTTCACCTCCCCTTAAAACCGGAGGATGATTTTCAGGTTCAACGGTTGTCCTCGATTGAAAAACCGTCTACTTTTCCAGAGACAGTCGACACGACCACATCACGGCCAGCCCAGGATTTTTCGCCCGCACCAAGGTAAACTAATTGTTTATAAATTATATTTTTTATAAATATACGGCCACATTTTTTATAACGAGAATTCTCGTTGTTTCTTGTTTATTTTCATTTCGAGCACAAATTCGACCGCCGTGCTTTTGAGCCATCGCCGCTCCCAGTTAGCACCACGCTCGAATTTACATGGTCCATCTCCCCGTCTAGAGGAACCTGCATACAGTCCACAACAACAACAATTGGGGTAATAATTTCAAAGAATCTAATTTGTATTAATCAAGAAGCTGCCACACAATAAAAGGAGAAAAAACTCAATATTGTTCACACTCTGCCGCAATCACAAATTACAAACAACTCTGCCATACACTCTGCGGAATTAGAAATAGCAAACAACTCTGCCATACACTCTGCCACATACCACAACCAACAACACCAACTTTATACAACAAATTCGGCCGATCACCACATCAAAGCACGTAAGTTGTATATTTCTTGCCACTTAGTTTTTTTGTGTGTTGCATACAATTGTATCGGCGGCCGCCGAAGGTCCATGGTTCGAGCCCTGGTACAGGTAACATCAAAAGTGATTTGAAACAAGTTTTTCAAAACGGGGTCGCCCCTCGGCAGTGGTTTGGCAAACTCTCCGAGTGTATTTCTGCCATGACAGGCTTCTCAGCAAAAATTCGTCTCCTTTGTAGATGCCGTTCGGAGTCGGCAAAAAACTGTAGGTCCCACCAATTTGTAGGGAAAAATTCAAATCGGCACACCACAAATTGGAAGAGAAGCTTGGCGCAAAAATCTCTTAGGAGGTTTATGATGATATACCTGTTGTATATCGCGCCATAGAGATAGAGAGAGATACAATTGTATAAAAGTGCCGCCCGCGAGTGTAATCAAACTTAAGTGCGTTTAGTGAATATTTTACAATAGTGATTTTTTTGTTCAGTTACGTGCTTTATTTTTCTTTAAATTTTAAATTAAGTTAAACGCTTAAAAACCCTTGTGTCTATCCGGATTATCCCCCCACCAGTGGTAAGGTTTTTTGGACACAGCGCAAGGCAAGAGGTAACATAACCTCATTTTCACAAATAAGTTCACTTAGCCTTTCGATCTTCAGTTTGTTTTTTGTTCTTTCCACTTGTTTTTTTTTCGTAATATATAGAACAGAATTTTAATCGAAGGCTAGTTATTATTTTCTGATAAAATTCACTATTTTTATAGCACTTTTCTTTGTTTTCACATTTCTTCATTTAATATTCACTTTCGCTCGTTTGATACACCGCGCACTTTATCTGTGTTTGTTGTGTATGTCTTTATTGCGGCAACACATACACACATTTATATACACATATTCCCTTATACGTGTGGGTGGCGAGTAAGTCACAAAGATTTTGTTCAAATTTTGTTTAAATTTTTGCGTCTGTAGCATACAAATATTCGTCAGACAAATCGGCCAAGTCTGCAAATTAATTCAAAAATTGACAATAAATAAAAATAATTGAATTAAATTATACATTAATTGAGTTTATTACAAGTTTATTGAGGTTGTTTTCATTTTCCTGGGTAAAATACTGCCTTTACCTTTTCTATTCAGCATCTTTCTTGTACGGTTGAGCATTTCATCGTACCTTCAGCTTTATTTTTTCGGTTTTGTTTTGATTCTCCAGATCCTCTAAGTCCAAAATATGGAAAGTTTCATTAGGCTGGCTGATTCGATTTTTGAATTCGAATCAGACTACAATGAATTAGAGGATTCAGTCCACAGCAAGTACACTCTTGGGCTTCAACAAGAGGACTTGAAGGCAATGTGGAGAAAAACCAGAACGGCTTATGACGACTTACTTAATTCAGATAAGTTAGAGGCCACTGGTATAGTTTCTGTCAAACAGAAATATAAGAGATCATATGCAGTATATTTACGCTGCATGTCAGACATGGCTACACGCCAAGCGACATACAACAAACCAGAAAACAAATCTGAAGAAAAGCCCGAATTTGAACACAGTATCCGCCTGCCTCCATGTGATACTGAAGTTTTCAAGGGCGATTATCTGTCATGGCCAACATTTCGTGACATGTTCACGGCTATATACATCTTAAATAAACGCCTAACACCAGTGGAGAAATTGTTCCATCTGAACAATAAGACACAAGGTGAGGCAAAAGATATCGTGAAAAAATGTCCGCTCACGAATGAGGGATTTGATACGGATATGGACAAATTTTTGTCCAACCGCTTCCAGACACTCGAAACAGTGTCTGGGTTCATAGGGAGTTCTTCGAAAGTGCAAAAGCCGCAAAGTACGCGGATTGCCAACGAAACCCCTGCAAAAAGACTTGGTACATACCAAGCAAACGTGACTAAACTACTGTGCACAAAGTGCAAATCGAATAGCCACAGATTTCGAAACTGTCCCCGTTTTCTCAAATTAACTCCGGTGGAGAGAATTAACTTTGTCAAATCCACCAAGGGCTGTTTGAACTGCCTATCCCCAGGACATACTGTGTCGAAGTGCACCAGTTCTTATGACTGCAACAAGTGCCACTCTCGACATAATACGCTCCTGCATGCGGAGTCTCTTCAGACGCAGGCAACCACCAGCCCTAATCAGTATCATGCTGATAATGCTGCCTCAACTTCAAAACAGGCACAAGAGAGACGGGAAGCTGAAAAGTCTGTTTCGGCCTTAAACAGAAACGTTAAATCCTGCCATGTGCATTCAAGCGCAGGTGTGCTGCTAGGGACAGCTCGAGTAAACATTCACCATAATGGTACAGACTTCCCAGCAAGAGCACTGATTGATTCTGGTTCAGAGTGCTCGTTTATGACAGAACGACTCAAACGCAGAATCAATTTACCGGCAAAAAGGATGCATGCTCAAGTTTCGGGCATCACTACTGCCGTGTCCGCTCAAGTCAAGGAGGCCTCCAATATTGAACTCCGTTCACCAGTGGACCCTTGCTTCAGCTTAACAACATCAGTTCTAATTCTAGCCAAACTAACTGGGAATCTGCCATCCTACCATATCGATGCCACGACTATGCAGGCTTTCCCAGACTTAGTCTTGGCAGATAAGCGTTTCTACATCAACGAGGAAGTTGATATTATACTTGGCGGAGACGTATATCCGCAAATGATATTGAGTGGGCTGAAAAAGAATGTACTTAGTACACTTCTCGCCCAAGAAACGGTGTTCGGTTGGATATTAACCGGGCGCATAGAAGCACCGAATCCAACCAGAAATATAGTGTCCTTCTACAGCGAAGTTGCTTTGGACAAAAAGCTTACAGCATTCTGGGAGTTGGAAAATCTTCCAAGAAATAAAAGCCCAAACGCAGATGACAAGTACTGCGAAGATTTATATAGAGAAACTGCGAGTCGTAGAGAGGATGGAAGATATGTCGTCTCTCTTCCATTCAGACAGGACTACCCAGATAGGATAAACATAGGAGGGTCTCTTAGGCGGGCGTGTTCACAATTTTTTAGAAATGAGACGCGGTTAGCAAAGAACCCGGAATTAGGGAAAGAAAACGGTCACTTTCGGGGTTAATTGTGCGCCTTATCTGGCAATTAGAACCCTTTTACAACTAGCAGAGGAAGTAGAGAGTTCTCACCCTACAGCATCTAGCATATTAAGGGAAGGCATGTACGTAGATGACGTACTAGCGGGGGACACACACTCGCATCGGCCATTAACGCGAGGAATGAGATTCGACAAGTCTTACTCTCCGCGGGCTTCCCACTACGAAAATGGACTTCGAATACTGAGGAAATTCTCAACGACATCCCAATATCGGATCGGCTGACCGAGGACTTTCTGGCATTCGAAGATACCAGCACCGTTAAGGCATTGGGCATAAGATGGAATGCCCATTCAGACCTGTTTTACTTTAAAGCAGGGTCACTAGAAGAAAGTGAAAAGTTAACAAAGCGAGCGATTCTATCCGCCATCGCCAGACTCTGCGACCCTTTAGGATGGCTCGCACCAATGGTCATTGTGGCCAAAATTTTGATGCAGAACATCTGGTTAGATGGCACCGATTGGGATGAACCAGTTTCGTCCAATACAGTGGCACGATGGCAAAACTTCAGACATCAATACCACGAAATCGACAACATAAAGATACCACGATGGGTAAACTTTTCACCAGAAGATGATGTCGAAATACATGGATTCTGCGATGCTTCGGAAAAGGCATACGCTGCAGCTGTCTACATGCGAGTCAAAAGGAATGATGATATCTTCGTAAATCTACTTCTGGCCAAAACCAGAGTAGCACCAGTGAAGACCATCTCACTTCCGCGTTTGGAACTTTGCGGAGCAGTACTGTTAGCGGAAATGATGGAATCAATATTCCGAAACATCAAACTTGGACCAGTGAAACAGTATCTATGGACGGATTCCACCATCGTTTTGGCATGGATAAGGAAACCACCCTGTTCCTGGTCAACATTCGTCGCACACAGGATTACAAAAATCATCGACCTAGTCGGCAGCAAGGACTGGCTTCATGTCAATTCGGAAACGAATCCAGCAGACTTAGGAAGCAGAGGACTACCGGCATCGGATTTGGTCAACAATTCTTTGTGGTGGCAGAGACCTTCTTGGCTACAAGAAGACAATTCCCAATGGGCAGTGCAAGAAAAGGAGTATAGTACATCCGTGGAGGAAAAGAGAGCGCAGGCCTACGCAATATCAACGCAAAAAGAGATCGAGATTCTTGACCGGTTTTCGAGTTTACCGAGGGCTTTGAGGGTACTATCATATATTATGAGATTCTTTCGAAGAGCTCATCCCAAAACAAAAGCTTCCTTTCAGGAAAAATCGTGCCTAAGCTCATCCGATGAGATCAAGACCACGACGCAACTCTTGATTAAACTCTATCAGAAGCAACATTATAATGCGGAATATGTAAACTTGAAGAAGGGACAGGTAATCGATAGGAAAAGCGAGATATTGCCACTCAACCCATTCATCGACAAAGATGATATTATTAGGGCGGGTGGTCGTCTTGGAGCGTCTCAAGACCTCGCTTATAACGAGCGCCACCCAATCATACTGCCATACAATTGTAGGTTGACGCGTCTGACTGTACAAATGATACATCAAATCTCTCTCCATGGGGAAAACCAACTGATGCTCCGTCTCATCCGCACCAAATATTGGATTCCGAATGTCAAGAACATGATTAGGGCCACCATCCATAACTGTAAGGTCTGCACCATTTATAAAAAACGAGCGCAAACCCAACTTATGGGTACCCTTCCTTGCGAACGCACTACGTTCACCCGCGCGTTTACCAATACCGGGGTGGACTTTGCCGGGCCTTTCGACATTAAAAGTTACCGCGGTAGAGGATGTCGATTATCAAAGGGCTATGTTTGCCTCTTTGTTTGTTTCACGACTAAAGCGATCCATCTGGAAGCGACCAGTGATCTTAGCACCCCATCCTTTCTAGCAGCGTTTTCACGTTTTATCGCTAGACGAAGATGTCCGAGAAACATTTACTCCGACAATGGTACCAACTTTGTCGGCGCTTCACGATCTTTGAGATCTGAATTTAAAGCATTTATCTCGGAAGCCCGAGACAAGCCTATCTCCAAGTATAGCCATCAAGCCATGACATGGCATTTCATTCCGGCCGGGGCTCCACATATGGGGGGACTCTGGGAGGCGGGAGTGAAGAGCTTCAAAAGCCACTTCAAGAAGGTAGCCTCGCCTCATAAATTCACGCATGAGGAATTCCATACGCTATTGTGCCGGATTGAGGCATGCCTCAACTCGCGGCCACTTAGTCCAGCCTCAAATGAGCCCGCGGACCTGGAACCCTTGACCCCTGGGCACTTCCTGACTGGAAGTCATCTCCTGGCTCCGCCAGAACCCGAGGTGAATGAGAGCCCTGCCTCCATTATTAATAGGTGGCAGAAGCTCAAGGCTCTTCATCAAACTTTCTGCAGGCGATGGAAAGTGGAATACTTATCCGAACTTCAAAAACGAGTGAAGTGGAAGCATCCGAAACAAAATATTAAGGTGGGGGATCTCGTTGTCATCAAAGAAGACAACCTGTCTCCCAATGAATGGAGGCTCGGCCGAGTTACCCACGTACACCCCGCGAAGATAACCGAGTGCGTGTAGTGGACCTCATGACCGAGAAGGGGCAGATCAGAAGACCGTTGGTTAAGCTGATTCTGCTCCCTATGGAGGGAATGGCTGGCGAGAGGCCCGGGGCCTCATCTTAACCATCACCTCCCTGCCGTTTTAACCTCCCCTATCCCAAAATTTTCCACCCTTCACTCGCTACCCTTAACGAGGACACCAGAAAGCCTACCGCAGAAGGGCGATCCATTCTGCCACAGAAAACGCGATTGCACTCGATATCGAGGCCAAAGAAAACCTAACGCAGAAAGGCGGACCAATCTGCCACTGAAAATCTCTCCATCTGCCACGACAAGTTGGTAGCAGATGGTCCCACCCTCGTATACATATGTACATATGAAAAAATATATATTTTTGTCAACACCCAACAAGCAAAGTAAGCTGAGAAATAAATCTTTAAAGAGCTTCAATTGTAAAACGTTTGAAAATAAACGTTGTTTAATGAAAACGACACGTCATTAAAAGGCTTATTAATTCAAACCTACAAAAAAGGATTTTAAAGAAAGCTTTCTTAGAGTTTTTTTTAACTTTATTCAAACCATATTTTTTATGTTATTTAGCTATTGCAAAAAAATAAATAACTAAGTTCTAGTCATACATTGAATCCTGCAACTTAAAACAACTGTGACCAGTTTTCGGAAGTGGTTAAAATGCAGCAAAAACCAATGTTTTTTCGCAGTCATTCTCATATAAAGATCTTCTTTGGAAAGAATTGGAAATAATTTAAGTTGAAAAGGAAAAAATTTACAATTTGAATTGAATTGAATTTTTATAAACAATGGCATTTCAGTTTAAAATTGAAATAATTTGTAACTGGTTTTTCTTGAAGTTTATAGAAAGTTTACTTGAAACTTTCAAAGAAATTAAAACGAAAAAGCCTACATATCGCTTATTGTAGCAAATTTAGTTTGGAAAACATTTACAGAAAGGCTTGTTGGGTACATGTCGGGATGCCCCCAGACTTAGCATTATTATTTAATATACCCTACCGCAATGAACTTTACGAACCAAATTACCTTGGGGTGTTCCGAGATGTCCGGTGCTCGTTTTTTAAGTACCTCGTGTTTTCTTCATATTTCGGCTATATCTTTAGCCGCCACCACCGCAATATCGCAATTGTTCATTAACTTGCAGGAATTAACTGGAACTTGATAATGCTGTTTTGCCTCGATTACCCCGCTGCTTTTCATCAAGACAGCGTTACCTGAAAGTAGGACAACATTAGCACATATATTCCAAAAGGATGGACGTCTATATGCAACAACAACGTCAATATTTATCGTCAGCCGAAAAAAATCGTCCGGTAAGCCAGGATATGGCGAAAGTGACGTGAATTTTGGTAATTGTAACCTTGAGGAGACAACTACTAAAACACGTCCGAAATTATCGGGAAAGGTATCAAAAGACGCGTTTTGACCCCGGTAACAATAATCCGGAAGCGGACTTTCGAGTTTTTGCCTCAGTGAAGAGATCTTTGAAATCAAAGTTGGAAATTTTCTGATTTCATGTGGTTGTTGTAATCACAGATTAGGGTGTACCGAAAGGTGCAAAAGGTGTTCTGCGCAGGAATACTGTGGACCGCGTAGGCGGTCTTGGACCGCCTAAGGGTTATTTTTTTGAAGCGCGACTCAAACCTATTTTTGATGTTACCTGTCCCAGGGCTCGAACCTTGGACCTTCGGTGTGGCAGGCCAGCAACACTACCGCCTTTAATGTTCGAAAATTGTCAAATGTTTATTTAGTTTCCAAATGAGAATTACAATATATATGGAAACAAGGCACAATGCGATATGGAAGACATTGATTGTCAAAGGCACATTGGAAATTATTGAAAGTAAATCTGTTGACTCCTTCCATATTCTACAACATTGTGGGCATATCTTCTTCATCCCGTGGAGTAGGTACTTTTGGAGCGCATGTACCAAACCTGTATGTAATCATGTGCTCGTATAGCTCGCCAGGCCTTAAAGTGATTGACGGAAAGTTGGAGTGATTTGGTGAGTCCGGAAACTTTTGAGTTTCAAAACAAAATGCACCGTGTTTATAGTAGCCGGCACCGATTTTTCTTTTAATGGGTTGTTCACTCTTATTTTTATCTGGAAAATAATTGGCGGTCTAGAATTGTAAACCAGGCTGATTGGTGGATATTTGCAATAATTTAACACTTCACAGACACACACAAATTAACAAATTTAAAAAAAATTGTTGCCGTCTAACCGTATAAAGGACAAACGGAATGACGTGCACAAGTGCGAAACATGCTTGGGATCGGTTGTGTAGGAATAGGCTTTTCGTTTGTAAGTCAGATGAAATTTCGAACTGCTTTATACAACTTTTTGAAATATCAAACCAAGAATTAATAACAAATCCCACAAGCAAAATTGTAACTGTTTTAAATTCTGATTCATAATCAGATTTCAGAACAACTCCCATTATTATACACATTTTACGTTGTTTAATTAGTACTTACAGGTATTACTTGTGTACATATGTGAACAAAAAACGACTACAGGATATTTTTGTAAACACATTCTTCATTTAAGTTGCGCCATTCGAGCCGTTGCTTATTTGCTTTTCACGTTGTTATGGTCTCCCTTTTCGTAATGATAAAGTGCATCAGCGTAGTTGCCACTGAGGAAGATAATACAAATTATGTAAATTCCAAATGCTGTGCATATTCACGCGTAATAAAAGGCACTTCATCCGGTTCAGATTTATGCGCCAACAACAATGCTTGCTCCCACTGCAATAAATCACGACAAATCTCAAGCGCTTCTTTGGTGTATACGCCACGTAAGAAATAATCCTTTGCTTCTTCATACTTCCCCAATAAGAGGCAACAAAAACCGGTCAGCATGGGTACATCCTCAATGTAACGCATATTCGCCAGCGCAGCGACCATAGCAGCGTCACCAATGCGGCGAGAGGCCCGCAGGGCAATATCTGGTTCTAAATCGGCAATCGCTTGCTCACCGAATTCCAACCAACCTGAACGTGCATTTATCCGTTCACAAGTCTTGTAAGCCTCTACATAGTTTTCAGATTCAATAATACTTTTAAATCGACACTAGGACTTATATTTGGTGTTACTAAATGTGTGGCTATTGATTACCTGAAAAGAAAGAAAACGATTAATATTTGCATACAAACTATATGTACAGATATGTTCACACATTTTTTTGGTTCCTAATTAATTTGCGCGGCTACCGAATCGATACAGAATTTCGGGCAGCGCTAATAAATACTTACCTTCCCCAACATGTTTCCATGCGCCGGCCAGGCGATCCTCCAATGTGGTGTTACAGCTCCATTTACCTTCATGTCCATCTGAAAAGAAAAGAAAATTAGGTTAAATACAATTTGTCAATAAAATTTACAATTTTTGCTACTTACCTCTGCTACTGCTGCCCACGCGTGCCGGAAACAAGAAAATAATGAATTGTTCCAATTCTTTCTGCTACGCTAGGGCAGAGAAAATTGGAACAATGAATTTCTTTGTTTCTTTTTCACGACTTTGCAAAATCGTGAGTACGCACATATATGTATGTGTGCAAATCTTGAACCATCACGCCATGCGAGCTCTCATTTACTCGCAAAAAATTTGCCAGCATATGTATATATGCATAATTTTACCATGACGTTAGTGATGCGATATTTTAGTCACCGGGTACCGAAATCCCGATCTGCCAAAATCGGTACCATTCACTGCGGGATCAATAGGCTAACGAAATCTACGTTCGTACCTGATCGGCGAAGATCCCGCTTCTAGTAAATAATAAATTTTCAAACAAAAATTTGGAAAATTGGTTTTCGAACTACGAAAATTTTTTTGTTTGTTTTTTGTTATTCATTTTTTCTCGGGGTTTTGTTTTTGTTTTGTTGTTTTCGGAGGGGGCAGGACTGTTTTGCCCACAAAACAACAAAAAATAAACCCTAAAAGTCACCACATTCTCACTCTCTACCCAGTTCGGTACCGAAACCAAGTACCGAAAAAAGCGAAAATGTCGCTGTGTGCACGGCACTGACGCCACTTATGACGGCGACCATGCAAGTAAGAATAAATCTCTGCATGAGGGCCAGTGGCGAATCGAAATAAAAGGCGATCAACGTAATCAACTTGTCGCTACCGTGCCGTGCGGGAAAAAATAACCAATTCCCATGTACGGGTAATATGCATTGTAATTCTAAAATTTCATCATAGATCAGAATCATGCCACATTATATGGCATTGATAAACTCCGAACGAGGTCGCTCGCCACCCACGTATACGGGCGTCCATACAAATATTCAAGGGGATTTTTTTTTTGTTTCTTTTCTCTGCGTCGGAGACCGCTTGGACGTCAGATTACAACGAAATCGCCGAGCCGAGATCGGAACCACGGCCGTTCCGACCGGCGCAGGGAGTATGGGACCCACTGCCGTTCCGACCCCTGCTATCCCACGAGCGGCGCAACTGCGAACGCTACATCGCGCGCCCACTGAAATAGCAGCAAACGTCGACTGGCCACTCTGCCGCGCCAGCGACAATCGCCGCACACCTACGGACGAGCGTAGACTTGCCTCCCAGCCGCGCCAGCTACGCATCAACATGCACTTCGACGGTAGACTGGCACTTCAGCCGCGCCAGCTACCACAGACTTCCAGCTTTTCTCGTTCCAGAAAAAATAAATAATATATATAATTTCCTGGCAAGAAATGTACAGCGTTCTTATTTTCTAAAGTTTCTTCCTCCTATCTCTTAGCTCTAGGTGCGATACGATGGAGCCGCCAAACTTCAAACGGCATTTCGGAGGCATACGACTGGGACAGCGCCAGCCGGCACTCACTAGGATAGTTTAAGTCCTTAGCTTAAGAGGATGCGCGGTGGGAAATCCTGGGGCGGGGTAAGATGTTGCGTATCGCAAGGGGGCCGGCATGTTTAGCCGAGATGCCTAAAGTCTTAAAAAATGGGCCACCCTAATGTAACTTTAGCGCCCTTCCAATCACTCACACCAACCCACCCACCTGTGTGGGCATGCATGCATATTCGTGTTTTGTCAGCACACATATACATGCATGGGGGTGTGCATGTGTGGGTTCACCTCCCCTTAAAACCGGAGGATGATTTTCAGGTTCAACGGTTGTCCTCGATTGAAAAACCGTCTACTTTTCGAGACAGTCGACACGACCACATCACGGCCAGCCCAGGATTTTTCGCCCGCACCAAGGTAAACTAATTGTTTATAAATTATATTTTTTATAAATATACGGCCACATTTTTTATAACGAGAATTCTCGTTGTTTCTTGTTTATTTTCATTTCGAGCACAAATTCGACCGCCGTGCTTTTGAGCCATCGCCGCTCCCAGTTAGCACCACGCTCGAATTTACAACTGTGGCTGATAATAATGCCAATAATCTTGAGCTTACCTCTGAAATTGAAAAGCTTAGCTTTGTTGGCGGTGATAATGCAAATGATTTGCCGAGTCTTAACATGGATTATGCTAGTTCGATTAAGAATAAAAGTACGCCTTCTATTTCTTTGTCTACGATGTCGTGTACAACCCTTGTTATGCATACCCAACAGCAGACACCTCTTTCGTTCAGTGCTGTGGTGGCTCGTGGGGCTGCAGAAATAATTCCAAGTGCTGCCTCTGATGCTTCAAAGCCAAGGAATGTTGTTGGTAAAACAAGAGTTGCTAGTAATACAAGCAAAATTGCTCTCGCAAAACATAAGCACTGCACGCCAACTTCATCTTTGCGGTCTGTGCAGCCATCATTGTCCGAACAGTCTGTTCTGGATTCTGCTGCGTCTTCTGTTGCAACTAAGAGTACATACGCTAATGCGTCTGTTAAGGGCACTGCGTGTGAGACTGTCATGGATCCCAAGCGGAAAATTGACTCTAAAAACAAACGTGTTCTCCAACCACCATTAGTTATTGGATCAAACAACAACAACAAGCTTAGCGTGGCTGAAACACTTAATTTTAAATGGTTACATATATCTTCGTTCGCATCGAGTGTGACATACACTGATATTATATCATATGTTACAAAGCATGCTAAAATTGACTCAAAGAATTTGAGGTGTTTTTCGTTAACTAAGCAATGTGCCAATGCGGAACATCTATCGAGAATTAGTTTCAAGCTTGGAGTAACTGATGAATGTTATGATAAGGTTTTAAATGCTAACATCTGGCCCAAAAATGTCAAAGTAAGGCCCTTCAATTTTTTTCGTAAGGTTGTAACCGAACAAAAAACCCCGTAGTGGAACAACTTTGTGGAAACGGCTCTATCACATCAAATGTTATGCTGTACACTAGTTCGTCGTCTGTTTGTGATAGTGGTCTGAAAATATATTATCAGAATGTCTCCGGGCTGAGGACTAAATCGGAAATTATACTTCATTTTAGCACCGAAGAGGCCTTTGACGTTGTCGTCTTGGTAGAAACATGGTTAAATTCTGATTTCTATGATAGTGAGTTTTTTGATCCGAGTCTATATGATGTCTTTCGCAAGGATCGTGATGCTGTGAAAACAGGCTGTTTGAGAGGAGGTGGCGTTCTTATTGCTGTCAAAAGAAAGTATCGTGCATTTTCTTTCACGCTTAGTAATGATGACTCGTTGCTGGACCAACTTTGTATATGTATCAGAGGTTCTAAAACTTTTGGCTGTTTGTATGTCATTGCTTCATATATCCCGCCAAATAGTGATACGTCTTTTTATAAGGCTCATGTGGATAATGTTATTTCTCTGGCTGTAGACCATTTGCAAGATAATCACTTATGCGTCTTAGGTGATTTTAACTTAAGTAACATTAATTGGAGCAGTCATTCTGCTAATTGAGGTCTAACAGCTAATAATATTGTTACTCAGCATGAAACTTATGCTGTTGACAGTTTTCTAAGTATAAATCTTATGCAAATTAATAGCATCTTTAATCAACTAAATCGATCTTTAGATCTCATATTTATTACTGATAACATCAAAACGCTGATGGTTTGCCTGCTGAGCTATTCAAACACGGAGGCGAGGAGCTGGTAAGGCGCATGCATCAGCTTCTATGCAGAATATGGTCGGATGAATGCATGCCTGAAGATTGGAATCTAAGTGTTCTCTGCCCAATCCGCAAGAAGGGCGATCCTGCAAACTGCGCCAACTATCGCGGAATCAGCCTTTTTAATATCGCATATAAGGTCCTATCAAGCGTATTGTGCGAAAGACTGAAGCCTGATGTGAACAGACTGATTGGACCTTATCAGTGTGGCTTCAGACCTGGTAAATCTACCATCGACCAAATTTTTACAATACGCCAAATCTTGGAAAAAACCCGTGAAAAGAGAATCGACCCACATCATCTCTTTGTTGATTTTAAAGCCGCTTTCGATAGCACGAAAAGGAGCTGCCTATATGCCGCTATGTCTGAATTTGGTTTCCCCGCAAAACGTATACGGCCATGCCAAATGACCTTGAGCAACACCGCCAGCTCGGTCAGAATTGGGAAGTACTTCACCGAGCCGTTCGAAACTAAACGAGGTTTCAGACAGGGTGACCTCCTATCGTGCGATTTCTTTAATTTAATGCTGGAGAAAATAATACAAGCTGCAGAACTTAACCGCGCTGGAACAATATTTTATAAAAGCGTGCAACTGTTGGCATATGCTGAGGATATTGATATCATTGGCCTTAACAACCGCGCCGTAACTTCTGCTTACTCCAAATTAAAAAAAAGAAGCGGAGAAAATGGGATTGGTGGTGAACGAGGGCAAAACGAAGTAACTTCTGTCATCATGTAAAGAGTCAGCGCATTCGCGCCTTGGCAACCAAGCCACTGTTGGCAGCAATAATTTCGAAATAGTAAAGGACTTCGTTTACCTGGGAACCAGCATTAACACCAACAATAATGTTAGCCTAGAAATCCGACGAAGAATTACTCTTGCAAACAAATGCTACTTCGGACTGAGTAGGCAATTGAAAAGTAAAGTGCTCTCTCGACGAACGAAAATAACACTCTACAAGTCACTCATCGCACCCGTCCTGCTATATGGTGCAGAAGCGTGGACACTAACAACATCTGATGAGGCGGCTCTGGGAGTATTCGAGAGAAAGGTTCTTCGAAAGATTTGTGGACCTCTACGCGTTGGCGACGGCGAGTACCGAAGAAGATTTAATGATGAGCTGTATGAACTTTACGCAGACGCCGACATAGTTCAGCGAATTAAAACACAGCGGCTTCGCTGGCTAGGCCACGTAGTGCGAATGAGCGAAGATGCTCCAGCCCAGAAGGTATTCTTATCGGCACCCGCCGGTGGAAGCAGAGGAAGAGGGAGACCACCACTCCGATGAAAGGACCAAGTGGAGACCGATTTGCGATCCCGCGGTGTTTCCAATTGGCGCCAGTTGGCGCAACGAAGAAACGACTGGCGAGCTATGTTGGACGGTCAAAATCACCCAGGCGGTTAGATGACCATTTAAAGAAGAACATCAATTACTCCTTATCAAAATGCATTTCTCCAATATCCGAGAAAGGTGTTCATCATGCTCCATTAGATATTAGGCTAACTTTCTATGAGTTTCTACCCTCAAACCACGCTGATTCAGTCGCGTTTAAGTTTGCATCTTGTGACTTTACGAGTTTGAATAACTCTCTCAGTGAATTCAATTGGGTTGAGTTACTTTCGGATCTAGATATTCAAAGTTGCTACTCTAAATTTAAAGTAATTATGAATGACTTTTGTTTAAATAATATTCCTTTAAAAAAGAGGGCTGTTTATAAATCTCCTTGGTACAACTCGCGTTTAAAAAGCTTGAAAAATCTTAAGAATAAGTATCTTAAAAAGTATAAAATATCTTATAATTTCGCATATTTTGTAAAATATCAGTATTTTCAAAAAAAATTTAAGTCTTTAGATAAAAAGCTTTATAAAAGGTATATAACTGATACTGAGCGTAACATTAAAACTAATCCAAACATGTTTTGGAATTTTGTCGAATCGAAAAAGGCTAGCACAAGTATACCTACCTCGGTTGTATTCGATGATAATTATGCTAGTACCCCATTTGAGGCTGCAAACCTATTTGCAGACTATTTTAAGTCAAATTATGTGACCGATGACGGGGATCCCCCAGATTTTTCTGCTGAAATCCCATCATTCTTGAACTTTGGGAAATTGGAGATTTCTTCAAAGGATGTTATTGATGGTTTAGCTTACCTTAAGCCTTCTTCTAAGACAGATGTCGATGGTTTCTCAGCTACTTTATTTAAAAGTTGTTCCGCATTAGTTAGTCCGCTCGTGATCATTTTTAATAAATCCCTATCCGCAGGTATATTCCTAAATGATTGGAAACTGACTTCCATAACGCCGTTTTTCAAAAATGGAAGTAAAAGTGATGTTCGCAATTATAGGCCGATAGCGAAGCTTTCGTGTATCTCAAAACTTTTTGAATACATTGTCAAAGAAAAAATCTACTTTGCTGTTAAGACTCTGATTAACCCAAATCAACATGGATTTGTGTCAGGTCGCTCAACAGTGTCTAATTTAGCTGTATTCACTGAATTCTGCACTTCCTCATTTTCTTCTGGACTCCAAGTGGACTGTATTTATACAGATTTTTCTAAGGCTTTCGATAAAGTCGCCCACAAAATTCTACTTAGTAAATTGGCCTGCATAGGATTTCACTCATCTTTCTTATTGTGGGTCAATTCGTATTTAATGAATAGATGCTGCGTAGTTACGATTGATGGTGTGTCTTCTAACCAATTTGTTGCCTCTTCAGGGGTCCCCCAAGGTAGTATCTTAGGACCACTCCTATTTTTACTATTTATTAATGACATAAGTGATTGTTTCTTACATGCAGAGTTTTTGCTTTATGCCGACGATTTAAAAATTTTCTGTAATGTTAGAAACTTAGTTGACGCGTTGAACCTACAGAAGGATCTCGACAATCTTTATAGATGGTGTGTGAAATCGCGCCTCTCTTTAAATATTAAAAAATGTTTCCATTTATCAAGCGTCAGTCCAATCTGAGTACGTCGTATACTATTTGTACTGATGTACTGCAATACGTCACAGAATTTAAGGATTTAGGTGTTGTGTTTGATACAAAGTTTAATTTTAGCAGTCATTTGAATGTTATAATTTCGAAATCATATTCTCTTTTTCATTCGTCGCAACTCGTCTGAATTTACCGACCCTTACATTCATAAACAACTATTTACGACGCTTGTCCGGCCACACTTGGAGTATGCAGTCTTTATTTGGCGACCATATGATCAGCTTTCGATCAATAGGATCGAGCGGGTGCAAAAAGTTTTTTGAAACATGCATTACGCTCTCTTCGATTTGAGGATCCAGCTCCCTCGTATGATGCTCGACGCATGCTAATCAATCTGGATTCTTTGGAAAAGCGACGGAAAGTTCTTTTACTTAAGGTCGTGTTTAACGTTATTAGTGGCGTAATTGATTGTCCATTTTTACTTGAGCGTATTTGTTTTAATGTTCCGCGAAGAAATCTGCCCACAATGTTCCCCTTTTATTTAGAAAATTTTAAAACAAAATATGCGAGTATGGCGCCTATTGCTCGGGCATTGCGTGAAATGAATGCTTTATTTTCAATCACAAACCATGTTGACTTTGCTTCCTCAAAATCACAATTTGTAAAAACACTTAATGTATTTTGTTAGTAAAAAAATCGTGTGCTTGTATTATTCTATATATTATTTACTTCCCTGTCAGGGATTTATCAAAATATATCGTTCTAGTCTGTAAGGTATTTTGTACTGTAGACTCAAAAATGAATAAATATATAAATAAATAAATAACTCAAAGGATAGTGGGAGATGTTACGGTTTCTGACAGGGTCTTTGAGAAAATTGAGAAGGAGCATAAGCGAGCCCACAGAAATCCACGTGAGAACAAGGTGCAGATACTCGAACAATTTTATTTCCCTGCCATGGCCAGGCAGATCAGAGACTATGTCAGACAATGTGATACCTGTAAATTAAATAAATATGACAGGCATCCCTCGAAGCCTTTTCTTCAACCCACTCCAATTTCAAGGTATCCTTGGGAAATTTTGGACATCGACCTTTTTGAAATAGAGAAACAAAAATATCTCAGTGCAATTGATAAATTTTCAAAGTTTGCCAAATTATTCCCAATATAAAATAAATCTTCGATTCCGCTGCGCAGGAAGCTTACTGACCTCCTGCATTATTTTTCTGTCCCAACGATTTTAGTTATGCACAATGAAAGAGGATTCCGTACCCCTCTGGTCTTAAATTATATTCGTTCTCTAGGCATAGAAATTTACCAAACTCTTACCCAAGAAGCGAAACTAACGGTCAGGTTGAGCGTTTGCATTCAACATTAATTGAAATATACCGTTGCATCTCCGTCGAATTTTGCAGATTCACTCCAAAGGAGCGCGTTTCTATAGCAGTGGGCCGGTACAACAATACCGTCCACTCTGTCACAAAGAGAAAACCGGCAGACGTGTTCCTCAACCGAACCTCAAGGATTAACTATCTGGTAGATTTCAGAGAAAAAACTAATGAAGATATTAAGGCTTTATTAGAAAGGGAGCAGGAGGTCAGGAATTCAACTTTGAACACTAAACGTACAACCCCACGCACTTTTGATGCCGGGGATAAATTGCTTATTTCTAATAAACAAATTAAAGGCAAACAGAAGCCGTTATATAAAGAAGAAACAGTAGCTGAAAACAGAACAGCAACCATACTCACTAAAAGTGGAAAAAATTCCACAAGGCAGACTTGAAAAATATCTAAGATAACATTGCAAAGAAGGTAAATAACTCATGCACAGATCCTTAGGTACCGGGGGTCTGGATGCAAACATTTGTTTTTGTAGTCGACCTAGTCAGATATTGGTTCAATTCCAAGTAACTCGATGGTTCGAATGATGTCGACTGATGTTCAACTCCACCCTAAGGTCTTTGCTTTAATTGACGTGAAGCCAATCGCCCCATGAGTAGGTCATTCGCAACCATCACGCTTATGACTAAAATTGATCAACACGAGCATTCCAAAGTCAGCTGAGAAAACGCCTATATTTCAATGCAAAACATTAAATCTTTTTTGAATTACAGTGTGCGCACTGATGAAAAAGCAATATTATGCTTATATACACTCAGTCACTGAACTGGGCAAATGAAACGCATAATACCGTATACCAACAAAAAAAAAAAGGGAATGGTATTCCTCAAAGGAAATACTAAAACTAATAAAACAAAAAATTAAAAGCAAAAAAACAATAAAATATTAAATACAAGAATTTATTATGTTAACTAGCAATAAAACCCACATTTTAATCAAAACTCACTATCAAGACACTAACCAACAAAACTAACGACTATTAATAATCCAGTAATCACTTTCGCTATTGGTCCCAACGAATCCTTCCCTTCATTTCCCGCATTTTTCCGAAACTCCCCAGCAACAACTCACCTTTAGCATGTAAAGCCTTAATTTAGAGATACTGGAAATTGAGTAAATTTTTTGTGAGCCAGAGCGCACATCACAGGAAGTTAAGATAATTAGAGTAAATTCAACATATAAAATTTTTGATTCTATTGATTGATTGCTATTGTATTCCATACTATCTTTGTCAACATTAAATAAATTTACATTGCAATTTTTTCTCTTAAAAGTATATTGAATATGTAAAATACAATAAAGATTTAATCAAAGGGGGTAATCTGTAGATATAAGTCAAATTAAATAAATCTACTCCCCACAGCATCTGCTGGACTCTCCTATTGTAACAATACGCGATGGATATGGTTGGATTATCAACGGGCTGATCCATACTATCGACTTGGTGAGCTACGACAGGGTTGTAAGCAGATTAGACCATGCAATCATCGATCTCAACATAACTGACTCCACAGCCGATGTACTTAATTACCAACTGGGCAAAATTGCAAGAAACCTCCATGACCTAAAGGGACAAGAAATTAGCAGATCAGGACGTTCTATTAATTGGATTGGTTCTGCCTGGAAATGGATTGCCGGCACGCCTGACGCCACAGATTGGGATAAAGTCCTACAGAAACAAAATGCACTGATGAGCCAAGATGAGCAGCAATACCAGGTAAACTCTGATATATTCAAAACAACTCATGAGCTTTTGCAGGCGATCAATGGTATCATTGCCACCACCAATGACGTTCAAGGCCACCGTAGGCTGGATCATATTTCCCAGGAAATCCAAAGTAAGGTTATTATTCGAAAGGAAAACGTCTATGAACTGATCCGCGCTTGTCAGATGGTCAAAGCCGGCGTCGTTAACACCAATATGCTAAGCAAGGAAGAAATCAACCGACTTATCAGTGAGATAGAGGTCCTTCCTTACAGCAACGTCGTTGAAACCATCGAGTATAGCAAGCCTTCGATTTACACAAACGGGTCACTTTCACTTTACGTTCTATCCTTGCCGAAAGTAATGGAAACGAAACATAATCACCTGGTTGTTCGACCTATCATCCAAGATGGGCATCATGTAGAAATAAAATATTCAACTATACTGGTTAGCAAACATAGGACATATGGTATCAAGGATGGATGTTTACAACTAACGTCAGCCATGGTCTGCGAAGAAGGCTTCATTGATCTACTAAAGGTAGAGGATTGCTTGCTTTGCCTGCTTAAAGGAGGTGAAGCCAGCTGTGAGTATTTGACCTGCAATGAATCCACTATTGAGGTCATCAAGGAAGACACTATATTCCTTAGCAATTTCAACGGCACGGCATGGTCAGGTAATAATACGAACTATCTTTTGGGCTCATTTATTCTACAGATACACAACGAGACTGTGAAGATTGACAACCAAACTTACCAAAGCGTAAGCAGGTCAGAGCTCCAACTACTCCCGCCAATCTTGACCCGTGTGAAAAACAAAACACTGGCGGTCAACCTTAACAAAATGGGACATCACGTCGGAAGTCATGGGATTTGCATTAATAGTATCGGTCATTTGGTTAATTTGGAGGAGAATGACGGCAAGATTAGATATCCCGAACTTGAATATTTCACTGCTCAACAGGAGTTTGCGTGGACATAAACGCGAGGACTCCCCCAGCCACCTAATCTGCGGAACGCAGATCTTTAGAGGGGGAGGAGTTAACACATTCAGCCGCTTCCCAGTTAAGCCATTCCCACGATCGGCCACTACACGTGCCGCAGCGTCAGCTTTTTGTATTTCACCATTCAATGCAATGCAAGACATTTGAGAACGCAACGACTATGGGAAATCAAGGCCATGGTCATTTCCACCGGTGCACATAGGCACAGTTACGTAAGGGTTGCGTTGCCGCCGCCGACGCTGAGGTCTGAAGGTGCAGCTTATACCAACGATCGGGCAGTTGCTGTTGGGGAGTCACGGGGATTGGACTTAGTTATAAGTTAAAATTCTAAATAAAGTGTAAAGTAACCTAAAAACTTGGTGTTTTTTGTCAGGGCAAGTTGGCCATTGGCGGCCGCCGTGGTGTGAAGGTAGTGTTGCCGGCCTACCACACCGAAGGTCCATGGTTCGAGCCCTGGTACAGGTAACATCAAAAGTGATTTGAAAAAAAAAAAAGTTTTTCAAAACGGGGTCGCCCCTCGGCAGTGGTTTGGCAAACTCTCCGAGTGTATTTCTGCCATAACCTGTTGTATATCGCGCCATAGAGAGAAGTTGGCCATTTAATTTTTTTAAGTGTAAGGATCTGTGATCCTTTAAGTTGAATATCGCACTTCCGTGAATTTATGGCCTCGTCATGGTTGTATTTCGTTAGTTTTTTTAACATAGCTCGCCCGTTTGCACCAATATGAAAATTGTATATGACCGTTTCTTTCGCACAAAATACATAAAACAAATACAAGAAAAATGCGTAGTGTTATACGGGCATCAGTGAGGATTTTCGAGAAGTAGGTGGTAAGGGTATTACGTAGAAATTACACACGATAAAATTACACAAATTTCAAAAAATTTTGATATTTTTATTGTTTACACACGAATAACGATCGGAATATAGTAAAGAAGTTGCTGGCCAAAACACATTGTTGCTATAAGGTCGAAAATAATTTTTTCCGAATAGAAAGTTTTACAATAACAGGGCTGTTCAATTACGGCCAAAAGCAAACCTCACAGTGAAAATATGTTGACTGCTTTGCGGGTGATTATCGGTATTAATGCTAATTTTTTATAGTAAGTATTCATTAGAATTAAAAAAAACCAAATAATTTGCGGAGATTAAGGCCGAGCTTCTCTACCAATTTGTGGCGTGCTGTTTCTAATTTTTCTACAAATTGGCGGGCCTACAGGATTTTGCCGATTCCGAACGGCATCTGCAAAGCAGATGAATTTTTGTTGAAAAGCCTTCCAGAAGCAGAAATACACTCGGAAAATTTGCCAAACCAGGGATCGAACCTTGGACCTTCGGTGTGGTAGGCCAGTAACACTATCGCCGTTTTTTTAACGATTTAATATTTCATTTTCTTTAATAGCATTTTTACGAGATTCTTGCAAATTAATCGTATAAGAAAGACAGAAATAAGTGGTTCTACCTGACCGTGCACTTTTGAAGCTAGAAATTGAACAATTGTTACTTAATTTTTTCAGTTCACAGTAAATATCTAGATCGGTGGAGTGAAAATTAATACCGCGACATTGAATTAATATATGTTTAAAAGTCGTCGACAAATCTAAATTGTTACCTGAAACGTGAGGTTATGTTATTATGGGAGCGGTCGTTCGACATTTTTCGGTGTTTTGTTTTGAACAACATAACCGCATTTATTAGATGGGCATTCAGGCTTGTTACAGGCTCCTTGCGTAAAGAATACACATATCTCCTCGGAATGTTGCAAATTTCTTCAGTTTTTCCTATCACTAAATATATATAATATGATGTAATATGCCTGAAATCAAAATGTAACCGAAATCAATCAGTCAGTCCTTATTAAACTCTTCAATATTAAACATGTGTTTCTTTTATTACTCGGACACTCCCGCAAGTATACATATTTCTAGTTTACTCTAACACTCTATTATAAAAATGAGATTCAAAAGCATCCAAAGTCGCTGCTGTTCACATAATTCAAAATTTAAATTTTTTTTAAAACGCAATCAAACTTCTATTTTCTTTAAAATTCTATAATGAAAATGAGATTCAAAGGTATTCATGGCTACTATTTTCGGTCGGTTATTTAGATGCATCGTAAAATATTTGTTTTCAACATATTTTTTATTTTTTGTTTTAAATTTCATTATTAAAATGAGATCAAAAGGTATTCATGGCTCCTATTTTCGGTCGGGTATTTAGATGCATGATAAATCCTGAAAACCCTAAATGTTTATAATAAAATGTAAATTTTTACTGTTCTTAAAACTCCAATATTAAAACGGGATTGCAAACCAGCCATGGCTGTCTTATAATTCGAAATTTCAGATCAAAAAGAAAGCAGAGTCAAAATAGGAAAGTGCGTCGTTGAGTCGGTTGTTAAATTGAATTTGTAATTTTCTACCGGTAAATGGATTCCAAAAGCACTGCCCATATACTAATAACCAAAAAATTACAATATGGCAACCATGTCTAAACGGTGGACATATTTTCATTCACTGAGCACATTGAGTTAAAGTAACCATTATTTATGTATTAATAGGCTAACATTTTTTTCATACAATCAATTTCCAGAGTATATCTATATCTAAAAATGCATAATTTCAATAAAAATGTATGTTGATATCTTCGTATGGGTCAGGAGCAATGCTAGGCATAATATGTTCAACAAATAATGCTTCATTTATTTGTAAAGGCCGGTATGCAGATCACAAGAAAAGCAAAAACTCCATATAAAAAAACGATTAAGAAATGCTTAAGAAAATTTCTTGTGTTACCTTTTCTTGAGGTAGTACGCAGTTCTCAACGTAATTTTACTACTATTTTATCGTGAAATTTGAGTACGGCAACACAGGTTTCCGCAAGAAATATATCAAGCGGCATTTATTTCTTGAACAAAACAGTAATTGGGTAATACGCCAACTGGTGAAACACGTCCAAAAATGTCGGGAGAGGTATCAAAAGACCTCGGTATCAATAATCCGAAAGCGGAAAAGAAAAATTTTGTTTCAGTGAAAAGTTATTGGCAAAAAACGTTTAATTCGTTTATTTGCTTATGTGCTTTTCTTCTTGCTGCTTCACTATTCACCATGGATTTTTATTACTTCCGTATTACTATTTTTCACGCACGAAACATTGCTAAATTTTTCTTCAGCAATTTCTTGTGATCTGCATACCGGCCTTAACAGTTCATTCAAGTTTTCTGCGTAAAGCCAAAGGTGTTAACTACAGTATCTGACTGCATTATCGCACATACATTAGCAGCGCAGGTGGTAAGCGTTTCGGCTACGACGCTTACATTCTAAGGTTCGAAACCAGGTTCCGGACAACTTTTTTTTTTTCTATCTAATTTGTTTTTAAATATATATATGCAAACTTCTTTTCATGATTTCTTAAATTTATTATATTTTTAACCCAATATTTTTCTGTGTATGACCTCTATCTTGGAGTGAAAAAATCAAATTTTTGCAAAAAAAAAACCCCAGAAAATATGTTCAGTTTATCAAAACAAAATACTTAAAAAACTACCTACATAGCGTTATGAATTTTTTTTAGAAATTAAATTTTTGCTTTGTAGATGCCGTTCGGAGTCGGCAAAAAACTGTAGGTCCCACCAACTTGTAGGGAAAATTCAAATCGGCACACCACAAATTGGAAGAGAAGCTTGGCGCAAAAATCTCTTAGGAGGTTTATGATGATATACCTGTTGTATATCGCGCCATAGAGAGAGAAATTTTTGCTCAATAAAATTTTACTAAAGGTAAATATATATGTGGCCCATATGTAATAATATTATAAGTGGTTGACGAAAAAAGGCAGAAAACCATCATTTCATTGTAATTGGACTTCAAAAAAGCCAGATGTAAAGGAAAAATTGAGAAAACTGTCTGTATATAAAAAAAAAACAATAGGAAACCGGCGTCATGCTAACATTGAGAAATTTGTGGAACTTCCAAATGAACGTTTCATTCATTTTCAAAAGCCATATGGATATGTATGTATACTCCTAATGTTGGAAATATTTCTTGAAGCAGGCATAAGCGTCTCGGGTGAGACCAGGTCCCAGGTTCGCGACAATAATTTTTTTTTTTTTATAAAATTGAATTTCTTACCTTCACTTGAATTTGTTAAGTTTTTAAAGAAATCTTTTCTAAAAACCAATTTTAAAAAAAAAAAATCCCAAGAAAATTAATAAAAAATTTACTATAACAAAACATGTAAGATGAATACGTACATAGTTAAGTAGTTTTATGAAGTTTTTTTTTCTAGAATTAATTTTTACTGATTGATATAGGACTTAAGGTAAACTTATATGCACAGCCATAAGAAATAATAAGTTCAGGTCATATACATACGAGTATACGAGTATATCACAAAATATTATTGCAATGCTATAAAAGTCAATATGAAATGTCTTTATACATGGGCTTCCAACCAAGTCTCACCCGCTGGATCTCTTCTTACCTTTAGCCCAGGACACAAAGGGTAATTTTTAAGAACGCCCTTTCCAATGTCATTGATGTATCTTCGGGAGTTCCTCAAGGTAGCCATCTTGGCCTGATTCTGTTTTTGCTTTTCATTAATGATATATTCAGCACTATGAAGTTTTCAAAAATGTTGATGTACGCAGATGACGTAAAGATTTGTATGTCTTACACGTTGAACGAAGAAAGAGCTTTACTTTAATCAGATCTTAATTATCTCGGTACATGGTGTAATGTAAACTTGTTGCCACTTAACCTTAAAAAATGTAAATACGTATGTTTTTACGCGGAACTTCACAACCAGCTTCCTACACAATCAATAATCATAGTCTTGACCAAGTTCAACTTTCATATTAATGCAACTGTCAATAAAGCTAGAGGGGTTTTATTATTCCTTAAACGATTGTCAAAATAATTTAGAGACCCTTATGTAACTAAAGCCCTTTTAACGACATTAGTAAAACCGATACTAAAATACGGCTCAATTATTTGAAATCCTAGGTACCACCTTCGTGTAGATCGGATTGAATCATTTCAAAACCATTTCTTACTTTTCGCCTTACGAGATATCTCATGGGATTCCTTGTACCATCTGGTCCCCTATACTAATCGCTTGAAACTTATTAATCTCCCCACTCTTTCTAGTAGCGGGGAAATGCTTGGAGTCATATTTATGATTAAATTATTGAATGGGTTGGTCTGCAGCCCATTTCTTTTGAGAGAAGTGAACTTTAACGTTCCTTCTCGTCCATCAAGACATTTTACACCTCTCGTTCTGAAACAATGTAGAACCAAATTTGAATTAAATGAGCCTATCCGATGTTTATGCCTAATTATAACTCCCATTCCAGCACATTTGATATTTCGGACTCGCTTTTTAGCATTAAAAAATCAATACTATCCTCACTTAATCAATAATAATTTCCTGCATGTATATTTACTAGTTACAGTCCAATTGATTCTTCCACTTTCAACAAAATATATTTAAGTTTTAATCTTTAAGTTACTTAGCTGATGAGTTTTTCTCTGTAGCTGAGCAGTTTCAGATCTCGACACTTAACAAACCCCTGCCTTTCAACGACTCGGCATTATATTAAAAAAAAACACGTGCGTTATGAGGATGCACCCTGGGCAGTGAGACCAGGTGATAGAAAAAAACGAGGCTAAATCGGTAAAAAAAAATTGGTTAGAAAAGGCTAAAACTAAGAAAAAAAGAAGCTAAAAAAGTCAGACATTTTCCATTTCAAATTTTTTATTTTAGTTTAATCTATTCGTACATAAAGCTGTAAACATAACTTAAAGGACCTATTCTTGCTTCAACACATATGAGGCACATTTTCCTTGACTAGGAATTTTTTCAAAGAAATACATACTGTGGCGAATATTTTCAAGCATGTACCATTCCTAACCCAATAACACTCCTACCACTAGTTAAACACAACAGAGATAACGATGGATACGCTTATGCATGCAAGCATGTACCAAGGCAAAGAGGAGATGGCAATAAATAACACCGACCCTTTGAGAACACGAAAAGGAAACAACCAAGAAACTTCTCAGCGCGTGGGGTAGCATCCTGTTGGAACATAAAAAGCAGTGACCAAGCAAGGCCAGATTATTAGTTTATTTTCAAGTGTTGTTCAGTCAACTACTGTGAAGTTACCAAATTCTTAGTTTAATAAATTTTATAATATTTTCTTCGTCTGACGAATCAGAAGAGATTGAGTCGGCGTACAAAGTTCGTGTATTTATCCTAGAGATGAGAGCACGGGTATTTCAAAAGCAGTGCAACATTTGGATACGCGTTTTAACGAACATCTAATATTAAGCAGCGAGCTAAGCATTTTAATTTTTAATCTGCTCCTTAACTTAGTTTTTAAAATGTTCATGGCACTAAAAATTCTTTTAACCTCCATACTACTGAAAGGTAATACCAAAAAGTTAAATACGAATTCGACCAGTTTTAAAAAAGGGGTCTCGTTTAATAAATTTTTATGTTCTCGGACTGCCGCCCAAAATTCAACGGAGAGGTCACACTTGTCTACTGTACGGTTATTAGCTTTCGCCACTGCAGCTCAATCAATGCTACTTGACTTGGATAACACCTAGACTTTTCTTCTTGAAAGTGAGAAAATAACTTCCAAAGAATTATCAACTGAAAAAAAGTTATTTTTTGTAAAGTGTTCATATTAGATATCAGTGTTCATATTAGATTATCAACTCCATTAAAACCAGTTGACAATTTTTACGAATAATTTTCTGTATTTCGTCATCAATGCTACCTTCATTCAACTTTATTTTATATATATTACTCGAAGTTGTATGAAAAATATGGTGTTGGGACCAGAGTAAAAAAAGGCTAGAAAAAGCCACAAAGCTAAAACTAAAATTATATGCCTAAAGGACCAAAAAGGCTAAATCTAGCCTCGAAAAGGCTAACCTGGTCACTCTGATGGTGGGTTATCCGTTGGGAATTATTATTATTATTATTATGTCTAAATTGAGGTTAAGGAAAAAACCAGAAAACCAATATTGAAGTTGTAATTTTCCCCCGCTAAATGGGTTTCAAAAAAGCCAGATCGAAAGGAAAAGTGCTGAACTGACAGCCAAAATGGAAACCGGCGTCATGCTCATATTGAGAAATTTAAGGAAACGCTAAATTAATATTCAATCAGAATATGTATTTGTGGACACAGTCCTAACGGTGAAATATTTTCATTCTCTCACTAATTGAGCATATTGAGTTAAAGTAGTCGGTGCGTCCAACTCATATTTCATTAGCTCATTAGCCAAATGGAATTATAGTATACACCGGCCGTCTGTCCAAATTGATTTTGAGCGAGAGTTGCCCTCCCCTATACTGAACTGTACCAAAATCTTAAAAAAAAAATACCAATTTGTTTTCAACATATCTCACGCGTTTTATTGCAAGCAATAGTTTAAATGTAAAATTTTTTGAGGAAAAACAATAAAAGATTAATAATAGACATGGATTAAAATTACACATAGAATGAAAGAAATAAGAGAAAAGGAACTTAAAGTGAACGCAAGTAAAAACATATACATTTTGGTTAAGAACGCATATTGAAGTAATTGGTTAACGGTTTTTTAAAAATCATTGTATTATTTAAAAGCCTTAAATTAGTTGGGAGAGAGTTCCAAAGACGTATAGTATTTACATAGAACTGACGTTCAGACACAAGACACCGATATCTTGGAGTGGAGATGTCTGAGATTGAAGAAACTTAAGCCTATCAAAAAGATATTGTGGTTATTTTGTGTATATAACTTTGTGAAGAGTCACAAGGGTTCTGACTTTCAAGCGATTATCAAATGCGATGTTCAGCAACTTTTTAGCATACGCTGATACATGGTCAAGCCTTTTCAGCCCAAAGACATACCTTGCAATGTTTTACACAACATTTAACTTTTTCCCGCAAACCGAGTCACAATTACTAAAAGTTCCACATCCATAAAGGAGCGTAGGTATTAAGTACGCGTTGGCTAAGAGTAATGTTATATATAATTACCCTCTTATACTGCGTTGACCATAGTGTACGAAGCATTCCATACACTTTTCCTACCATGCTAAAGATATGATAATGTATTGTTAAATATTACGCCGAGGTTTTTAGCCGATTCAACATAGTTTATCACAGATTGGTACAAAATAATTTTATCTAATGTGTTAGTACCTGTATGTTTTCTTGAAACTACTATGCATTTAGATATTTCTGGGTTGATGCATAAACAGTTTTTTGAATCCCATTCCCCTACGCGCGTTAAATTACAATTTAATTCACTTATACAATTACGGGTAAGATCCAGAAACAACTCACATATATTTGGACATCATCATCATAACTATGGACATTAGAGTTTTTTACACGCATACGGCTTTATTTCGGTTGCCAAGATAAGACCTAATCATGTTCGTTACCGGCTCGCGAAATTGAACAAGTTACTTAGTTTGCATTACAGTAAGTCGTGATCGACGGGGTCGAAAGCAAGGTTAGGGAGGCGACTTTATTTTCATCAATTTGTTGTAGTATGTACTTCTATACATCGATATACTTTAGATGGGAGGGAAAGAATATTGATAGGCGGAGAAACGCAAGCTATTAAGATTTTATTTATAGAGTCAAATACGGTAGGATCATTGGCAGAATAATTTTAATAGAATACATTTTATTACAATCGCCAGTAAAACATCAAAATCATCTACGCAGATAAAATCGAAAGGACGGACACCAACATTTATATGTGCACTGTAACTATTCAGGCATACATTTGAATTTGAAACTGATATATTCACGAAGGTTTTATTTAACTCGTTAACATCTGAAATTATGGGCGTACTTTCTTTGGTTTTTCCAATCCCTATCTCTTTTATAGTGTTCAGTGTTTGCTTTAAATTAACTGCGGAGCAAAATTTATCTTTGTAGAACATAGATGTAGCCAGTTTTATGCCCTTGTTTACTACTTGCCGTGCCTTTTTAAACTTTATTAGTAACTCAGGGGTCCTGTAGCGCTTCTATCGCGAGTAAGCTAGACTGCGTAACGTACTGAGGCGTTGTAAATTGGCGCTAAATCAGGACTTCTGCAAAAAGTTCACTTGGTCATTAATTGATTCCATATACCACACTTGTCTCCAGTATACTGTGTTAACAGCTGTTCTCAGTAAATTATGATTAATATTTTTAAAATCACTATAAGCAAAATGGTTTGAGGTAACAGAAGGTTGGAAATTGTAGGTCATGGATATTAAGGGCCGGTTTCACCAGCTCGACTTAACTAAGTTAAGTCGAGTTTTTCACTTTTTCAGTTTCACCATCTAACTTAACTAAGTCACAACTTAGTCAGCCTGCCAGCTGACTTATTCTCGACTAAGTCAGTGTTGCTGTCGTTCAAAACCTAAATGTCAGCAATGCTCCCAATTTGGTTTGTACAATGTCCCAGCCGGAAAATTCGCCAAGCATAACTTTGATGGCGTATGCGTAGATGCATGTGAACGCTTGCTTTCTAGCATGCAACCATTACAAAACTATCGTTTTTAATTAAGCGCTAAATTTAGTACCTTCCAACTAAAAAGAAATGGCTGCAAGATCAATACATTCCTTCGTGTATGGCCATACATGCCCATTTCGCACTGGGGTATTGGGATGCGCAGAGTTGTCTGGTATGAAAAAATACTACTATGCATAAAACAGGTGTTCGGGTTGTTGTGTTCAAAATTATTTAAGTCGCTCAGTTGGTGAAACCCAAAAGTAAGTTAGTCTCGAATCTGTGCTAACTTAAGTCACGACTTAGTTTTAGTCTTAGTCGCGTTGGTGAAACCGGCCCTAAGTCTTGCTTTGAGAAACATGATGCTGATATCTGTTTGTAGTATACCGAATCGTGCAAATTACTCACGAAGAAGACATCCAAAAGAGTACTGGCAGCAGGAGTAAAATGGGTGGGTGCGGAAATATTTATCGGATACAAGCCCAAGGATTCTATACTTAGTTTTAGATTGTTATCCACCAACAAGTTGCTATTAAAGTCACCTGCAATTACGATGTTATTGTAATCTACTAGCAGCGTTTGAAGGGAATCCGTGAAGGCGGAGAAATTCCCACAACAGTTTGGTCTATATACGCAGTCGACAAGTAATTTACTATTTCTCGAGTGGACGTCAACAAACACATATTCTACATTATCACCAATACCCGACGAACAGTTTATACTACATGACAACACATCTTTTACATATATGGCAACCCCACCACCATGAACACTCCTATCAGCCCTAAAGAGATGATAACCTGAACTTTTAGCAGGTCGTTACTTTGACTGGACAAAAACCTGGTTTCCGATACACAAATGATGTCAATATTGGATCCCTCAAAAATATTGCGAAATTCATCAAGTTTTTATAAGAGACTTTGAGAATTTAATGAATTATGTTTAAACCTGTAGCTTGTTTACAAAGAATCCGGAGCATAGTTGAAATCTTGTCTTTAGAACTCTGCAAGTTACGATTTAGGGACGACATTTTGAAAAACGGTTGACCAACAACTAACAAACGTGTATCTTAAACTTATGAAAGGGAGAAAGAAGCAGAGGATAGAGTCAAAGAATAGAAAAAGAACAATTGTAGGAGCAGGAATTCGAAATTTTACGATTATAGGAGGATCAGTATTGGATTTTTGTAAAATACTTTTAATAGTAGGTGGTGGTATGTGTAAGGTAAAGCAGAGGTGGTGGAAAGTACTCTGCTGATTCTCATTTTCCTTCTGTGGGATACCATGCACACGGATGCTGCAAGCCGCCGTAAAAATGTCTTGCTTGTGCATACGCGTCTTAATAAGCATAATTTCTAATATATACAGCGCACGTTCGATAACGTGACCTAATTAAAACCAAGGCAGTTCACGTTAACAAAAATGTTCACGATTCGTAATGCCCAGAAATACTGAGGGCACTGTCATAAAAGCCGGTTAGGCCTAACCGCACAAATTACGTCAATTAAAACCCGGTTCGAGTTAACCGGCTTTTATGAAAGCGGCCCTAATTTAATACATATTTGTACGTTTTTTCTTGTTTTTGTAACTTAAGTCATATTATCGGAAGTTAAGGTTTTATTTTAAAAAATCTGTAATTTTTATACCTTTCATGAACATGAAATGGTATTATAACTTTGGTCCGATGTTTGTAAGTATGAGAAGAAGAAGAGATAGACCCACCAATAAGTATACCGAAAAGATCCGGGCGATGAGCTGAGTTGAGTCGCAAACTAGTCCCTCAGTTTCAGAGACATCTCGATGAAATTTAGTAAGAGAAAGTCATTTTTGTAAAGCTTTAATCATTTGATTTTTGTTGGAACGATTTTCCGTCATCCCTTGTCAAGTTTGGTTTTGTGACAAACCGGTTTCGGCGTTCTGCCATTTTCAATGCCTAGCTTCGTTCTGGTCTGTGTCTATCCGCTGCGTTGTTTTTATAGTCCGTGGTTGCTGTGGCAGGTAATGTCAATCTATGTTTTCGTGGTAGGTAACGTTAATATGCGTGTGTGTGTGCGCTTAGCTAACAAGCGGTATGTCTACATACCTACAAAAACAACCCTTGGGACAGATAACAATTCGGACGTATCAATACCGCGCACACACACACGCATATTAACGTTACCTACCACGAAAACATAGATTGACATTACCTGCCACAGCAACCACGGACTATAAAAACAACGCAGCGGATAGACACAGACCAGAACGAAGCTAGGCATTGAAAATGGCAGAACGCCGAAACCGGTTTGTCACAAAACCAAACTTGACAAGGGATGACGGAAAATCGTTCCAACAAAAATCAGCTTACTACCCTGTCGGAAGATCAACACAACAAAATAAATCACTTTAATCATTTGTCGGAACCAACATGATCGGACCAATACAACGCATAGCTCCCATACAATCGATTGTTCCGATAAACGGGTTTTGGCCTATAACTGTTGCAAGTAAAAAGGTAGGAACGTAAAATTTTGCAGTTTTAGTACATATTATATAGGTAATGTGTGTAGTGAAAATCACCCAGATCAGACCAACATAACATACGAGTATAACTCCCATATAATCGATAGCTTCGATAAATGAGTTTTGGGCTATAAATTGTGCAATTAAAAAGTTAGAAAGGTAAATTTTGCAGGTGTGGTTCATATTATATATGTAATATGTGTAGTTTTGAACTATAAATTTTGCATATCGGCCAGATCGGATCAACATAACATATAGCTCCCATACAATAGATTTTTCCGATAAATGGGGCTGGTTTTGCAGAGCTTTAACTAATTGTGAGTAAGGATCGGACACTTAAAACCGTGATGCGCATTTATGAAAGGTATAAAGTCTTCGGCACAGCCGAAGACAGCCCTTTCTTTGCTTTTGTATCTCCCTTTTTTCTAAAACTTGAATCACAGCTTTTTCCTTAAACGTCTCAGCACTTTCATATCATTTGGATCGACGTTTTCATGACCTTGTTGAAAATTTCAACTGCTTCCGCCGGCTTAATCTTCTGCATCTGCCTGATACCCAGTCAGATTCATCCCCGTGTTCATTATCGCCATCTGCATACCCTTCTCAATATCTTCGTTCCATTAATGAACGGCTGCTAAAAAACCTCAGGATTTAAACTGTTAAGTAGATGGAAGGTGTTGCTCATCAAAGAGCTAAGTTTAGCTTCCCATTTTAGTTTTAAGCCCGCCAAAGGAACACTATCTTCAGGATCATCATCGTTCACCGCAAAATTTTAAATATTGTTCCAGCACCTAGCTATTGTTACTTCACCAACACGACTTCAAGCGGCATATAAAAGATTTATAATCGAATGCAGTATCTTTTCTTTTAATCCTTGAAGCCATCTATCACTAGCGTAGAAGTTTGCTTAATTTTTCTTCAAATTTGCCTGCAGTGATTTTGTCTTTTCTTTCAACATTAAACACTTACCAGTTCTTATTTAAAGAGTTCTATAAAGAGCTTTCTCCATTCGTTTTAATGCTACAAAATGTTGATTTGTCAACATTTTATTTTTATACCTTTCATGAACATGAAATGGTATTATAACTTTGGTCCGATGTTTGTAAGTATGAGAAGAAGAATAGATATACCCACCAATAAGTATACCGAAATGATCAGGGCGATGAGCTGAGTCGATTTAGCCATGCCCGTCTGCCTGCTTGTACGCAAACTAGTCCTTAAGTTTTAGAAATATCTTGATGGAATTTTTTTGCATGTGATTGATCATTCGTCTGAATCAGGAAGATCGGAGTAACACAACGCATAGCTCCCATACAATCGATAGTCTCTATAAATGGGTTTTGGGCTATAAATTTTGTAATTAAAAAGCTAGGAACGTAAAACTTGATTTGTCAACATTTTATTTTTATACCTTTCATGAACATGAAATGGTATTATAACTTTGGTCCGATGTTTTTAAGTATGAAAAGAAGAATAGATATACCCACCAATAAGTATACCGAAATGATCAGGGCGATGAGCTGAGTCGATTTAGCCATGTCCGTCTGTCTGCTTGTATGCAAACTGGTCCTTAAGTTTTAGAAATATCTTGATGAAATTTTTTTGCATGTGATTAATCATTCGTCGGGATCAGGAAGATCGGAGTAACATAACATATAGCGCCCATACAATCGATAGTTTCGATAAATGGGGTTTGGGCTATGTACGAGTATCTTGAAATTATCAGTTTTGCAGAGTTTTCACTTTTTCATGAATGGTATAAAGCCTTCGGCACAGTCGAAGACATCCCTTTCCTTACTTGTTTTTGCTTAAACCGTAACAGAGGAGCCTTTTTTAAAAAGCCGAGAATTTAAAATTTTGGTATTACGTCAAGCACACAGGATTTTGAAAACTAATTTTTACGAGAAACCCTAAGACGAAACACTCCCGGCAAAACCAAAATCTCTACTGCAATATTTTACGCGTTACATGCAATTACAAATAAAATGCCTATTTTATAATTAGGGGATTCCCCAAGCTCAGATATACTTCAGATAACTGGTACATCATCATAAACCTCCTAGGAGATTTTCGAGCCGATTTCCTCTTCCAATTTGTGGTGTGCCTATTTTGAATTTTTTCCTACAAATTGGCGGGACCTACAGTTTCTTTGCCGGCTTCGAAAGGCATCGAGGAAGGAGATGAATTTTTGCTGAGCAGCCTTCCATGGTAGGAATACACTCGGAGAGTTTACCAGAGCACTACCGGGGGGCGACCCCGATTTGAAAAAACCTTTTTTAAACCAATTTTGATGTTACCTGCCCCAGGGCTCGAACCTTTCAGATTCGATGTGGTAGGCCGGCAACACTACCGACACACCACGACACAAATGAGCGCGAAATATTTGTCGATAACTGTGTTGGGTCACCTAATTGCGACACCCTGTCCAATCGCACAGCTATCGTGGGTCAACGACATCTGCAGAACCAGTTACGTCAAAATTATATTATTTTCTTAATATTCATTAACTCACCTAACTGTTGCAAATATGTAATAATAAGTACTAGTATATCCCGCGGTCGAAATTCGACCACCTTAAATTAATTTAAGTTACTAAATCCTCTGTTCATATTCTTTTCAGCACTGCCTAGAGGCCGAAATATTTGAGAAATTTTTTTTACTGAAATTAATTATATATAGTTGAGTAATTTAGGGCCGCTTTCATAAAAGTCTGGTCGCACTAAACGCCGGGTAATTTGACAACCAACCGAAAAAAATCAGTCCATTAAAGATCGGTAATCATTAATAGGAGATAGCAAAAACAGTCCTTAGGAATAATTTTAAATCCACCATTAGAGCCACCACCCCTTTCAAATTCCGTCAATATTTCAATAAAAAGAATTTGGATTTGATGGACATATACCAACAATATAGTTATTCTTATAATATATATAATGGTTACTTTAACTCAATGTGTTCAGTAAGGGAAAATATATCCACCGTTAGACATAGTTGCCATATTGTAATTTTTTTGTTGTATACAGTGCTTTTTGTAATCCATTTATCGGGAGCAAATTACAAATTCAATTTAACAATTCCGACTCAACGACGCACCTTCCTATTTTGACTCTGCTTTCTTTTTGATCTGAAAGTTTGAATTATAAGGCGGCCATTTCTGGGCTCGAATCCCGTTTTAATATTGAAGTTTTATGAACAGTAAAAATTTACATTTAATTATAAACACTTAGGTTTTTCAGGATTTTAGGATGCATCTAACTACCCGACCGAAAGTAGAGGCCATGAATACCTTTGAATCTCATTTTATTTATGGAATTTTACAACAACAAAAAAGTAAAAGTTTGATTACGCATAAAAACAAAAGTTTTTTTAATTATATGAACAGGGGGCGACTATGGGTGTTTTTGAATTTCATTTTTATAATGGAGTAAAAATTTTAATTTTGAACTATTGCTTGCAATAAAACGCGCGAGATATGTTGAAAACAAATTGGTATTTTTTTTTAAAGATTTTGTTACATTTTAGTATAATGGAGGGCAACTCTCGCTCAAAATCAAATTGGACAGACGCGCCGACGGCGGTGTATACTTTAACTCAATTTGCTTAATGAGTAAGAGAATGAAAATATTTCTACCTTTTGGAGAGCAAATGAAATATGAGTTGGACTTACCGACGCCACTACTTTAACTCAGTATCATAGTACATAGTACATAGTACATATATGTCTACTAGTACCGCAACTTACTCCGATCCGCACACACACACAAACCACACAGGGTGTGTTGTATGCAGTAAAAAAACAATCAAATTTAAATACTGCAATATTGACCATGAAGACTTGAAACTTCCAAATTATTGAATATAAAGCAGTTATAACACGTTATCAGTTACTATAGAATGTATATTTTAGTTTAAATTGAAGTTTTTTTTGTTGCAGTTTATACTTTAAAACAACTCTGAACGCGATTTCCTTCATTACACTCACTCCGAGTACATTCATCCACTGCCTTCCACTCCGATTCGCAAAAGAAGATGCCAAACTAGTACGGGTAAACAATGCTCAATATGCTCAATGAGTGAGAGAATGAAAATATTTCACCGTTAGGAGTGTGTCCACATATACATATTTTGATTGAAATTAAAGTTAGCGTTTATTTTGAAGTTCCTTAAATTTCTCAATATGAGCATGAAGCCGGTTTCCATTTTGGTTTTTTTGTTTTGGATATACAGGCAGTGTTGCCAATTTAGCAATTTTCCTTTAGATCTAGCTTTTTTGAAACCCATTTAGGCGGGGAAAATTACAACTTCAGTATATGGTTTTCTGGGTTTTTTCCTTAACCACAATTTAGACATGTACGAGTATAAAGACATTTCATATTGACTTTTCTAGCATTTCAGTAATTTTTGTGAGATATATGTATATGACTTGAACTTATTATTTCTTATGACTGTGCGTATAAGTTTATCTTAAGTCCTATATCAATCAGAAAAAAGTAAATTCTTTAAAACAAAATGTATAAAACTATGTAACGATGTAGGTATTTATTTTACATATTTTGTTACAGTAAATTGCTTCAAAAACTTTAAAAAATTCAAGTCCAGGTAAGAAATTCAATTTTAGAAAAAAAAAATTGTTGTCCGGAACCTGGGCTTGAACCATGGAACGCACGCGTGTCATTCGAGACGCTTTGCCTGCTTCAGAAAATATTTCCACCATTAGGAGTATACATACATATCCCTATAGCTTTTGAAAATGAATGAAGCATTCATTTGGAAGTTCGGCAAATTTCTCAATATTAGCGTGTCACTGGTTTCCATATTTTTTTCTTTTATAATTTTTCCTTTACATCTGGTTTTTTTGAAGTATATTTAGGGGAGTAAATTACAATGAAATTATGGTTTTCTGGCTTTTTGCCTCAACCACAACTTAGACATACTTAAAACACATTTCATGTTGATTTTTAAGGAACGTCATCATCTTAACTGGTCAAATGTAGTCTACGTATGTAAGGGTTCGGGTTATATGTCTGCCCTTTGAAAAATTAAAATATTTGAAGAAGAAAATAGTTGATGTCTTCAGGAAAATTTACACGATTTCTAACCATTTCGTAAATATAAAATTGAAGAAGCTACAAGCTATGTTTTTGGTTTGTTGTATTTTGTCTCATCGGAAAAACCCGGATAAAAATAATGAAAATTATCGAAATTATCTACCGATAAATTTCGAGATTTCTATCGAGCTTCTCGTTCCGATGGAATTGGGTTCTGATATATATGAATATTCTAATATTATGAGGTCTTAAACCGAAAAATATTAGGCTGGAAATTTAATAAATTTAAAAAAAAATTAAGATAAGAATCTTTTATATATTTAAAAACAAAATCAATTTAATAAAAAAAAAAACATAGTTTTACAAAGAACCTGTACTCGAACCTTGGAACATACGCGTTCTACCTCAGACGCTTACCACCTGCGCTACTTCTGTATGTAGAACAACGCAGTCAGATTCTGCAGTTAAGCGCCATGGCTTTATGCAAAACACTTTAGTGAATTATTACAAATAAATGAAGCACTATTTGTTAAAGATAATATGCCTATAGGAATTATGCATGTTTAGGTAAAATATACTCTGGCAATTGGCTGTATGGAAAAAATGTTAACCTATTAATCTATAGATAAGAGAATTCATTCAATCATACAAATATGCATGCAAGTTAACACATAATAAATTACTTACCAGTTTGCCTTTGCTAAAACATAGCGATTTACATATTTTAATTAGTTTTGGCTACCGCCGCAACAGCTTTTTTACCTTTTGTTTCCGCTGCATGAAAGCTAATTACATACTTACATTCTTTTGGCCACAACCACAATAACTTCCAACAAGCGAAGTGTTGCTGACACTTCATTTAAATTTTATTTTACAATAAGAATTAACACAGGTGAATTTTTAATTGCTTACTAATATTATTTTACATTTCCTGTTTTGCAATCGAAGTTGCGCCAATTCAAAGAATAAGCGCAACAACCGAATTATTTGGCACTAACCAGTTGCACGCGCATCCGGTAAAATGCAAAGTGCTGACACCAGTGTCCGGAACATTTTAACCAGAAAGTTGTTGTTGCTTTCACAATTAAATTTTAGCTTTAATATTTCAATTATTCAATTTGAATAGTTAGTCTCATTTCTGTAGCGTTGGTTGGAAGTCAAAATAAAAACTTCCTTGTTTGGCGCACGACGCTAAAATTATACCCGGAAAAAAAAATAAAATTAATTTAAGTGACTTTAAACAATAAGTGAAGTAACAAAAAATAAGGGAAGCGAATGAAGTAACTTTTTAATAAAATTTATTTAAACAATAAGCGAAGTAACAAATAAAGTGAAGTGAATGAAGTAACTTTTAATAAAATTAATTTAAGTGACTCTAAACAATAATCGATGTTACAAATAAAGTGAAGTGAATGAAGCAACTTTTAAATAAAATTAAATAAAATATTGATTTTTTATACCAACAATTTTTGTTGATTTACGGCCTGTACATTTTCAAGTATTCATGAAACCAGCTCAAGGCCAAGAATAATAATTTTTCACTTTTTGAATTTTTATGAAAATTATTATTGTTTTTATTTATTAATAATCATTTTAATTAATTATTAAAAGTTTTTTGATTGAATAGAGTAGGAAAAATGTTTAGAGACAACTGCCATCGCTTTTCTTATAGATTCATTTCGGAAGCTGCTAGACTTCACTCATCAGAGAAATTTTGGCACGCACTGCTAACCATTAAGCTAACAATACGCTGGTTTTGATATCATCTAAACTCCTAGTTCTATTCTTCTTTTACCATATGCATAACCACTTCCGCCATTTGACAGTTAGTAGTGTGATCATGATGGATTTTTGACAGATCTGTTTTATCATCAGAACTGCCTTACCGTGTGCTCTCGGTTTTGTTATTGCTTTTTTATACCAACTTGATGACATCAAAACCAGCGTATTGTTAGCTTAATGGTTAGCAGTGCGTGCCAAAATTTCTCTGATGAGTGAAGTCTATGGTAGTTGTCTCTGAACATTTTGCCTACTCTATTCAATCAAAAAAACTTTCAATAATTAATTAAAATGATTATTAATAAATAAAAACAACAATAATTTTCATAAAAATTCAAAAAGTGAAATATTATTATTTTTGGCCTTGACCTCGTTTCATGAATACTTGAAATGTATAGGCCGTAAATCAACAAAATTGTTGGTATAAAAAAGCAATAACAAAACCGAGAGCACACGGTAAGGCAGTTCTGATGATAAAACAGATCTGTCAAAAATCCATCATGATCACACTACTAACTGTCAAATGGCGGAAGTGGTTCATGCATATGGTAAAAGAAGAATAGAACTAGGAGTTTAGATGACATCAAAATCAGCGTATTGTTAGCTTAATGGTTAGCAGAGCGTGCCAAAATTTCTCTGGTGAGTGAAGTCTAGCAGCTTCCGAAATGGATCTATAAGAAAAGCTATGACAGTTGTCTCTAAATATTTTTCCTCTCTATTCAATCAAAAAACTTTTAATAATGAATTAAAATGATTATTAATAAATAAAAACAATAATAATTTTCATAAATATTCAAAAAGAGAAAAAATTTTATTATTCTTGGCCTTGAGCTCGTTTCATGAATACTATTAAATTTAAGAATTTAAGGGGAGCAACCCTAAACGAAATTGAATAAACGAAGCTTGCTTGATAACTGTTATTTCCGATCCCCGAAATAGACTATAATTAAACGTTACAGGAAAAAAATCATCAAAAATTATTGTAAAGAGGCCAATGAGCCCACCCTAATCATCGAAAATCATCAAAAATTATTGTGAAGAGGACCTTAATCATCAAAAATCAGCAAAAATCAACCACAAAAATATCGATTATACCACAACCGAGGAGTAGCCAAGCAGAGCCCTTAGTAGCATCACAGCAAAAAGGAACACACTCGCGGGCAGCAGAATGAGAACTCAATTACTCTTGTTATTTAGATATTAGATAAAATCTTAGTTTTGGTTTCCATCTAAAAGAAGCACTGTAAAATAAAATATAAATCGGAAATAGTAAACCTCAAATCGTGAAAAAAAAAATTTCTTTGTAAAATAAAATATAAATAGGTACTTAATAGCAAACCATAAATCGTGAAAAAAAAATTTTTCTTTTTTCTCAAAATGGCAAACCCAAATAATTTAATAACACCATCACTCTTAGGGAATGCTAACCCAACCCCAAATCCAAATCCAAATCCAAACCCAAATCCAGTCCCAAACCCACAGCCCACCCCTGCACTACAACCCTCACCCGAACTACAAAACCTAGTGAGGAGCCTAGTGACACAAATACTAACGACAGACGGACGAACTATAATTCAAGACATTGTAGGGACAGAGGCAAACCCAACTCGTTACAATTAACTCAGGACCGGCGAAATTACAAACAGGGAACTTTAAAATTATACATATAATAGAGCTAGACGACTAGACGATTAATGAACAGCTCCCATATCATCCCCTAAATCCCATCCTTTTATCCCTCGTCAATCAATCCAAAAATTATTTAAATATAACTAGAATAAACAAATCACATAGTAAAAGGCCATTAGATGTTATAGGTTCAGCATGGAAATGGATCGCAGGAAATCCAGATCTTAGCGACTTTAATATTTTAATTGAAAAAAATTAATAACGTCTTAGAGAATAATAATAGGCAAGTAGTAATAAATAAATTAACTAATGAAAAAATTTATGAAGTAATTGAGAATACAAATAAAATATCTAAGTTAGTTCAAGAAAAAAAAGAATTTGATAATGAATTACTGCTAAAAACAAAGTTTAAATTAGAAACAATAAAAGAAGAATTAATTAACATTGCGTATGCCATTCATTGGGCAAAATCGAACACAATAAATTTATACATTTTATCGGATAGAGAAATCGAAATAACAAACAAATTTTAAGAGGGCGAAAATATACCTTTTATAAATATCGATGAAACATTGGAATTTGCTGATATAAAAATTGCCTCCAATAAAGAAAGCTTACTTTACAGAAAAAATTTACCTACAACGGAAGAAGAAGATTGTAGATCATTAGAAGTTAGACCGATAAAGAAAGGAAAATTTATAAACAGAATTGATTACGAATCCTTACTAGTATGTAAGAACAACCGAATTATTTGGCACTAACCAGTTGCACGCGAATCCGGTAAAATGCAAAGTGCTAACACCAGCGTCCGGAACATTTTAACCAGAAAGTTGTTGTTGCTTTCACAATTAAATTTTAGCTTTAATATTTCAATTATTCAATTTGAATAGTTAGTCTCATTTCTGTAGCGTACTCGGTTGGAAGTTAAAATAAAAACTTCTTTGTTTTGTATGCATGTATTACCTAAAACTACTTGGATGCTCCCACATAACTATTCTGAATACAATGCCCTGCCAACCAGCATTGGACAAATATCTGGATAAACAGTGAGTCGCGCGTACCAAACAAGTGGATAAAAAACTAGGCAATTCACTAGGCGAGGTTCACTTATTAACCATTGTGAAAATGTTTTACCGTGTACGTATGAGTGCATACGTTTAGTCACTTGTTGTTTTCCATACAAATTCTAAAATTACGCGTTGGTGTTAGTAAAAATTTGCGAATTTGTGGAATCAGAGTTTCACCACGGTTAGCCATGGTTGGTAGGGTGCCTACATATGTATATACATATGCTAAGACAAAAGCGAGAGGTTTGTCAGCCTTTTGTACATCTTCATTCGCCATTGCATGCATATGAACATACGCACAAACACATTATAATTTTCAGCACAACTTGAATTGTTATACCGATTTTGAAATATTGATATAGTTAAATAGTTACCCCATATTCATAAAAATTAAATTGGTTTATAAAGCTTGTGGCAATACTAAACAAAGCGATCCTCTGGCAACAATTTACATGTTGACATTTCATTTGTTCTTTTCCTTTTTGTTACACTTTCTTATTCTCAGTTTTTGGTATTCTTGCTCTATTTTTTAAGTTAATAAATATTGGATAGAAAACAACACCTGATTTTCTATATTGGTGACCCCGAAAAAATCAAGAAACAGCTGAATGACCTACAGGAAAAATATGTGCGCATCAGTCAACAGCCAAACACATATGCGAATTTGCGACACGTGTCTATTCCAATATTCAATAGAAGTAGTCCACATCTTTGGTTCGCTCAACTTGAAGGAGCTTTTCGACTGAACAACATTACTCCTGACAACGATAAATTTGATATAACTGCAATCAAACTAGAAGATGATGTTTTAATTCACGCGGAAAGCCTTATATTGCAACCTCCGGACAACCACAGGTACGTCACTTTGAAGCAGCACATACAAAAAAAGTTCACCGACTCCCCAGAAACAAAGCTTCATATATTGCTGGTAGGTAATGAATTTTCTGGTTTAAAACCGTCTGACATGATGGCTCAAATGCGACGTTTGGTGCCAGAAAACAGCAATACCGACGTATGCTATTTCTTCGTCAGATGCCAGCGTCGATAAGGTCTACACCCGTGCTATCAGAAAGTGACCTAGACCAACTGGCTACCTCGGCAGACAGAATGGTAGAAACTTTAAAAAACACTCCCAATACTGTAGCAGCTTTTGAAGTTCCTCTTGAAGACGACTCCGTCTTGGATAAGGTCGACTTCCAAAGGCAATTCTAATTCTAAATTTCCGACATCAATACCGCAATAAATTCTTTGATTAGAAGAGTCGATGGCATTCAGGCCGAGCTCACAAAATTAAATATTACTTCAAAGCCTAGCTCACCGATCAACACGAATTCATCAAGCTTATGCTATTTTCTTAAAAAGTTTGGAAACTCTGCCAAAAGATGTAGATATGGCTGCATTCACTGGTCGAAATCGGGAAACTTATCAGGCTATCGCCGGCACACTCTGCGGGCGGCAGCAGCAACAATAGCAAACCTATGTTGACGATCGGATCCATTACTGCCATAACTTCCAAATCATCACTCTTCAGGAATAAATTCATTAAGGAAAATCGACTCCATGTATATGTTCGTAGTACTGGAAAACGTTCCCTAATCGACAGCGTATCCTCTGTTGCAGTATTTCACCGGTGTTTAATAAAGCAGACTCTTCCGGAAAATGATTTGTAATTAACTGCAAACCATACCACAATTCGTACATTCGGCAGTAAACGTTTTAAAGTTAGCATCGCGCGAATGAGATTTCATTATAGTTGATGTGCAAACACTCCTTATTGGTGCAGATTTCCGCTCGCACTTCCACTTACTGCCGGATTTAACAACTCAATGTCTTGTTGACCACAAAACTGTCAGAACAATAAAAGGTTTTTTATCTGACACGAGTAACCATCGTATTGGCATACGTAGCACAACCAATCTGCCCAAACCATTATTAAATGAATATGAGTGCATTTTTCGCCCATCTGCAAGGTGCCAGATGCAAACAAGCCCGTGGTTAAGTCCCTTACACATGGTTCATAAAATGAATGGTGAGTGGCGAATTTCCGGAGATTACAGAAAGCTCAATTCACAGACGACACCTGATCGCTACCCTATACCCCACATCCACGATTTTAACGAAAAATTGTACTGTAACGTAATTTTTCCGACCATCGATCATGTCACCAGATTCCGATGGCCGATGAAGATGTTGCCAAGACAGCCGTATATACACCGTTTGGATTATTTGAGTACATGTATATGCCTTTGGGCTACGAAATGCCACACAGACATTTCAGCGATTTATTGACTCGATTTTTAGAGACATTAATTTTGTTTATGTAGATGTTGATGACATATTGGTAATGTCAAAACCACAAAGCGAACATCACGAACACATACGTACATTTTTTTCTTGTTTAAAGCCACATGGACCTCGTGTCAATTTTGACAAATGTGAGTTTAGTCGGTCTGAAGTAGAATTTTTAGGGTATACTATTAATTCTCAAGGCTGCAAGATACCTGACGATCGCGTCGCTACTACTGAAAAATACAAAAAGCTAGAAACTATAGCTGAGCTTCGAAGGTTTCTAGGAATAATAAATTATTATCGACGGTGCATACCCCATGCAGCCGAACTTCAAGCTTTACTTAATGAATACCTGCATGATTCAAAAAAGAATGGCAAGCGGAAAGTTACCTGGACGCCGAAATCATCTGATGCATTCGAAGCATGCAAAAAAAGCATATCCCAAGCAGTAGTTCTAGCGCATCCGACATGCAATGCCCCACTTGCATTCACCTGTGACGCTTCTGACGTAGCCATAGGCGCTTCGCTTGAGCAAAAAATGGACAACGTCTGGCGTCCTCTCGGTTTCTTCTCCCCCAACTATCACCAGCTGAAACAAATTATAGTACGTATGATTCGGAGATCTTAGCAATTTACGAATCGGTTAAGTACTTCCGCCATTTCGTAGAAGCACAGCAATTTATCATCAAAACCGATCACAAGCCGCTAATGTACGCTTTTGCTCAAAAGCTTGACAAAGCGTCGCCTCGCCCACTACGTCAGCTAAACTACATCGCAGTTCTCAACGAGTATCGTACATCTTTCTGGTGACGAAAACGCAGTAGCAGATGCATTGCCGAGACTTTGCACAATTTCCAAGCCAACCACTGTTACTAATCAGCAACTTCAACATGCACAGAAATTGGATGATGAGTTAAGGGAAATACTAAAAGACACTAACTCGTTAAAATGGCGCCGCATGAAATTTGATAGTCAAACACAAATTTATTACAATGTTTGGACAGGCCAAACCAGACTTTATATCGATAAACAAAGAAGTCGTTTGTTGGGTTCGAAACTGCTTACAATGTGAGCGAGCTTAAGTTAGCAGTCACAACCAAATCACACCTATCAATATTCAGATGCCTGACAACCGTTTCGATCACGTCCATATGGACATATTCGTTCTGCCTCCTGACAAAGGGTACCGATATTGTCTAACGATGATTGATAGATTCTCTCGTTGGCCTGAGTCTGTACCACTTCGAAACATGACGGCAGACACAGTTGTCCAAACCTTATGGACCCACTAGGTGTCCCGTTTCGGATGATCAAAGTCAATAACGACTGATCATGGAACCCAATTCGAGTCTGCACTCTTCAACTCACTGGGTAAACTCGATGGCGCGAAACACAAACACACTACAGCATACCACCCGCAATCCAACGGCATGATAGAATGATGGCACAGATATTTTAAATACTCTCTTATGTGTCATGATGAAGTCGGTGGACTACAGTGCTACCAATCGTTCTTCTGGGCCTCGGGACTAGTTTCAAGGAGGATTTTGCACGCATCTGCTGCTGAATTCTTGTATGGGACCAACATTCGTTTACCCAATGAATTTTCCGATCACAAAGATTTTCCAAGTAGCCCTCACAAATTTGTCACCAGCATTAAAGAGCATATGAGAAGACTGCGTCCAGTTCCACCGGCACACCACAGTAAAAAGAAACCATTTTTGGTAAAAGAAATTAACAACTGTACCCACGTATTTTTGAGAACAGATTCAGTACGTGCACCATTGGAACCACCATTTACAGGCCCTTATGAAGTGATAAAAAGACCATCCGATCGAGTTTTCACCATTAGGATGGGCAACAAAGATGTCCAGGTATCCGTAGAACGGATTAAACCAGCTTTTACTGTATCCGAGAACTAAGTATCCAATTTACGACATACATAATTGTTAGGAAGGGGGTGATGTGGCAACACTAAACAAATCTATCTTCTGGCAACCATTTACATGATGACATTTAATTTTTTCATTTCCTTTTTGTTACACTTTCTTATCCTCAGTTTTTGGTATACTTGTTCTATTTTTTAGTTAATAAAGATTGTATAGAAAACAACACGTGATTTTCTATAAGCTTTTTATAATGGCATTTCTATACACATTTTTAATTATAAAAGCTTTATAAACCGGTTTTATTTTTTCTGCATATAGGGTTTGTCTATTGCCGACCACCAAGGCATCGCGTTTTATTCATTTGTGAGGTTTGATTTTGCCCGTTAATGGAACAGCCCTATTTTTCTACCTTACAAACTGTGTTACGGGTAAAATGTGGTTGGCATAAAACCTTGCATTTTAGATACAATATGGGTATCAAATGAAAGGGCAAGGGTGCAGCATTCATTTGGCATTTCGATATATTTATCGATGACAGAGGTAGAATATGTGTATCAAACGAAAGGGGAAGTCCACGTGTTTAATTCGGACTTTGCTGTTTTTCGATGTTAATCAATAAACGAGTTATCAGCCTTATTCGAATAAAAGTGAAGATCACAGGTTTTATTAGGACTTTTGCGTTATTTCCATATATTTATTGATCAATGAGTACAACCAATTGTAGTTTTATATACCCTGGGACGTGGTACTGCCCTCTTTCCATAACCATATATAGCATATGCTGTACTGCCGGCCTTAGCAGTAAGTTATAAAAATTGATATCAGAGAAAACTGAAGTTCAAGTTTGAATGTGTTCTAATTGTATACGTAGTTGATTTGCTGCATAACAGAAATAAATCATTTGTATCTGATTCTGGACCACGATTCTCTGTGGGGCATCAAATAATCAGCGAACTGCCTTTCCCGCTTAGTAAATCAAAAAGCAGTAAAATGTGATTTACTGCTTTATTGGTTTGTAAAACAAATTTACTGCATTTATCTCTGCATATTCCAAGCTACAAGGAAACCTGTGGTTATGCAAATAAGTAGTACATTTTTAAATTAAACATGCGTTTTATTGATTTTATTTTGTTTTGTTGTTTTTCCGACAGGGTGAATGGTTGATGTATATTGGAACGATTTTTCGTCATCCCTTGTCAAATTTGGTTTTGAGACAAACCGATTTCGGCGTTGTGCCATCATCAGTGTCGATTTTCGTTCTGATCTGTTGTGGTCGTTTGTCTTGTATTTATAGTAGGTAGCAGGTAACGTCAGCATGGGTGTCTGTTTGTGTACGTGTGTACATGTGTTGTGTGTGTACATTCAAAAACGGGGGTGGTTTTGCATCGATCGGTTTTTTGTGTGGTTGACTGAGGCAGGTAAAAGTTGGTAATTTTTGTTGTTTGACGTTTTTTGCTTGTTTTTTGTTTTTGATCTTTTGCTGTTTTGTGCTTATTTGTCGGTGCGTGTGTGTTTGTTGTACCTGAGTAGTTGCTTTGTTTTTTGTAAACCAATTTTAAAGGTTCGAATATTGTGTCGGAAACAGTGTTTGTCTGTTCGTTTATTATTCTACCGTCGAATGTTTTTTGTTTGTAGATTTCCATGTTTTCGAGTACGTTCAGACGCCGGCCTTTTGCTTGTACATGTAGGACCTTGACTGTTTTTTTGATGTTTCCGGGGGGGCATTTATTCTCCGCCATGTGATTCGCAAAGTTGGACTCTGGTATGATGGTTGGATTCCGTATCTTTTTGTTGTAATCTCTAATGTGTACTCTGAACCTCGTTCTTACTTGTCGTCCGGTTTGTTCTATGTAACTGTGCTGGCATTCACAAGTGAGCTTGTATACACCATGGCTGCTAAACGGATCTTCTGAGTTAGTTTTGGTTCTTAGCTTCCGTCCTAAATTGTTCGATGTTTTGAACGCTGTGTTGATGTTGTATTTTCTATGGAAATTTTCTAATTTATATGTTGCCCTTCCAGTATATGTCATTGTCGTCCAGGTTTGTGTACTTTCTTCTCCATTGTTTCTTTTTTGTTCTCTAAGGTCTCTCCTGAGTTTACCTACTAGTGCTTTTTTATATCCGTTGTTTGTAGCGATGTTATATATTATTCCAAGCTCTCTTCTATATGCTTCTTGTGTAAGAGGCGTTCTTTCCAATCTTTGTACTAAGTGCCTTAGCGCTGCATTTTTATGTTGTTGTGGGTGGTTCGAGGTATTATGTATTATTGTGTCGGTGGCCGTTGGTTTCCTATATATGTCGTAGTTGAATTTATTGCTAGCTTTATCAATACTTATTGTGAGGTCCAGATAATTGATTCCTCCGTTTTTTTCGGTTTCCATTGTGAATTTTATGTTCCCGTGCTGCTTGTTGAGGTATTCCAGTACTTGCTCTTCGTTGTTGGTAGTTAAAACGCATATGATATCATCCACGTACCTTGCGTAAAATAACACTCCTAATTTGGAATTTAACTCCTGTATATAATCTTTTTCCAGGTTTTGCATAAACGCTTCCATAAGAATAGCCGATGTTGGGTTTCCCATCGCAAGTCCGTTTGTTTGTTTGTATATTTTATTGTTGAATTGAAAATAGTTTTGACGTAGTGTGGTTCTTACCGTGTTCGTGATTTGCGTACTTTTTACTTTATCTTTTGTTTTACGTAGTATTATAGAGTTTACTATGTTCAATGTCTCTGCTAGTGGTATTGATGTGTATAGATCTTTTATGTCGAAAGATACCAATTTGCTGTCCTTTGTCACTTCAACGGTCCTAAGTTTGTTTATTAGTTCAGATGTATTAGTTATGGTGTGTTCGTTGCTAAGTTCCAGTGTGTCCTTCAATACTGTTTTTAAATATTTAGATAGCTTATAGCATGGTGCCGATTTAAAATTAATGATTGGTCTCATTGGATTGCCTGGCTTGTGGATTTTTGGTAGCGCAATCAGTGGTGGAGTTGACGGGTTCATTTGGACTAATGTATATGCCGAGTTTGTATCTATTATATTTGTTGCAGTTTTTATAGCCACTTTGATTCCTTCTGGTATTCATCCGTGGGGTTCACTCTTATTCTATTCAGATGCCTGACAACCGTTTCGATCACGTCCATATGGACATATTCGTTCTGCCTCCTGACAAAGGGTACCGATATTGTCTAACGATGATTGATAGATTCTCTCGTTAGCCTGAGTCTGTACCACTTCGAAACATGACGGCAGACACAGTTGTCCAAACCTTATGGACCCACTAGGTGTCCCGTTTCGGATGATCAAAGTCAATAACGACTGATCATGGAACCCAATTCGAGTCTGCACTCTTCAACTCACTGGCTAAACTCGATGGCGCGAAACACAAACACACTACAGCATACCACCCGCAATCCAACGGCATGATAGAATGATGGCACAGATATTTTAAAGACTCTCTTATGTGTCATGATGAAGTCGGTGGACCACAGTGCTACCAATCGTTCTTCTGGGCCTCGGGACTAGTTTCAAGGAGGATTTTGCACGCATCTGCTGCTGAATTCTTGTATGGGACCAACATTCGTTTACCCAATGAATTTTCCGATCACAAAGATTTTCCAAGTAGCCCTCACAAATTTGTCACCAGCATTAAAGAGCATATGAGAAGACTGCGTCCAGTTCCACCGGCACACCACAGTAAAAAGAAACCATTTTTGGCAAAAGAAATTAACAACTGTACCCACGTATTTTTGAGAACAGATTCAGTACGTGCACCATTGGAACCACCATTTACAGGCCCTTATGAAGTGATAAAAAGACCATCCGATCGAGTTTTCACCATTAGGATGGGCAACAAAGATGTCCAGGTATCCGTAGAACGGATTAAACCAGCTTTTACTGTATCCGAGAACTAAGTATCCAATTTACGACATAATTGTTAGGAAGGGGGTGATGTGGCAACACTAAACCAATCTATCTTCTGGCAACCATTTACATGATGACATTTAATTTTTTCATTTCCTTTTTGTTACACTTTCTTATCCTCAGTTTTTGGTATACTTGTTCTATTTTTTAGTTAATAAAGATTGTATAGAAAACAACACGTGATTTTCTATAAGCTTTTTATAATGGCATTTCTATACACATTTTTAATTATAAAAGCTTTATAAACCGGTTTTATTTTTTCTGCATATAGGGTTTGTCTATTGCCGACCACCAAGGCATCGCGTTTTATTCATTTGTGAGGTTTGATTTTGCCCGTTAATGGAACAGCCCTATTTTTCTACCTTACAAACTGTGTTACGGGTAAAATGTGGTTGGCATAAAACCTTGCATTTTAGATACAATATGGGTATCAAATGAAAGGGCAAGGGTGCAGCATTCATTTGGCATTTCGATATATTTATCGATGACAGAGGTAGAATATGTGTATCAACGAAAGGGGAAGTCCACGTGTTTAATTCGGACTTTGCTGTTTTTCGATGTTAATCAATAAACGAGTTATCAGCCTTATTCGAATAAAAGTGAAGATCACAGGTTTTATTAGGACTTTTGCGTTATTTCCATATATTTATTGATCAATGAGTACAACCAATTGTAGTTTTATATACCCTGGGACGTGGTACTGCCCTCTTTCCATAACCTGTGGTTATGCAAATAAGTAGTACATTTTTAAATTAAACATGCGTTTTATTGATTTTATTTTGTTTTGTTGTTTTTCCGACAGGGTGAATGGTTGATGTATATTGGAACGATTTTTCGTCATCCCTTGTCAAATTTGGTTTTGAGACAAACCGGTTTCGGCGTTCCATCATCAGTGTCGATTTTCGTTCTGATCTGTTGTGGTCGTTTGTCTTGTATTTATAGTAGGTAGCAGGTAACGTCAGCATGGGTGTCTGTTTGAGTACGTGTGTACATGTGTTGTGTGTGTACATTCAGAAACGGGGGTGGTTTTGCATCGATCGTTTTTTTGTGTGGTTGACTGAGGCAGGTAAAAGTTGGTAATTTTTGTTGTTTGACGTTTTTTGCTTGTTTGTTGTTTTTGATCTTTTGCTGTTTTGTGCTTATTTGTCGGTGCGTGTGTGTTTGTGGTACCTGAGTGGTTGCTTTGTTTTTTGTAAACCAATTTTAAAGGTTCGAATATTGTGTCGGAAACAGTGTTTGTCTGTTCGTTTATTATTCTACCGTCGAATGTTTTTTGTTTGTAGATTTCCATGTTTTCGAGTACGTTCAGACGTCGGCCTTTTGCTTGTACATGTAGGACCTTGACTGTTTTTTTGATGTTTCCGGGGGGACATTTATTCTCCGCCATGTGATTCGCAAAGTTGGACTCTGGTATGATGGTTGGATTCCGTATCTTTTTGTTGTAATCTCTAATGTGTACTCTGAACCTCGTTCTTACTTGTCGTCCGGTTTGTCCTATGTAACTGTGCTGGCATTCACAAGTGAGCTTGTATACACCATGGCTGCTAAACGGATCTTCTGAGTTAGTTTTGGTTCTTAGCTTCCGTCCTAAATTGTTCGATGTTTTGAACGCTGTGTTGATGTTGTATTTTCTATGGAAATTTGCTAATTTATATGTTGCCCTTCCAGTATATGTCATTGTCGTCCAGGTTTGTGTACTTTCTTCTCCATTGTTTCTTTTTTGTTCTCTAAGGTCTCTCCTGAGTTTATCTACTAGTGCTTTTTTATATCCGTTGTTTGTAGCGATGTTATATATTATTCCAAGCTCTCTTCTATATGCTTCTTGTGTAAGAGGCGTTCTTTCCAATCTTTGTACTAAGTGCCTTAGCGCTGCATTTTTATGTTGTTGTGGGTGGTTGGAGGTATTATGTATTATTGTGTCGGTGGCCGTTGGTTTCCTATATATGTCGCAGTTGAATTTATTGCTAGCTTTATCAATACTTATTGTGAGGTCCAGATAATTGATTCCTCCGTTTTTTTCGGTTTCCATTGTGAATTTTATGTTCCCGTGCTGCTTGTTGAGGTACTCCAGTACTTGCTCTTCGTTGTTGGTAGTTAAAACGCATATGATATCATCCACGTACCTTGCGTAAAATAACACTCCTAATTTGGAATTTAACTCCTGCATATAATCTTTTTCCAGGTTTTGCATAAACGCTTCCATAAGAATAGCCGATGTTGGGTTTCCCATCGCAAGTCCGTTTGTTTGTTTGTATATTTTATTGTTGAATTGAAAATAGTTTTGACGTAGTGTGGTTCTTACCGTGTTCGTGATTTGCGTACTTTTTACTTTATCTTTTGTTTTACGTAGTATTATAGAGTTTACTATGTTCAATGTCTCTGCTAGTGGTATTGATGTGTATAGATCTTTTATGTCGAAAGATACCAATTTGCTGTCCTTTGTCACTTCAACGGTCCTAAGTTTGTTTATTAGTTCAGAAGTATTAGTTATGGTGTGTTCGTTGCTAAGTTCCAGTGTGTCCTTCAATACTGTTTTTAAATATTTAGATAGCTTATAGCATGGTGCCGATTTAAAATTAATGATTGGTCTCATTGGATTGCCTGGCTTGTGGATTTTTGGTAGCGCAATCAGTGGTGGAGTTGACGGGTTCATTTGGACTAATGTATATGCCGAGTTTGTATCTATTATATTTGTTGCAGTTTTTATAGCCACTTTGATTTCTTTCTGGTATTCATCCGTGGGGTTCACTCTTATTCTACGACATTCCATATCCTCGATGAGTTTTTCGGTTTTTGTTATATACTCATCTTTTTCAATTAGCACAGTTGTGTTGCCTTTGTCCGCCTTCGTTGCGACAATGTTGTTTATCCTGATTTTATGTTGTAGGTTCTTGACTGTTTTTTGCTCCGTGTTTCTCTTCTGTCCTTCTTTTGCTTTCACTTCCTTGTTTATTATTTCTCTGCACATGTGTCTTGCGTGCTCTTGTTCCTCAACTGGTATTAATGATGTTGCGACCTCTGCGTCTACGATCGCCTGTTCCGTTTTTCTGTTTTCGTTTTGGTCTATAATATTGTGTTCAGTCCCTTTTTAAGAAGTTGTTCTTCCGCCGCGGTGATGGCCACTGTCGTTAGGTTTACGAGCCTGGCATGGAAATGGTGCGGTTGGTGGTTGTTGTCCCGTTCGCGACGTCCTGTCAGCTTATCTAGTTTCCGGTTCAGCGTCCTGTATTTCTGTTGTAGTTCATGTTCGACCTCAGTCCTTATGCGCTCGAATCATTCCATTAATGTATGGGTAGGTAATTGCTACACCAACCTTAAATGGATGGATAGAATTTCGGCATTTATTCCATCTTTCTTGGTGTACTGGTTTTGCAACTCATATCTTAGGAAGTCTCTTTCTTGTCCTCATGCTTGTATTGGTGTTTTTGGTGTCACATTCAATTCTATGCATTGTTTGTTAAACCAAATGTTTGCCTTCGTTGTATGCAATTTCAGTAAACGTCGTTTGTAAACTATTAGTAGACCGTTTTCGTTTAAGTTTAATGGAATGCTTCGAGCGCATAAGGACTGTAAATCTCACTCTTTTTTAAGTTAATTTTTTTTTGGCTTCAAAAGATCAAAAGATAATTTGGAATTATTAGAATTATTATATTTGCAGAGTAAGTGTCCTAAGAACCAAAACTAACTCACAAGATCCATTTAGCAGCCATGGTATATACAAGCTTACTTGTGAATGCCAGCACAATTACATAGGACAAACCGGACGACAAGTAAGAACGAGGTCCAGAGAACACATTAGAGATTACAACAAAAAGATACGGAATCCAACCATCATACCCGAGTCCAACTTTGCGAATCACATGGCGGAGAATAAATGCCCCCCCGGAAACATCAAAAAAACAGTCAAGGTCCTACATGTACAAGCAAAAGGCAGACGTCTGAACGTACTCGAAAACATGGAAATCTACAAACAAAAAACATTCGACGGTAGAATAATAAACGAACAGACAAACACTGTTTCCGACACAATATTCGAACCTTTAAAATTGGTTTACAAAAAACAAAGCAACTACTCAGGTACAACAAACACACACGCACCGACAAATAAGCACAAAACAGCAAAAGATCAAAAACAAAAAACAAGCAAAAAAGGTCAAACAACAAAAATCACCAACTTTTACCTGCCTCAGTCAACCACACAAAAAAACGATCGATGCAAAACCACCCCCGTTTCTGAATGTACACACACAACACATGTACACACGTACACAAACAGACACCCATGCTGACGTTACCTGCTACCTACTATAAATACAAGACAAACGACCACAACAGATCAGAACGAAAATCGACACTGATGATGGAACGCCGAAACCGGTTTGTCTCAAAACCAAATTTGACAAGGGATGACGAAAAATCGTTCCAATATACATCGTTTTATTGATATTAAAATTCACATAATCACAATCATTAATATACTTCTTAGTTACTATAATATTTAGGGAACATTTTTAGACAATAAGATCAGTTCGTTCAACTACTAAACTGTTTATTTAGTATGCATAGGTTTGTTTAAAAACGGGAAAGCTTCTAATTTCTCTGATAAGTTTTGCAAAAACATCCTATACCTTTCAGGTATAAGGGGACAAATATTCTTCAAGGTTCCATTCTTCTTTTCTTTACTTATCCCTTTTACTTAAATAATCCATTGGTATTTAAAACTCACCGTTGTACTCTGTTTTGTACTTTAACGCAGTGATACCTCTATTAAGTTCTAATTGAGCTATATTTGACAAGTATAATTTTTCACTTTTATCTTGATTGAAGTTCTCTTTTCTTACCGAATGATAAATAAAATGATAAAAATCTCCAATGCTCATAATTTTGACGATTACGTTTTCTCTGCACCCTGGACAGCCTGAACAATGCGGGGAATTTCATATGTTTTGCCAATTTTCTTCATTGAAAGTTCCATTTGATGGTGAAATGAAACAGCTGACATGATAATAAGACCAAGCTATAGATAATTAACTTCAATAACTTGAGGTTTTACTAAAGGAGAATTGACAACGTATGCCAGATAAAAAATAAAAGTCAAATTTTTATTTTGTCCACAGCAATTATCTAACCATAAAATAATTTTTTCATCACTTTTGAGATACAGCTAAAATTGATGATAGGTGGAAGTGATGTCTTCTACGTTACGCTCCCGTATTGCTTCGTGCTAGATTACCGGCAAGGGTGTAGCATTCACCTGATTAAGGGTGTGTAACGCTGCCCGGCTTCACGAAATTGCGCTGATACCTGTGTTGGCGTCACTGGTGCTGATACCTTTATTTGTGATTCCGTAACGCCATGACGCCAGTAGCGCCAGAAACACTAAATTACTACAAAACACCGCTGTACTAGAGTGGCGCTACTGTTGCTTTTGAGTTTAAGGTGTTTCTGGCGCTGCCGTCGCCATTGAGTTTATGTTTTGCCTTGGTCTCGCTAAACTGAAGTGACGCCACTGGCACCATTGAGTTGAAGGTGTTTCTGGCGCTGCTCGTGTCATGGCGTTATGGTATCACAAATAATGGTATCAGCGCCAGTGACGCCAACGCCGGTATCAACGCAATTCACTACATGTCCAGCTGTAGTGACACTTTCAGATAATATAGCTTTCTGCAGCTTCCCTTTCACACATTTATCAACTACATCATACCTGCGCTATTCTGGGGCAGCTTGTCGCGTGCAATTTTCTTGCTCTTAGCTATTTAAAATATGTTATTTTGATAAAATATTTTAATTTTAATAGCGCGTTGTGAAAGTTTGACTTATTACCACAATATTTGACAGTAAAATTTAAATCGCATTAGCTTTTATACCCACATTATCGTAAAGGGTGTTTTTTTTAGGGGTATAGAACTTCGAATTGAAATAAAACACAAGAAAATCGTTTTAAGGTCCATCAATTTGGCTTTATTGGAAGGATAATTTTATGCCATTAATGTTTAAATATGATTTCGGGCATGTGGCCGCCGCGGCTGGCTCGAATAAAGCCAATTCTACAGGTCCAATTTTCAACCACTTTTTCGAGCATATGGGGCCGTATGTCGGCAATAACGCCACGAATGTTGGCTTCCAATTCCCCTAACGTTTCTGGTTTGTTGGTGTAGACGAGCGACTTCACATATCCCCAAAGAAAATAATCCTATGGTGTCAAATCACACGACCTTGGTGGCCAATTGACAGGTCCATTCCGCGAAATTATGCGCTCATCGAATGTTTCCTTCAATAAATCGATTGTGACGTGCGCTGTGTGGCATGTAGCGCCGTCTTGTTGGAACCACAACTCATCCACATTCATGCCATCCAATTCGGGAACAAAATAGTCGGTTATCATGGCTCTATACCGGTCTCCATTAACGGTAGCTGCCTCTCCAGCATTATTGCGGAAGAAGTATGGCCCAATGACTCCACCAGCCCATAGAGCACACCAAACAGTCAGTTTTTGTGGATGTAATGGCGTTTCAAGGGTCTCATGTGGATTCTCTTCACTCCAAATGCGGCAATTTTGCTTGTTGACGTAGCCATTCAACCAAAAATGAGCCTCATCACTGAACAAAATTTTGCGATGAAAATCAGCATCGAAATCAATCTCATTTTCGGCCCATACACCAAAATCACGACGCATTGCATGGTCTCGCGGCTTTAATTCTTGCACAAGCTGGATCTTGTAAGGTCGCAAGCCAAGATCTTTGCGCAAAATCTTCCATAAAGTTGATGGACAAAGCTCCAATTGCTGTGCACGGTGGCGAATCGATTCATTCGGGTCCTCTTCAACACTTTGCTCTACAGCGGCAATTGTTTCTTCGGTGCGCACTGTTCGACGTCTCTGCGGATGCGTATTATCACATAGAGTAAACGTAGTGCGAAAACGATCCATGGTTAACCGAATTAATTGCTCTGATGGACGATTATGTCGACCATAAAATGGACGGAGCTCACGGTAAACTTCGCGAACTGAACCATTATTTTCGAAATAAATTTGCACGATTTGCAAGCGTTGTTCTTTTGTCAACCTGTTCATGATGAAATGGCAAACCAAACTGAACATAAATGACATTAGAGTTGCCAGATTTGACCACAAAATACCAGTTTTATCTCTATTCGAAAAACAAACCCGTAAAAAAAACACCCTGTATATGCACACATTTATTTTATTTTCTTATAAATATACTTAATAACCATAAGGAAGCGGTTTTTAGGTTCTGAAGTAGTTGCGAAAATAAAGGAAGATAAATGTATATGCACATCAGGATTAAAAGGAAATAAATATGGTTTTATAATTTCAAAAAAACATATTAAAAAGAGAGAGGTGCACAGTTCCGCAACCGTTGCGTCTACCACAATGCGGCATTGGTGCTACGTAATTACAACGTCCCTTAAACGTAGCCGGATAGCATGCAGAAACACCGCTAAAATGTTTCGACTATTCCCCAATTTTGGTAGGTGGAACGTAATGAACATGTATTTAATACGTGCCTATGAGTAGTACCAAATCTAAATCTAAATTTAAAGTCACAACATTAGTCGAAGCTCCGTTTCTGCTCCTAATTTCTAGTTGGGAATCTATGTAGAAATTTTAATGTGTGCTAAAAGTAAGAAAAAACAAGTAAGGAAAGCGCTCTTCTCGGCTGAATATGCATCACGGTTTTAAGTGTCCGATCCTTATAAGTACAAACTCTGCAAAATTTGATGGTTTCACCCTGTTAATTTAAAGATACATAGCCAATAGGGGCTATACGATATGTTGGCCCAATCTTGATGATTTTCACTACACACATTACATATATAATAAGTACCGTAGGTAGGACCAAATTTTGTGGTCCTCGGCGTTAAATTCCAATAATTATAGCCCAAGCCCCATTTATCGGAACAACCGATTGTATGGGAGCTATATGTTATGCAGGTCCGATCTGCCTGATTTTAATTTTTCGCATTACGTATATAATATGTACCAAATCTGGAAAATTCCATGTTCCTAGCTTTTTAATTGCAAAATTCATAGCCCAACCCCTTTATCGGAACAATCGATTGTATGAATTGGTCCGATCTTGTTGGTTCCTACAAATGATTAAAATATTACAAAATGGCGGTCCCGTGCCAAATTTAATCAGGATATCTAACGCTGGGGGACAAGTTTGCGTTCCAACAGACCGACGGGCATGGCTATATCAACTCAGGGTATATCTCTTCTTCTTATCATACTTACAAACATCGGACCAAAGTTATAATACTATTTCATGTTCATGAAAGGTTTAAAAATATATTTTCATCCTCGTATTATATGTTAAAGTTCTGCTTGGTCCATGAAACCCCACAATTTAAGTAGTGGGCGCTGCCAAATCGCTACTACGGAATTCACCACTGTACACGAATATTTGCACAAAAAATTATTGCTGGACCTAATAAATTGTTCAGTTGTGAATATTATAAAAAAATAAACATTTTCAAATTTCCCCAGTTGTGAATTACCTGCCCGCGTATTGATGGTTTACTGTTTTCCACTATTCCTCGCGTTGAATCTTCTGCACGTTCTACTATCTTTGATATATCGATGTATTTCTCAAACAGTTCCTGCATGAAAATTGAGATGCCAGAAAAGTTTGCAAATAATGATTTAGAATGTTGTCGGGAAGTTGAATAGCCAAATTAGGCCTCCTAAATTTTTTTTAAAAGTTATAGTTTTTTTCCGCTACACAACATCATAAACATGGCGTAGTATAGACCATGATCTATTTCAGATTTAGATTCTTTGAAAAAAAAGTATAACATAAACGAAAAATGGACTGTATTGTTTTTTCTTACTAGTGAGTAATAACATAAAATGCACGGGATATTGGTACTAACACCTCAACATATGGAGTTAAGGAAAGCAATCATTCATTCTGTATTATGGAGTTGAGTAATTAAGTGTTTTTATTTATAGGTGGATCCAAATGAAGCAAAACGCGAATCTGACGACCATGGGCCCAAATTGGATAATGTTGATTTTTGGCACAAGTTAATCGCGTTAATTGTATCCATTATCGATGAGGATAAGAACAGCTACGGCAATGTCTTAAATCAATTCCCTCAAGAACTAAACATTGGCCAGGTAAGATAACCTTAGTAAAAAGATACATAGAACTTTTCGCAGGCCTTAGCCTTTGATAGCAAAGTCGCTACGTACGGATCTGCTGTAATTGAACACAAGGAATAGCAAAACAAAATTTTTTACACTTAACTTTTTCACCCCTGAATTTTTTTCAAAACGTGGCGGATTTTTCATCATTACGACAGCAAATACTCTAATAAGACAAAAATATAAGATGTTTCGCAAAGCTGAAAAGTACGAGATCCCTACTATTATTCTGGGATATATAATCCCAATAATGTTTTTAGGTGGAGTTTATACGTCTCAATAATGCTAAAAGGACTAAGGAAATTAAATAACAACTTTTAATAAAACACTGAAAAAGTTCACAATTTATCGATTTTTCTTTTACAAATTTAATTCGATTGTGAAATGAAGCAAAACATTTGAAACATAAAGCTTTATTGTATCCAGAACAGACGTATTTAGTCCTGGATTCCTTATTTGGTGAGGTACAATGTACGCATCGACGACCAGAAGGCTGTTCAATAGGCAGATGATCGCCTATATTAAGACGTTCCGTTCGTGATCGCTTTGCGGGTCTTCCACCACATTGACGTGCTGTGAGCTTTTTGTATTTTATACTCTGCTAAGGGCAAAATAAATTGAATGAGGGAATTTGACATTGCGTGAATATTATCCAGCCGCTAACCTAAGCTATCATACAAATTTTAAAAAAAATTTTATTTCCAACATTTTCACATTCAATTCGTGACTGTTTAGTATCTGAACCATGCAGTACGTACAAGTAGACTTTTTGGGAACATTTTCCGAAAAACGTCGAGCTCTGTAACGCCATGAGCGAATGCAATAAGAACTTCAGCATCTTTTTCTATGGGCATTTTGTACCTTGGTTCGAAAATGACTTCGTTGTTAAAAGTTGTCCAACTACATTTATTGACGATTGGTTGATCGTCAATATTCTCCAATTAATCGTTGCCTACGACTTTTCCGTCGTCGTGATCCAGCTCCGAATCAGAGAAGATTCATCATCGTATATAACTTTTGCTACAAGGTCTTCCACATCTCCGTCATCATCATCTGATGGTGCATATCGTCACTCTCGTCATCTACAAAATATTTCTCAATTTCATGCTCATCAAATTTCCTCCTTCTTGACATCTACAAGTGTAAACCAATATTGGGATGTTATTATATAAAAAACTTACATTTATCACCTCAATTTCTTAATAATTTTAAATCAATCCGGTTTCGGTTCTGAAACATGTTTCGGTTTTGGTACTTCAACATTTATTTCGGTTTCAAAATAAAAAAACGAACACAAATTTGTGAACAAAAAAACGCATTAAGTTTATAACTTGTCTACAAAATTCAAAAGGTTTATAACACGCCTGATTTTTTTTTAATTTTTTCCACTGTAAATAATAATAAATATTGTTCATACAGTTTAGTGAAAATAAATTCTGACTAGAAAATTAGTAGACTTTTTTTCCAAGCCTGCATTCCGTCGATTTCATAGATATGTAACCATCGTTGAAAATTGCATCCACAACCTTCGCTGAAATCATCCAGCGAACCAAGATTTAACGAAAATATGTGTCCAAAAAATTTAAAAATTGTGAAAACCGTTTGGGACGGTTTCGGTTTCGTTTTTTATACCAAAGTAACGGTTTCGGCATCGAAAAACCAAGTTACTGTCTCAATTGGAACCCAAATATCCATCTACCCCACTTACAGGAAACGGCTTTTTCGTATTAGTTTGCCTACTCTGGAAAATCGGTGAATTTTACTAGGGATAATGTTTCTGATTATTGGTGAGATTGACTCATGCATTTGCCACTTTACCTAATGACATACTGCATATCTAGCCTGAAATTACTTCTTGATGACGGTACTTTATATATAGTAGTTGCAAGAAGGTAAGATTGAAAACACGTCCTTTCCAACCCCCCAACTAAATTGGATCAACTCTGCTGGCTACGCCACTGCCTCACTGGTTTTCCAGTCTATAACGGAAACAGTGAAGTTATTATATATATTTGCTATCTCCTTCGCCCTTTCTAGGATGTCCTTCTTATTTTCGGTCTCGGTGCGATGACCACTTTTTTTCTCCAACCGTACCAGTGCAGGGATTCTATCAGGATCTCCCAAATCTTCCAAATCAGTGGAGAATGCCTCAGGCGCTACTCACAAAAGGGCGCCAAATGGTCCGAAAATGTATAGTATTTTTGCCTGTCTGAATGTAGCTTGCATCACCCATGTCTATCTTAAAATTTAAGATATCCTTTATTTCGATATCTCGACCGGTTTCGGCGTTATCGACCAATATGTGTGTTTCCGCGACATCGGTACCCACACGTCCCAATCCCAAAACCATAATATTCATTATACACATATTTCCTGAATTGTACATAAAATAATACTCGTTATACATATTTGTCATGAATTTTATATAATCTCATTATAACGCATGTATTACATTATAGTTTATGATTATTACATTATATTTACCCATCACAACTTATGAACTCACCTTTAGATTTAAGTGTTAAAATTGGAACGATTTGGGACGTGTGGCAACCACGCGCAAATCATCACATACCAATTCGCCGCACAGCTGACTGCTGGGCGGCCATCATTTTCTTTCTATATTTTTCTCATAATTGTTATTGTTTTTGCACCGGCTGATATTCCTTTTATGCACCGGCAAATGTGAATTAAAGAAAATTGTATATAAATTGTGTACTCTTTAACATATTATACTCGCGCATTAGAAAATTTAAACGCTTTGCGTATTTGAAGTTTTACTTACAACTAAAGTGTTAATCATCTAACTATTTTGCAAATCTTAAATTGTCGTTCATGCCAACAAATTCGTGGAACTGCATTTCATGTGCAGCTTGATATCAGCAACTGCATAGAGCATAAGTGCTATTGATTGGAAACCCCATGAAGAAGACAACCCCGGGAGCGGCCACCAACTACATGTTAGAATATTACTCACCTATTCCCGTGTCCGCATCCGAGGCTGCGTGTAATCAACCGTGAGTACACATACTACCCAAATTAACTAATGATCCTTCGACGCCATTGAAGAAACCAGCCCCTGCCCATACATTGTTATAATACATAATATTATAATCCCCATAATTTTAATTTGTTGGCTCCCGCCAAAAACAACTTTTTCCCGCCAAATTTTATACTTCGGTATACCCAAATCCCTTAAGGCGAAATTTCGCACACACACAAAAATATATTGTACACTAAAATCCCTTGCGGTACAAAATATATATAAAACCCAAACACATTTAATTACTTTCTCTCGTGTTGTAATAAAAATAAAGTCCGAAACTTTAACACATCCAAGTCGGTACGAACACTACAAATAGTATTATAACTCCCATTAAATTAAATTATAAATAATCCCCAAAATACCGCTCTGTGTTTATACCGACACACATTTATATATACTAGAGTTCGCCCAGTGGTTGAAATTCAACCAATAAACTTTATTTTATTTTATTTTTTTCCTGTAGGTATGTTTTATCCGCCTTTTTTTCTTCCTTTCTATCTCGTTCCTTTCCTCTAACATATTTTTATTTTCCTTGATTTCTTTTTTTACTCTCTTAGTTTATTTTTTTCTTTCCTCAAACTTCTTTTCCTTTCCCTCCCATTGCTTTTATTTTCTTTCTTTCCCCTTCGTTTTCTTACCTTTCCTTTAATTCCCTTTCCCTTCCCTTCCTTTCCTATCCTTTCCATTCCCTTCCCTTTCCTTCCTTTCCTTTTCCTTTTCTTTCTTTTAATTTTCCTTCCTTTCAATTCTTTTCCTTTCCTCTATTTTCCTTTAATTTTCTTCGGTGTTTAATACTCTTTATGAGTAATCATTTATTTAATTTTTGTAAACCCTGTTTGTAGGTATCAACAATGAATTTTACATATTTCACATTGCTTGTTTATGTCTCCAACAAAGCAACTTTTCGTGCTCTCAGGAGAGCCGCTGACACTGGGCAGCGTAGCCAGTGATCAATACAATAACAACAACTAAGGCAAAAATGCATGACACAACAGAGTATCTATAGTGCGAATACTTATTTTTCATTGGTCCACTACCAACTCTTCGCACTCACAGTGAGAGCCGACCACACGAATAACACAAAAACATGCATGGCAATTATACTCACACTACTACGGCTCTTAATTTTTTTCTACAAACCAACTCCTCGGCCATGCTCACTATTCAGCATAATACACAAAAAGCAAGTACACACACACACAGCGTGTCTATAGTTTGAATAAGTGAATGTGTAGTGGTGTGACTTTTATGTTAAACTTTTTATATTAAAATGATTTTTTAAATTTCTTTTATTTACGGATAAAAGTACACCTCAAAATTTCCTATCTAAACATATATAATTTGTATACCTTAGAATTATAGTTTAGCAGAAAACGGTTCTACATTGCATTCATAAATAGACAATTATATATAAGATAAAGTAAACAAGTATACCGATAAGTACACAGTGAATATCCCCTGAACAGTGGTACAAGACTGCTACATCCCCCATCAAACTTTTTTTCGTAAATAAACGCAACAGTCTCTCCAAATAATTCCCAAAATCGCCACCGTAAAATTAAGTAAATCCCTTTTCAGAATGACTAGCGTAGCCGAAAATAAATTTATTTCCGAAACGGATATTTTTACGGATTACTGCACTTGGTTTCGCTCAACCCCAATCCAAGATAATACCGAGGCCGCCCTAAAATTGAAGGACAAAAACATAGATGTTTTTTGGTCAAGAGTACAGAGCGCGTACGACGTGGTAGTAGAGACAGACGACCAGGACCTCCCCAAGGACTTTAAGTCCGCCGCTTTCGGTAAATACCGAGCCTGCCTAATCGCATATGAGGACACCATAGCTCAAATAGGCGTCCAACTCATAGCAGAGCAGGTCAAATAGTGGAACAATTCCCGCTAAGCGACGACAATTTTATTCTAGCATGGGAAGCTCTCAAGTCGCGTTACGAAAACAAAAGAGTCCTGGTCGACAACCAAATCCGAATTCTCATGAATCTAAAAGCGATGCAATCGGAAAATAGCGATGAGATCCAGAGGTTACAATCCTCAGTTAACAACTGTCTCCAAATAGTAGCGACACAACGAGTTTAAACCTCCAGTTGGGACCCCATATTAATATATGTGGTAACCTCGAAACTTCCAGAGAATACAGTTGCCCTGTGGGAGCAATCATTAAGCTCCAGAAGAGACCTGCTGAACTGGTCCTAAATGAACCAGTTTCTGGCCACTCGATACGAGATAGTGGAAAGGGTGGATCAATGGCGACCAGCCAAACCCCGATATAATCCACCCTCCACAAACTTCTCAAGGCCTCACCCCAGTCAAAACAATCCACAGTTCAGGCAGGCTCAACCCCAAAACCACAGCAACAACTCCCTTACCCTACCAAATCTCATGCCACAGAGCACCAAAAGTTGTATACCTGCAAATTATGGAAACAATCCACCCACACCCTACAAAGCTGTTTGCGGTATAAAACGTTGCCAATCTCCGAGCGTAAAAAATTCGTAAGAGAAAATAATATTTGCGAAAATTGTTTAGCTCAAACTCATGTGCTAAAAGACTGCCAAAGCACGAGAACGTGCATGCACTGCCAAGGCCGGCATAACACCACCCTTCACGACACAGCAACCCCCAGCACCAGTTCCGGAATCCAAAGGACACGATCCCAGGTAGCCACAATAGAAGCCAGCAATCGCAGGCTTCAGAACGTCAGCCAGGCGGCACCCCAGGAAGGAGAACCCTCTACGCCCAACAGTTCCCAAGTACAATCGTTCCATGCTGAAAATGATAACCAAATCATACTCCCTACAGCAATAGTCTTGGTGGAACATAGAGGGGATCTATTTAAGCTTAGAGCCTTAGTGGACCAAGGCTCCGAAAGAAGCTTCATATCCGCCAAAGCTCAGAACAAACTCGGGCTTCCCTATACCCCCCTGTTTGTAATATCGGGTATGGGAGGTGGAGTGGTACAAACATCCAACAAGCTGTGCTCGTTAACCCTAGTCTCAAATGACAATAAGGTGAGAATAAAAGCCCAGGCAATAATGCTTCCCTGGCTCACTAGGCAGCTCTCAACGTTCAGGTTGAATGACAGCCAAAGGCGCAAATGGTCCCATCTCAAATTAGCAGACCAGAACTCCCAGAACCCATCCCAAATCGATCTGGTATTGGGTAGCGATCTTATCCCACAAATAATGCTAAATGGCATAGAAAAGATCTCTCCCAGCCTGCTAGCCCAAAATACAATCTTTGGATGGATCATCGAGGAGATACCCAGAACTCGAGTGGTAACCCCGAAGAACAAATGTGCAAAAAACTCTATCAAAGCACAACCACTCGAATGGATGACGGTCGATATATGGTTCGCCTCCCATTGAAATCATCATTCCCGAACGATATCGAGCTAGGCCAATCCCGCACTGCAGCCCTACGACAGTTTCATGGAATGGAACGCAGTCTCTCAAAAAAGGGCGATCCCAAACAACAGTATGACCAGGTACTCGAAGAATACCTGTCCCTAGGCCACATGGAGAATGCAGTCCACATGAATTGGAATCCCACGGAAAATATTGCTCCTCTTATCTCCCTCACCATGCCATCGTAAGGCCTGATAAAAAGACAACAAAGGTCAGAGTTGTATTCAATGCTTCCAAGAAGTCAGGTTCCGGTCACTCCCTTAACGATGTTTTATGTACCGGACCAACCCTCCAACCCGATCTCCGACTTATGTTGTTAAAATGGCGGACATATAAATATGTGTTTAATGGCGATGTAGAAAAAATGACCGAGACTACCAACGGATAATATTGCGAACTTCCGAAGACAGTCCAACAAAGAGCTTCAAGTTGAAAACGGTCACCTTTGGGGTGAACTGCGCTCCCTTCCTGGCTATTCGCACGCTACACGAGCTGTCGAAAGATATAGCCGACTCCCATACACGCGCAGCTCCAATTTTAAAGTCCGAAACGTATGTTGACGATATCTTATCCGGCAGTCATGAGCTTCCCTCAGCCGAGCAATCCCTAAAAGAGCCTATTGATGCTCTCAACTCAGCCGGCTTCCCTTTAAAAAAGATCACGGCAACCCATCCGGAAATACTCAAACAAATTCCCAAGGCGGACTTACTTGAAACCGACTTCCTCGAGTGTGAGAAAAGTAGTACCGCCAAAACCCTAGGAATTCAATGGAATGCGCTCTCGGACACTTTCTCATATGCTGTGGATTCAGACCCAGCCTCAACAGCAGCCACCAAGCGGCAAATACTCTCCTCAATCGCAAAACTTTTCGATCCCGCAGGGTGGCTGACGCCATGATGCAGGAATTGTGGTTGGACGGGACTGATTGGGATGAACGGGTCAAACCGATACGTCTCGTAAAATGGACGCAATTCTCAAGAAATCTGCAGTCTAACTTCGCCCCTGACCATCTGGTCGAGCTCCATGGTTTTTTCGACGCCTCTGAAAAGGCTTATTGCGCAACTCTCTATGTGCGAACTACTGTCGGCACTCAAGTTTTATCTCACCTCCTAGTCTCCAAAGGCAAAGTGGCTCCTCTCAAAACTATAAGTCTGCCACGCCTGGAACTAAACTAGTCGCAGTAGTGCAACCCCATCTCGGCTTCACTAGAAGAAAGTTGACCATGTGGTCGGATTCCGAAATCGTGTTAGCCTGGCTCGAAACTCATGGAAGACCTATGCCTCCAATCGAACAGCCCAGATCATAGACCTCGTAGGTAATGTCCCTTGGCGACACGTGCGAAGTAAAGATAACCCCGCAGATCTGGGAACCCGAGGTTGTACGCCAGTCGATCTTTCCAATTCTGCCGTCTGGTGGAATGGTCCAGAGTGGCTTTCCAAACCCTCCGAAGATTGGCCTCAACCAACAGTTCGAACGTCAACCCCCCAGAGTCACGTAAAATAGAAGCCCTACATGCTACGGAAGAGACGGAGGATCTCTTAGATCGGTTCTCTTCCTACCCTTGTGCTTTACGTGTAATGGCTTACGTGCTTAAATTTGTACGTCGGCTAAAAGACGCGGTGAACGGTATTAATGACCCAACCGCACCCTGTCTAACTCATGCCGATCTCAAAAGATCGAAACATCTTCTAATCATAATGGCCCAAACTCGATACATCGCTCTTGAAAGATCATGTCTAGAAGACTCAAACCCCGTTGGAAAACGGAGCTCCCTACTCGTACTCAATCCCGTCCTAGACAAGAGCGGAATCCTCCGAGTAATTGGCCGACTAGCCCATGCAACCCTCACTTACAATGAGCGTCATCCCATCATCCTACCCCAAAAGTCTCGGTCCTGTACTCTATTAATACGATTCCTTCACGAAATGCTCCTACATGCGGAAGCTCGTCTCATGCAACAAATTTTAAGGCAAGAATTTTACATTGCCCGTCTCAAACCACTGATCAAAAAATGCATATTCCAGTGCAAAGTCTGCACCACTCACAAACAACAAACACGATCACAAATTATGGCAGCCTTGCCCCCCGAAGGTTGTAGATTCGCTCCACCCTTCACCACAACTGGCCCATTTCAATTGAAAGCATCCATGCTCCGATCTCAAACCCTCGTAAAGGGCTACGTGGCCGTCTTTGTCTGTTTTACCACCAATGCGGTCCACCTGGAATTATGCTCAGACCTCACCAGCAAGGCGACAACGGCAAAACATTAATCGGCGCCAAGCGTGCTACCGAATTGGAATTAGTATCGTTCCTGAAAGAAGTATCACCGGATATCGTACAGAAGTAGGCCCCCCAAGGAATCAACTGGAAGTTCATACCCCCCGGCGCACCTCACATGGGCGGGTTATGGGAATCCGCTGTCAAAAGCTTTAAAACGCACTTTGAAAAGGTCGCCGGAACCCACAGCTTTCAACTTTATTATTTCGAATAGAAGCCGTACTTAACTCTCGTCCCATCTCCCACCTTTCTCAAGACCCGAATAATCTCACCGCCCTCACGCCAGGACATTTTCTTCGAGGAGCACCAATGCTCTCGCTTCCCGAACCGAATCACGAAGATCTCTCTCTGATAAATAGGTGGGAACGATTGAAAGTTCTGCATCATCAGTTCAGCAAACACTGGAAAACTGATTACCTTACCGACCAAAGCGTTACCGTTGGAAAAATGCTCAAACTCCCCCGAAAATTGGCGACCTAGTCATCATTAAAGAAGACAACTTACCTCCCACCGAGTGGCGACTAGGTCGATTAGAAAGCCTACACCCAGGACGAGACCGACACCATCGTCTCGTAGACGTCCGCACCCAGAACGGAATTCTCACAAGACCTCTCACGAAACTGTGCATTCTACCGTCATCTGAGAGTGACGAGGGCCCTCAGTGCCCACTCCCATCTCCCTAACTTAATACAGTCCACAAAGCTCATACTATCGTTAGCACTCAGGCAACAACTTAGGCACTCCCCAAACCTATGCTTAATCCCACGCGTCGGCGACCGCACCATCTGATGCACCGCAACCGGCTTACGCACCGCCACCTACAAAAATAAGGTGGGAAGGATCTTGATCCAAGAAGCCTTTCGTGCCTTGCAGGAGTTGCAGCATACACTAGGCGCTTAGTACGCCTAGGGGAAGCAGAATGTTTACGCGACATCGGTAGCCACACGTCCCAATCCCAAAACCATAATATTCATTATACACATATTGCCTGAATTGTACATAAAATAAAACTCGTTATACATATTTGTCATGAATTGTATATAATCTCATTATAACACATGGATTACATTATATTTTATGATGATTACATTATATTTACTCATCACAACTTGTGAGCTCACCTTTAGATTTAAGTGTTAAAATTGGAACGATTTGGGACGTGTGACAACCACGCGCAAATCATCACACACCAATTCGCCGCACAGCTGACAGCTGGGCGGCCATCATTTTCTTTCTATATTTTTCTCATAATTGTTATTGTTTTTGCACCGGCTGATATTCCTTTTATGCACCGGCAAATGTGAATTAAAGAAAATTGTATATAAATTGTGTATTCTTTAACATATTATACTCGCGCATTAGAAAATTTAAACGCTTTGCGTATCTGAAGTTTTACTTACGACTAAAGTGTTAATCATCTATTTTGCAAATCTAAAATTGTCGCGCATGCCAACAAATTCGTGGAACTGCATTTCATGTGCAGCTTGATATCAGCAACTGCATAGAGCATAAGTGCTATTGATTGGAAACCCTAGCGTACCCATGAATAAGACAACCCAGGGAACGGGCCACCAACTACATGTTAGAATATTACCCACCTATTCCCGTGTCCGCATCCGAGGCTGCGTGTAATCAACCGTGAGTACACATACTACCCAAATTAACTAATGTGGATCAGGGTGACCCAAAATGTATTGGTATAATATGGGTATGAAACGAAAGGTATTAATAAGTGCTGAATAAGCGATTTGATTTAGACCCATGTCTAAACTTGTTTCAGAAAAACAATGATTAATACCGGACACAGTCTATTATAAAATCTGAAACTCAACAACGTTTAATTATTTGTTCCCCAATTGTAGTATTCGAGTGACCTGCGGAGCTTTTTGCGCGTATGTAACTTTGTGGTTATTGGCTTTTACATGTTTACATATATGTAATATTATATGGTTTCGGAATTGAGGGGAGGGGGCGCTAAATAAGTATTTCGCAAGTATTGGTGATCAGTAAATGAACTTATCTTTCTAACTCCATATAGGTAGTTTCGATTGTTATCCAATGTCTACACAACAGCCGGTGGCGTAGCTAAGCTGAGCGCCCGGAACACCCCCAGATGCCACACACTTGCTGATTTTTATCAAAATGATTTAGATAACGAAGATTTGAAAAGCGATATTCAAGATGTTCTAGTTATATTGAAGAGTTGGATTCGTGCCTGAACAACTTGTATTGTACATTCCTTCAATGGGACTGGAAGCATATAAAACGTTAGCGACAGCTTTGAGAATATTACTGACTATACCGGTTTCAGTTTCATCCTGTGAAAGATCATTCAACAAACTCAAACCAATCAAATCTTACGTGATATTGACTATCAGACAAAGTAGATTATCAAATCTTGCTATTCTTTCTATAGAACGTGAAACTGCATCAATGTTAGATTATGAAGATATTATACATGAATTTGCAGCGATTAAAACAAGAAGAGTGCACCTTTAAATTTCTTTGTTCTGAAAACAAAATTTTAAAATTTTCGAAAACTAGGTCCGAAGCTAAAGGCCCTTTACTCAATATCTGATTAACTACTTAATCAGGACTTTATCAGAGGTTGGCCCAAAACTATTTACTCAATGTCTGATTAGCAACAATAAGTTATCAAAGGATGGACCTTTGGTTATACGTATGCTTATCAAACCAAAAAGCTACCGCTGAAAGTAAAAATCTGATTTTGGGAAAAATTGTTTTGCTAACAAACACTGCTAGTGATATAAGTAATTTAGAAATGTAATAATATCCATGTAAAGAAATATAACAACCGAAAGTTATACGCTAAAATGGTTCGTTCTTTTTATGCTTTTACAATGCAAGTTTTATCAATTTTTTCCCAAAAACGTTCATAATGGCCAACTTTATTATGATAACTTAGTCAGACTTTTGTTCAAACGAAAATGTTATTCTGAGCAAGTCTACGATTAGGTTATCATGTCATAAAGTTTATCAAAACCAGACATTGAGTAAACGGACTTAAAAGTTTGACAAGGATAGTCTCACTCTCCTTTTTATCAGTAGCTTCGTCACCGACATAACTATTACTTTGCAATAGAATAAATAAAAAATGGTCATAATAATTAATAAAATGATTTAAAAGTTTTCCAAATGAAATAAATTATTATCTAACTTAAAGTAACATTTATTGGTAAGAAATATTTTTTGAAGTCTTCGAAATTCTTCAAAGTGAAACTGAAAAAGCCTTCTACTATTTACTAGCAGACCCGGCAGACGTTGTTCTACCAAAACATTTATTTGACCCTCTTTTCTCATATTCCTTTTCTTTCTCTTCATCTGCTTCATTCCTATCCCTATCCCAATCCAACCTACGTCAGAAATATTTCGAGATCAACAAAAAATTCTTACAAAGCTTATATCTGCAAAATCAAAAAGAACATTATGTTACGGGCGTCGACGTCGGAATATGGGTCGCGCCCGCAAGTTATAGCGATATGGAAGGAAAAGAAGAAGCACCGAATTAGAAAATTAATTAAACACACGAGTTTCAATATAATTAAATACAATGTGTTTTATTAAGAGCTAGTACGGAAGTAATTAAAAATGGATATGAAGAAAATACCAAAAAAAATTTAATTTTATTTACATACTCTGTGAAGTTGCAAAAAAGAAGAACGAGGCACCTAAGGAATAAATTCATTACATCCACCGAATGATCTATCTCTATCTCTATGGCGCGATATACAACAGGTATATCATCATAAACCTCCTAAGAGATTTGTGCGCCAAGCTTCTCTTCCAATTTGTGGTGTGCCGATTTGAATTTTCCCTACAAATTGGTGGGACCTACAGTTTTTTGCCGACTCCGAACGGCATCTACAAAGGAGACGAATTTTTGTTGAGAAGCCTGTCATGGCAGAAATACACTCGGAGAGTTTGCCAAACCACTGCCGAGGGGCGACCCCGTTTTGAAAAACTTTTTTCAAATCACTTTTGATGTTACCTGTACCAGGGCTCGAACCATGGACCTTCGGTGTGGTAGGCCGGCAACTTATAACTTTCGTTATAATTCGGAGGGGTAAGATCTGTTACCAGTACAAATAAATATGTAAGCAGCTAAATAGTGGAGGGTGGGGCCGTGTGCAGAAGTCCACGCAAGTGGGGAAAGTTTCTGATCGCCATTCACCTGGGAATGGCCAGAGCGAATCTTTTGCATGCGGTTCAAGCAGCTCACTACTTCCGGGCTTTGCGCCCAAGTATCCTCTGGGTAACCACCGAACACCCGTTTGGTGGTGAGCTAAACGTGAGAAGGCGACAACCTGGTAAGGCCACTCCGACATAATCGGTTTAAGGGCTTGCTGGGGGGGTTCAAACAGCAGCGTCTGATCACCAGGTGGTGCGGCTGCAACGGGCGTCTGTCTTGGATCAAGCGGCTCGCTATACAAACGTGTAATAGAATTCAACCTCCCGTGAAACGGGTTGTGCGTTGGGTTTGGGACCCACCACATAAAACAACGTTCCAATGAAATTCAACTACAAAGCCCCGGATATGAGAACCCCTTTTTTAGATGACAACACCCGCAAACGAAATAAGAATTATGAGATAAGGGCATGTACCTGGAATGTCCGGTCCCTTAATGGGGAAGGTGCCGCTGCCCGGCTGGTTGAGGTCCTGAGGAAAGCAAAAGCTGACATCACCGCCATACAAGAGATGCGACGGACGGGGCGAGGAAACACGATCAAAACACCTTGCAACATCTACTGGAGTGGGCATGAAGACAAGCGCAGATTCGGCGTGGGATTTGTGGTGGGAGAGAGACTCCGTCACCGAGTACTGTCGTTCACACCCGTGAACGAGCGTCTCGCTGCAATCCGCATAAAAGTACGATTTTTCACCATATCGTTTATCTGCGCTCATGCACCGACGGAAGAGAAGGACGACGTGGAAAAGGATGCATTCTACGAGCGCCTGGAAGAAGCATACGAGCGCTGCCCCCGTCATGATATCAAAGTCGTGCTTGGCGACTTTAACGCCAGGGTGGGTAAGGAGGGTGTATTTGGCCCCACTGTCGGGAAGTTCAGTCTCCACGATCAGACTTCGCCAAATGGATTCAGGCTGATCGACTTCGCCGGTGCCCGAAACATGGTCATATCCAGCACTAGGTTTATGCACAAGAAGATCCATCAGGCTACATGGCTGTCCCCCGATCGAAAAACACGCAACCAGATCGACCACGTTGTGATAGACGGACGGCATGCTTCCAGCGTTTTAGATGTTCGCACAATACGAGGACCTAACATCGACTCTGATCACTACCTAGTAGCAGCCAAGATTCGTACCCGCCTCTGTACGACAAAACAGGTGCAACAAAAAACGCAGGGAAAGCTGGACGTCTAAAAGCTGCAATCGCAACAGACCGCCAATTATTTCGCAGATCGCCTCTCACACCTGCTCTCCGAGAGCACAATTCAACCTAGTGGAATGCATGAGCAGTGGGATCATATCTCAGGAGCACTCCGTACCGCAGCCGAAGAAGTAATTGGATTCCGGCGAACGCGAAAAAACAACTGGTATGATGATGAGGAGTGCCGCGCTGCAACGAAAAGAAAGGACGAAGCCTACAAGGCAACGCTGAGATCGAATGCAACGTGGAGTGTGTGTGAACACTACCGCGAGTTGAAGAGGGAAGCGAGGCGGCTTTTCCGGGCGAAAAAAAGAGAGGCAGAAAAGCGTGAAATAAAGGAGCTTGAGATGCTGGCCAACGGGAATAATGCCCGAAAATTCTATCAAAAAATTCGGCGAATGACAGAAGGTTTCAAACCCGGGGCAAACTCCTGTAAGAATGAGAACGGCGACCTGGTGACCGATGTTCAGAGAACACTCAGAATATGGAGGGATCACTTCTCTGCCCTTTTAAATGGAGAAACTGAGCAAAAAAACCAGAGAAGATGCCGAACCCGAGCCCACAATCGAAGATGATGGAATTGACGTTCCACAACCCGACTACAATGAGGTGCGAATAGCAATATCCCGATTGAAAAACAATAAAGCAGCTGGCGCTGATGGTTTGCCTGCTGAGCTATTCAAACACGGAGGCGAGGAGCTGGTAAGGCGCATGCATCAGCTTCTATGCAGAATTTGGTCGGATGAATGCATGCCTGAAGATTGGAATCTAAGTGTTCTCTGCCCAATCCACAAGAAGGGCGATCCTGCAAACTGCGCCAACTATCGCGGAATCAGCCTTTTGAATATCGCATATAAGGTCCTATCAAGCGTATTGTGCGAAAGACTGAAACCTGATGTGAACAGACTGATTGGACCTTATCAGTGTGGCTTCAGACCTGGTAAATCTACCATCGACCAGATTTTTACAATACGCCAAATCTTGGAAAAAACCCGTGAAAAAAGAATCGACACGCATCATCTCTTTGTTGATTTTAAAGCCGCTTTCGATAGCACGAAAAGGAGCTGCCTATATGCCGCTATGTCTGAATTTGGTTTCCCCGCAAAACTTATACGGCTATGCAAAATGACCTTGAGCAACACCGCCAGCTCGGTCAGAATTGGGAAGTACCTCTCCGAGCCGTTCGAAACTAAACGAGGTTTCAGACAGGGTGACCCCCTATCGTGCGATTTCTTTAATTTAATGCTGGAGAAAATAATACAAGCTGCAGAACTTAACCGCGCTGGAACAATATTTTATAAAAGCGTCCAACTGTTGGCATATGCTGACGATATTGATATCATTGGCCTTAACAACCGCGCCGTAACTTCTGCTTACTCCAAATTAGAAAAAGAAGCGGAGAAAATGGGATTGGTGGTGAACGAGGGCAAAACGAAGTACCTTCTGTCATCATGCAAAGAGGCAGCGCATTCGCGCCTTGGCAACCAAGCCACTGTTGGCAGCAATAATTTCGAAATAGTAAAGGACTTCGTTTACCTGGGAACCAGCATTAATACCAACAATAATGTTAGCCTAGAAATCCGACGAAGAATCACTCTTGCAAACAAATGCTACTTCGGACTGAGCAGGCAATTGAAAAGTAAAGTCCTCTCTCGACGAACGAAAATAACACTCTACAAGTCACTCATCGCACCCGTCCTGCTATATGGTGCAGAAGCGTGGACACTAACAACATCTGATGAGGCGGCTCTGGGAGTATTCGAGAGAAAGGTTCTTCGAAAGATTTGTGGTCCTCTACGCGTTGGCGACGGCGAGTACCGAAGAAGATTTAATGATGAGCTGTATGAACTTTACGCAGACGCCGACATAGTTCAGCGAATTAAAACACAGCGGCTTCGCTGGCTAGGCCACGTAGTGCGAATGAGCGAAGATGCTCCAGCCCAGAAGGTATTCTTATCGGCACCCGCCGGTGGAAGCAGAGGAAGAGGGAGACCACCACTCCGATGGAAGGACCAAGTGGAGACCGATTTGCGATCCCGCGGTGTTTCCAATTGGCGCCAGTTGGCGCAACGAAGAAACGACTGGCGAGCTATGTTGGACGGTCAAAATCGCCCAGGCGGTTAGATGACCATTTAAAGAAAGAAAGCTAAATAGTTGCACACAGATACGCACGTCTGCACTCTACGAGGGGGAGCGTGAATATTTAGGCCGTGGCCTAAATATGCCTGCCCCCTTGCGACACTCAACTGAGTAAGCTGGGAGGCACATTCGGAAGTCATACCAATGACACATGATCTTATAAACTACGGTATGTTATAATTAAAATTCGCTGAAAGCGGATGTACGAACCGGGCAATTGAGCCCATCTTCTTGGCTTGTCCGTTGTATTTCCTGTGAATGAAAGAAATACAGAGTTAGTGCATATGGACATGGTTTGGGTTCGCTTCACTGCACCTTATGATAAATGATATGAACCTTGGGTGGGAGGTTCCGCTATTGTTGGTGAGTCCCAGAGATTACTAGGCCGAAAATGGTGGCCTGTACCAGTAACCCATTGATGGTTGCCGGTGGAGTGCCGCTGAGTATCAGGCTGGCATGAACGTCGGTGCCTAGCGTAAGGCGAACTGGAGAAACTCGGAATCCGTCAACCTCATAAACTGGAACGGTGCAGCTACCGTCGCGTCAATGTTCGCGACCGGGCTCATGCGGTGGCGTGCAAGGACCGTAGCTTGGTTAAGGACCCTTTTGGTCGCCCCGTACTTCAGGGTACACCTGATCGCCCGGGGCCCACCAACCCGTTCTAGGGGAAGATCGGTAGCGAGCTCACCGTCAATGACCGTGGTTGGTGAGCACGGGTCGACCAGGGTACAGACGAAGTGCAGTGCGCCACCGGACTCGACGCACACCAAGGCCGTTGGTGCGATGGCGACAAACGATCGCATTATTATGGCTGCGGCAGGTTGCCCGCCCTACCGGTCCGGAAAGTTTGAGCTTTGGCGCTAGAGCGGGAGACTGTGGTGTCATGAATCGGCTTGCGGGCCTGGTAAGGTGCCATCCGACCGGCTGTGCGTCGTGATGAGCGGAAAGTACGAGTTTCCGCGTCACCCCAACGGGCACCAGTGGGATTGCGAGATGGTCGGAAAGGACGTGTTTCCGAGCTACCGAGCTGGGGATTGGTTGTCCCTGTTGCGCTCATGGCTTCCTCTTCTTCCTCTTTCTCTGCTACTTGCTCTGCCCAGGACTTGGTGTTTTCCGTGATGGCTATGGACAACGCGCCATCAGATGTCTCTCCGTCGTCTTCCTTGGTGGTTGTACTTAGCTGGTCGTGCGTAGAGGGTTGGGGAGATACGTCGTCCATATGGAGGGACGTGCGGTGAGGCTCATTACGCCGGTAGCAGCGGTTCTTGCTCGGACATATTTCCGGACGGTGGAGCGGAGACAAGCAGTTGGGGCAGTATTTATGTATGAGTACCACCCACAAGCGATCCTCTGCCGACATCCAGCGGTATTTTTGGCAAAACCATCATTATTGGCACATAGGCGGAATGGGATTGTAAACAGATTGGACCGTTCCTCTGTTTTTGCTCGTGTGGCCGTAAAACAAGTCATTCGATAAAAATAAACCCGTTAATAGGCCAGTAGTTTTTGTATTTGCCCACTACGATAGGAAAAAGTTGGTGGATTTTTGTACCGATTACATACCAGTCACCAGTGTGGGTGGCAACTCGGATTGTCACGAACAAATACTTGAAGTGGCTACGCTCATTCATTCAGCACCGGATACATTACTGAATGAATGTCATTGTGGAAAGATGGTCACGAGGTAAGTGGTAAAATTTGTACGTTCTTAGTAGTTTTTTCTTTATTCAAGTAATATGTTTTTATTTCTTTTATTTTCAGGTGTCGAATGGATTCATGGGACAAATGGAGACTCCTGGAGGTGAGTACAGATAGACGCTGGCCGAAATCCTGTGGCGCTTCGGCCGGAGCACTAAAAACAACAACTATGTGTGCATATATCTATATGAATCATTCGCGGTGGCGCCCGGCGCACTGCGATTGATCCCTCAAGCCCACAATATGGTTTGATCATGGGTGCTCACATTTTTCGTTTTTTTCAGAGTAATGGACTAGAACATATGGATATTCCCACATACTTACATATTCATGCCACGTTAGGCATGGACGCATGGGCGGGAGTCAAACTAAAAGGATGCGCCGGGGGTATTGAGTATTAAAGACAACGCGGATTAGACGTCAGCTTCCGAATTAAATTTATTTTCTATTGGCGATGTTAACGTGAAAAGTCAGCCTAAAATGCCTGCAAAATATACTATTATGACTGTCCAAAAGACTTCGTGGATCCCGGTTTACCTTCCAAATGTAATTGGCACTTAGGTACAAAGGTCAAATCACCGCACGTTCAACGGCCCATCGCACATTTTCTGTGTCCTCTACATTGATTAAGACATGTAGATCATGGGATAAATATTCCCAATTGGGTTTAACACGATTTGCGTCCTTCTTTTTATCTCTCATCGAACCTTTGCCTCGTAGCATTATTTTACAACAAGTCTCCTGTTCTAATTTTTAGCGGTCATGCCACGTGGTCCCTAAATTCTGCCCACGAAATTGAAATCTGGATGTTCTCGCACTGGGGCATAGACCCTATCATTCAACTGCATTGGGGCGCCTTCGGGTTGTGGCAGTGTGAGTGGTTCCTTTGTGAGCCCATTTATTTGGAATAGTGAGGCACGTACTCCAGAAATTTCTTCATCGAGTAGACGCTCAACATGATTAAATACATTTGGAAATGCTGCCATTTGTTTGCGATCCTTTAGCATATTGAGCCAAATAATCGGCTATGCTTTGTGTTGTTTGATGTTGTTGTTGAGGAGTAGGTTGAATGGCATCTCACATACTCATTTTGTAGCCGGTTTGTGTTTTTGGCAAAATTTTTACTAAAGCAAATTAATTTGATTTGTTGGCTTTTGATTAAATTGAAATTCTCTTCAGCCATACTCTAGGCGTAAAAAGAACTAGCGATTTTAATCTCAATTTGTTTTTGTTGCTTTTTTTCCAAGTTTGTTTTCAGGTTTATATGTGATAACGAAAAGATTTGATGCTACTTTCTGGTAGAAAATTGGCACTTTCTGGGGCAGATCGGTTCGCCTATTTGAGGTAGGGTTCTGTGGCCTCGTCACATTTGAACGAGTGCCTTTGGGTATTGTGTGGGATATCGGTCTGATTTCGCTAAGTCGTTTCATCTAAACTATGACCTCCCTAATACGTTAAATAATGGGAAGTGGAATTAGGGACATTTCGAAGTGGAATATTACTGGTGATCGCCATCCTCGGTACTGGGTGGCAGTGAAAAGTTACTAAAATGAAAGAAGTAATTCAAGTGATGCCGTCACTCGGCACCAAGAAAATGAATTTAATTTATTTAGAATATTTCGGTCTATTTATCCAAAAATATTACAAACAAATTCCTATGTATAACTTATTTACTACGTTACATATTCATATGCTTCTAAGCTAAACCTAATAACGGCATGTAGCCAAACGTACGTATGTATATTTACATACATATGCACATATGCAGTTACAAAGCGTGTGAACATAAATATAAGTTACTGTTTTCTCTAATGAGAAAGCAAAAAAAAATATATTTTTGTTACTAGACGACTAAGTCGTAGTACTTTATTTAATTACTAACTTTACAATATTCTTCTTACTCCTATTTATGCTACGAAGTCACGTTGATCGGCAGGTGATTGCTATTGTTGTTGTTGTTGAATTATTTACTTCCGTCCATTCCCATGAATGGTAATGCACGGTCAGCAAGTGCTTGGTTGCGCGTGTGGTGTCACATGCCCGTGGGATAGCGACCTACTTGTTGGTCGCATTTCATACTGTTGTCGTATGAATAATTACATATTTATATGTGGGCAGTTTGGGAGCCCAATTTCGGAGTATGTGGCATTAACTTATACAACTTCAGCATAATTTTAGCTGCTATCGTTCCACTCAAAATCCATAGGCGCTAAACGCTTTGCAAGAATGCATGTATACGAGGTGTGTTCAAAACGTATCGCGAGTTTTGAATTTTCGCTGGTTACGTATATTCGAATTTCGAATTTTTTGATGCGTTATGTTGGTACTCATGTCTCTCACTTATGCCGACAAGCTCGGCCATTTTGAATGTTCAGTTAATTGTTGACAGCTGCTTTGCTTGCACGTGTTTTGGATCGTCTTCGATTTTTACCTATTCAAAAAAATGGATCAAAGAACCTGTATCAAATTTTGTGTGAAAAACGAAATTAAGTGCGCGGATGCATTCCGAATGTTGACTGTGGCATACGGAGAAGCTACCTTGGACCGAAGCAACGTTGTTCTCAGAAGGCCGAGAAGATGTGCAAAGAAGAACAAAAATTGGCTTTTGCGCCACGATAATGCCCCTGCTCACGCATCGTTGCTTGTGCGCGACTTTTTGGCCAAAAACAACACACTAATGATGCCGCAGCCACCGTATTCCCCAGAACTGGCCCCCTGTGACTTTTTCTTGTTCCCTAAACTGAAGAGGCCCATGAAAGGACGACGTTACGCTTCTCTTGATGAGATAAAGACGGCATCGAAGGTGGAGCTGAACAAGATACAAAAAAATGATTTTTTGAAGTGCTGAAGATTGGAAAAACCGTTGGCACAAGTGTATAATATCTCATGGGGATTACTTTGAAGGGGACAAAATAGATATTCATGAATAAATAAATAATTTTTGAAAAAACACAAAATTCGCGATACTTTTTGAACACACCTCGTATATGAATGCATTTCGGGTAAACTACAGCAGTAGGACTAATTTTGTGTTTGGTCTGGTAGTCTGGCCCCTTGCTGTGTCGAGTTCGACGACTCGGACTCGATTAGCCGGTCCCCGATATAATTTCGCAATTCGGAATAATCTCCATTCGTTGAAAGGTAAGTTGTCCTCCGAGAACGAAAATCGACACTGATGATGGCACAACGCCGAAACCGGTTTGTCTCAAAACCAAATTTGACAAGGGATGACGAAAAATCGTTCCAATATACATCAATAAGTTGTCCTCCCTTATGACGACTAGGTCCCCTCGTTTTAGGTTAGATTGTGGATGTTTCCACTTAACAAGTATTTGCAATTCGGTGAGGTACTCGGGTTTCCATCTTTTGCAAAAAGTTTGGTGGCGCCTTAAGTTTTTCCCATCGGCTGACAAGCGAGCCGCTATTCTGTCCATCTCCGTTAGGAATAATAAATGTCCTCCAACGAGGAAATGTCCCGGAGTCAGTGTCTCCAAGTTGGATGGCTCGTTGGATGATGGATTGAATGGTCGAGAGTTGAGACAAGACTCGATTCCGCAAAGTACATCAGAGAGCTCTTCAAGAGTAAATTTATGATCGGAAACGATCTTTTTAAAGTGAGTTTTCAAACTTTTTACCCCTGCTTCCCACAGTCCGCCCATATGAGGAGCGCCTGCGGGTATGAAGTGCCTGGTCAGGGTTTGATGGTAGTATTTCGACAGGGCTTGGTTGCGAGCGTCGGCCAAAAGGGCTCCGAACGGAGGTCTTGAGAAGCTCCGACAAAATTTATTCCGTTGTCGTAGTAGTAGTTCGATGGGCATCCGCGTCTCGCCACAAACCTGGCGAATGCTGCGAGGAACGAGGCGGTACTAAGGTCAGTAGTGGCCTCCAAGTGAATAGGTGTGGTCGTGAAGCAGACAAAGAGGCAAACGTAGTCCTTTGATAGACGACATCCTCTCCCGCTGTAGGACTTGATGTCGAAAGGGCCGGCGAAATCCACACAGGTGTTAGTGAACCCGTGTGAGAAGGTGGTGCGTTTTAATGGGAGTGTTTAGGTTTCACTAATGCAGGGGGTAGGGCACTCACCACTTTGCACTCGCACTATTTTCTTTGGAAATAAGAACACGATATTGTTTAGTTTTAATATTTTAATAGTTAATTTACTCTAGGTTTAAATTAGTTATTTCAAATTTGGTTCTTTTACAATATGTATTTTACTTTTAGTTCACAATTTTAGTTTTTAGTATACACTCTAACTTTGACAATTTATGAACAGGAAGCTTTAAGTTTAATAATTTAGGAAAGAAGTCTTTATACCGCGCGCTCAACGACAACTGCTCTTAGAGGGGGCAGATGACCGCCCGTTAAGCTGTGCAGTGAGCGTACAAACATACATACATATGTGAAGGTAAGTAAATAAATAGAAAAGAGCGGTAGTTTTCCAATTTGTTTTTCAATGTTACATTAGGGTTGTTCGAATTTTATAGGTAAGTATAATTTAAGGTAAGTATAATTTAAGGCAAGTATAATATAAATGGTAAGTATCATTTAAGTTAAGTATTCAATTCAAGGTAAGTATAAATTTAACAATATATGTATGCCGTTTAGAGGTACGTATATTCATGGATAAAAGGTAAGTTTTAGAAAGTAAGTATGTATTATTCAAATTGTATCAAATTTCCATCCATGTCTTCAACATGGCGGCCGGCCTGCGGAGTTGACACATTTAAAAGCTCTTGCAGTTTTTGTAGAGTAACCTTTGCTTGGTTGACCAATTTTCTGATGTGGCGTTGGCTACCACTAAGGCTCTGCAAACGAGTTACTGGCCGTTCAATTACACGCCGTCTAGTTCTAGCACGTTGTTCCTCGCGTCTTTGACGTGGTGGTGGCGGGGGCGTCGAGTGTTGGTGGCGTGACGACGTTGGAGCGGACGGGCGATGCAACAAAGTGTGATGCGATCGACCGCAGTGGCGGCAGCTGCCGGCGGAATTGCAATCACCAGTGGTATGCGACGTGGCCAAACAGTTTACGCAGTAGCGATGGGCGCGTGCTGACTCGTATCGCTCTGCGGGAGTCATAATCAAAAATGCGTGACATTGGCGCAAAGCGTGCTGGCGGCAGCATAGGCGACATTTTCCCAGTTCCATGATGATATCTGCGGAGAGAAACGTTAAAAAGGAGAAAAGGAACTCAGCATTAGGGTAAATTGAGGTTGAAATGAGGATAATATAATTCTGGCTGGGAGGAAAGTTACAAGAGAATTAGGAAGGAGTCAATAAACAGATTTTGGTGATGTTTCGCGTTATTATTCCGTTTTGAGTACGGATATCGAGGACGCGAACATTTCCATCGGGTCCTGCGTGCAGCTTTGAAACGCGTCCGAGGCGCCACTCATTGGGTGGCAACAGATCATCTTTAACAACGACTAGATCGCCTTCTTTCAGGTTTGTTTGGGGGGTTTTCCATTTTTGTCGTTTGTGCAGTTGTTGAAGATACTCGTTCTTCCAGCGGTTGCTGAATTGATGATGTAAGACTTTGAGCAATTGCCATTTACGAGTTGGGTTTAGATTTTCGGCATTTGGTTCCGGCAGGGACAGTAGGGGGGCACCACGCAGAAAATGTCCTGGTGTTAATGCGAGTAGGTCCGTAGGGTCCTCTGATATGGGAGAGATAGGCCTGGAGTTGAGGACTCCTTCAATACGAACGATGAGGGTCGTGAACTCTTCGAAGGAGAACTTATGATTGCCGGCTACTTTTGTTAAATGGGTTTTAAAACGTTTAACTGCTGCTTCCCATAGACCACCCATGTGAGGAGCATATGGTGGTATGAATTGCCAAGAAAGGCCTAGGGGAGCATATTTTCCAGCGATGTCTTGACCTGCTTCTTTGATGAAAAGAGGGATTTCCTTTTGCATGGCTCTATGAGCGCCGATAAAGGTCTTTCCGTTGTCGGACATGATTTTGTGCGGCATTCCGCGGCAGCCAACAAAACTCGCAAAGGCTGCTCTAAATGCTTCGGTGGTCAAGTTTGAACAGACTTCAAGATGTATGGCTTTAGTTGAAAAACAAACAAAGACGCAGACATAGGCTTTGGAGTAGGAGGCGCGTCGGAGGGTTGAAGTTTTGACGAGGAATGGGCCAGCAAAATCGACTCCGGTCGTGTGGAATGGGACAGTATACGTTGACCTTTCGGCTGGCAGTGCGGCCATGATCTGGGAATTCATTTTCTGCTTGTGGATCGTGCACGTCTTACAGTGGAAAATACACGACTTTATCTTTTGCTTCAAGCGCGGAACATAATATTCTTGCTGTACCATCCGAAGCATGAGTTGCTTTTCTGCATGGACTAGACGATTATGAGTGAATTCGAGGAAAAGGATACAAAATTTTGAGGCTTCAGGAATGATGATCGGATGACGTTCACTATAGCTGAGTGGGGCGTGACTTAGGCGTCCATTCACGCGCAATATTTCTTTCTCGTCTAACATCGGGTTCAATGGCAAGAGCGGACTCTTCTTACTTATCGGCTTAGAGGCTTTTAATAATGATATTGTGTCGGCATAGTACATTTGTTGGGTTACGATGATAAGGCGTTCTTTGGCATGGCGAATCTCTTCTTGAGAGAGGGAATGGGTTGAAGCGATTTGTTGTTTTTTCGCTTTGTGGATGAAACGATACACATATGCAATGACCCGAAGAGCTCTGGCGAAGGAGGAAAAACGTTCCAATGGATCCAGGATATCCAACGTATGGAATGCTTCGATTCGCTTTTCTTCTGGTGGACTAATGTTTGGAGGTGCTGTATTGGGCCATGATGTGGGAGATAGAGATAGCCACTCGGGGCCTTTCCACCACAGCGAAGATTCCGCTAAATCTTGGGGTTTACATCCACGGGTACCAAGATCTGCGGGGTTGTCCCTACTTGACACATGACGCCACGTGGCGTTGCTAACATTTCTCAGAATTTCGGCAGTCCGATTCGCTACGTAAGTCTTCCATGCGTGGGGTGGTTTTTCTAACCAGGCTAGCACGATTGAGGAATCTGACCAGAGGAACAGCTCGTGCGAGGGAAAATTTAAATGAGAGCATATCTGTCTAACTAGTTTGGAGAGTAGTACTGCTCCACATAGCTCTAGACGAGGAAGGCTGACTGTCTTTAAAGGGGCAACTTTGCTTTTTGCAACCAACAGATGGGTTGTATAAGTGTTTTCAGTGGACTGTACTCTAAGATAAACGCAAGCGCAGAAGGCTTTTTCTGAGGCATCGGAAAATCCGTGCATTTGAAAAGGTTTATCAGGAGAAAAGTCGACCCATCGAGGGATTTTTATATTGCTTATAGCAGAAAGATTTTCCCTAAAGACGTTCCATTTATGGAAGGAGAGGGGTTTGACGTGTTCATCCCAGTCTGTTCCTTCCAACCACAGTTGTTGGAGGAGAGCTTTGGCTAAAATCATTATTGGCGCTAGCCATCCTGCCGGGTCAAACAATTTCGCAATTGCCGACAATATTTGTCGCTTTGTGGTTGAATTAGCGGCTGGTAGGGGGTCATACGAGTACGAAAAGAGGTCAGTAAGAGCATTCCATTTTATACCCAGTGTTTTTGTCGAACTGGCATCATGGAACTTAAGAAAATCTGCGTCAAGGAGGTCAGATTTTGGAATAGACTTCAATATGTCTGGGTGATTGGCCGTCATTTTCTTCAGGGGGAACCCGGCTGATTTTAATGCTTCGATAGCTTCATTCATGGAATTTATTGTGGACTGTAGATTGTATCCGCCCGAGAGGATGTCATCTACATAAGTCTCATGCAGAAGTACATTATGGGCGGTTGGGAATTCATCTTTGGTGTCTTTAGCTAGCTGGTGGAGGGTACGAATAGCTAGGTATGGTGCACAGTTGACACCAAACGTAACTGTTTTCAGTTTGAAATCTTCGAGCGGTGATTTTGGAGATCTGCGTACTATGATTCGCTGATAGTCCTGATCTTCAGGGTGTACGAGTATTTGGCGGTACATCTTTTCGATGTCGCCATTAAAAACGAACTTGTAGAGGCGCCATTGTAGTATTACAAGCATCAAGTCGTTCTGCAGGGTCGGACCAGTGTGTAGTACGTCGTTTAACGAACTTCCTGAATGCGAGAGTTTTGAGGCATTAAAAACGATCCGTACCTTTGTTGTTTTGCTGTCGGGCTTTATGACAGCATGATGGGGCAAATAAAATGAGTAGTACTTGCCATCCTTGATAATTTCGAGGGGTGAAGTGGGTTCCATGTGATTCATGGTTAGATATTCTTGCAGTACTTCGGAATATTTTTCTTTTAATTCTGGTTTCTTTTCCAATGATCTTTCTATGCTAATATACTGCTGTTGAGCAGCGGGTCGTGAGTGACCGAGGGCTAATGTCTCCGGGAAATTTTGTTTGAATGGCAGTTTTACCATATATCGACCATCTTCTTGTCTAATGGTGGTCTTTTTATAGAGTTCTTCGCAGAACGTATCTTCGTCTGTTAAGGGTGTGGCGGAATTAACTTCTTCCTGCTCCCAGAAATTTTTAAGGAGTTCATTGAGGGAGTCATCAGGTCCTTCGATTATATTAGTGGAAAATGACGAAATTGTCTCAGTTATCGGGCCACTCAGTATCCATGCGAATATGGTATTTTGTGCTATGAGGCTACCAGCGACGTTGGTTTCGAGACCTTGAAGGAGGATTTGTGGAAGTATGTCACTACCAATCACCATATCTATTCTACCTGGAGCATAGAAGTTGGGGTCCGCTAGTGTAAGAGAGGAGAACTTTTGAAGCTCGTCGATCTCTACTTTAGAAGAAGGCAGGAAGTGGGTTAATTGCGGAAGAACTATCGCTTGGGTTCTGATTTGGGTTTTTAAATCCAAGGAACAAATTGTTAGAGAACAGGTTTTATTCGAGTTTTGGACTATTCGTCCGCCCATACCTAATATTTGGTAACTTATTTTCTTGGTTGGTAAACCGAGTAATTTCTGAATTTTGGAAGAAACGAAGGATTTTTTGGAACCCTGGTCTACCAACGCCCGGATTTTGAAGGTTTCTCCTCTATGGAGAACCGGAACTATCGCTGTAGGCAATAGTGTTCTCTCTTTGTTAGCAGAGAAGTGCGAAAGAACTGTGGTTTGATTAGATGAAGAAGTTTCCGCCCGCAAATCTTGCGATTGCATTGCCTGTTTGGAAGTCGAAGGTTTTTCTTGGTCATTGTTTATTTGAGGAGTGACCTTGGTAAGATTCCTTCGATGAGAATGGCGGGCATTGTTGGAGTTGGATGGACGGTTTTGATAATGAAGCAGGGAGTGGTGTCGGTTCTGGCAATATACACATTTAAAATTGCTAGCACACTCAGACTCTATATGGGAAAAGGCCAGACAGTTTTTACAGTAGTTATTATCAGTTACAAATTTATTACGTTCTGCCACCGATAATTGCTTGAATTTTACGCAATACATCATCGAATGGTTGGAATTGCATAACTTGCAGGACACCTGCCGCGCTTGCTCGCTATGATAAGAATGAGACTTGTTTCTAAAGGAATTATTTTGGGGTGTTGACGCTCGTTGGTGGAAGCTCGAATTTGAGTTCCGAGGCTTACTCGGTCTGTAGGTACCGAGCCGTTCTACAACTTCGTATCTGGCCGTGAGGAATTTATCCATCTCCGACCATTGGGGTAATTCTTTCCTAGACTCAAGAGATTGTTCCCATAGCGCTAGAGTTTCATCGGGAAGTTTAGATGAACATAAATATATAAGGATAGGATCCCAATTGCTAGTGGGTACATTGTTGGAGTTAAGGGTAGACAGGCAGTTATTAATTGTGGTTTGAACTTCCTGAATTCTTTCCCCACTTTCATAGAATACAGGCTGAATATTGAAAAGGGTTTTTAGTTGATTGTCCACGAGAATTCTACGGTTCTCGTATCTGGACTTAAGGGCCCCCCAGGCTAGTTCGAAGTTTTGGTCATTAAGAGGGTATTTTTGAATAATGAGAAGGGCTTTTCCACGGGTTTTTTGTCTCAAGTGGTATAATTTTTGTACTTCAGAGAGTTTGGGGTGATTTATGTACACTGCCGTGAACATATCTCTGAAGGATGGCCAAGTGTCGTATCCTCCGTGGAACACTTCTGTATCGCATGCGGGGACTTTGAGGTAGGATTCGGATCTCGCCGGTGCTGCTGCTGCTGTTTCGTTCGTTTGCATGATGGGGCCTGGTTCCAGTATTGCGAGACGCTCATTTATTCTCGTCCTTGTGAGCATATTGTCCTCCATTACTTTGTCGTATTTTTCGGTCAGAGCTGCCAGGGACCGTTCATCCGTGAGATTCAGGTGCGCTGCTTCATATGCCCGTTCCACTGCTGCTACATGCCTGTTGAGTTCCTCCAAGTATTTCTGCAAACTTGGTTTCGTGTGGTTTGTCTCATCGGTGTTCCACCATTTTTCGCAGAGTTTTTCGAGTTTTGTTAACTCGAACAGGGATTTTTTCAAAATCTGAGAAAATTCTTCTTCTTCCGCTTGAGATTTTGACCGTGTTTTAGGTCCTTGTGGGGGTGCTGGTAGATTCAGACTTTTTTCAACTTTATCTTCAGCCATTTTTATGAGGTTATTCTATAAAAAACCGTGTCTTAGGAAATATTTTTTCTTGAAGAAGGTGTGTATAAGGAGTACACAGAAATATTTTGGAACAAGTGTATTAGAAGTACACTGAAATATTTAAGAAGAAGTGTATAAGGAGTACACAAAAATATTTGAAGGAAGTGTGTTTAAGCCGTACACTAGAGGTGATAATAATGTTAATAACTAATTGTAGTGCATTTAACACTAATATGGGTAATACTAATGGAGTTTTTATTTATTTTACTCTAAATAAATAATTTGCTTCGATTTGTATGTGTTTTTTCCCACTGTATTTTTGAGACCGTTTTTATAAGTTGCGGCCCACTGTGCCTTTTGTTAGCAGCTGCACTTATTGGAATGTACCTGTCTCAGCGCATCTGAGTACAAGTACATAGATTTATGAACAATGCAACTGTTACTTGTGGTTGGTTATTAAACAAACAAAAAAGGGGTGAGAATATGTGGGAATGAGCAAAAGTGATATTTGGCAGTGGTTTCAATGTGATTGAATTTTTGTTGTCGTCTTATAGCGGGGTTTTTATACGGCTGTGAGGTTTGTAAACTTATAGCGGGGTTTATGTGGTAAATGGATAAGGCGAAAAGGCGTGATATATATGTGTATAAATATTAAGTAAGTTTATGAGGATACATATATAATATATGAAGTATATAATATGTATTTGATTTGTATGCCTTAGCGGATTAGAGGGGTTGTGTATGTAAATCTGAGTTTTTTATGACAGCGTAAATTGAGACCATAAGAGGTTTCTCATATACTGCCTTAAATATCCGTTTGTTCTGGTAACTGACTACCTGTTTTGTGCTATGGGTTTATTGCTTCTTTCCTCGATAACGGGGGTTTCTGATGCCGGCTGCTAGTTTTTGCTGTTGCGGTTGTTCTTGCTGCTGATGTGGGCAACTGTACCTGGCGATGATTTTTGATTTTTCTAATTTTTCGAATTAGACCCTTTAATTTAAATTTTTCCTTTTTTTTTTTTTTTTTTTTTTTTTTTTTTGTTTTTTAATTTAAAATTATTTTTTCTTTTTTAGGGTATATATGTATATATTTATTTTAGTTTTATTTTTTCAGGTCTTCAACTTTTCACCATTAACTCTATTTCCTTTATTTTTCTCTAATATTTCTCGAAATTTTTGTCTTTTAGGTTTTTTTCAGAAAATATTATTCGCTTGTTTATTCAATAATTTGTTTTCTCAGCTTTTTTACACACACTTTGCAAAAATATTTTGAATTTTTATTTTCAGATTTTTTCAAGCCCTACTGTTTCACCTTTTGTCCTTTTCACCGTTTATTATATAGATTTTTTTTTTTTTTCAGGTTTTGCGGAGCACCACTTTATAAAACTAATAATCTTTTTGTAGTATGTAATAACGTTGTTGTTTTTCAGGTTTTTTATTATTTTTTCTTTTATTTTCCGTTTTTTCGGAGCACCCACTTTTAATGTAGCAATATACCGCTTTTTATTTGGCTTTATCTAATTTTTCTATTTTCAGGTTTTTTCCTGTTTTTTCCAAATATTTTAAACCCTTTTTTTCAGGTTTCCGGCTTCACTTTATTTTTACTTATTTTGTTTGCTTATTCAGCACAATTTGCCAGTTTTATTAATTTCTTTGTCACTTTCAAATTTGTTTCTTTGGTTTTTAGCAGCACCCTAGTGAAGCTGGCTGTGAACTGCAAGTGAGTACAGTTGAATGTGTTTAATATTTTTTGCAATATTTTGTATTTTTTACAAGGGTAATTCTTTACAAGTTTGAATTTTTTGAAAAAAATAGCGTTTTTCACAAAAATAAATAGGTTCTTTCGCTGGTTCACTTTTTTTGCACCGAGAGGACCATGTTTAGGTTTCACTAATGCAGGGGGTAGGGCACTCACCACTTTGCACTCGCACTATTTCCTTTGGAAATAAGAACACGATATTGTTTAGTTTTAATATTTTAATAGTTAATTTACTCTAGGTTTAATTTAGTTATTTCAAATTTGGTTCTTTTACAATATGTATTCTACTTTTAGTTCACAATTTTAGTTTTTAGTATACACTCTAACTTTGACAATTTATGAACAGGAAGCTTTAAGTTTAATAATTTAGGAAAGAAGTCTTTATACCGCGCGCTCAACGACAACTGCTCTTAGAGGGCGCAGATGACCGCCCGCTAAGCTGTGCAGTGAGCGTACAAACATACATACATATGTGAAGGTAAGTAAATAAATAGAAAAGAGCGGTAGTTTTCCAATTTGTTTTTCAATGTTACATTAGGGTTGTTCGAATTTTATAGGTAAGTATAATTTAAGGTAAGTATAATTTAAGGCAAGTATAATATAAATGGTAAGTATCATTTAAGTTAAGTATTCAATTCAAGGTAAGTATAAATTTAACAATATATGTATGCCGTTTAGAGGTACGTATATTCATGGATAAAAGGTAAGTTTTAGAAAGTAAGTATGTATTATTCAAATTGTATCAAATTTTCATCCATGTCTTCAACAGGGAGGTTTCCCATTATTTGGGTTTGTGATCGCTTGCCGAAGGTCGTACTACCCTTGCAGTTGTGGGTGACGGATCGGATCATATTTTTAACTCGTGGGATCCAATATTGCGTGCGTAGGAGCCGCAACATTAATTGGGTTTCGCCGTGTAAGGAGATCGCATGGATAAACTGGAGGAGAAGTCGGGACCATAAACAACCCCTTCCTGAATTTTTGGGGTTACTTAGTCTTGGGAAAATGTCTTTTAAGAGGTTGAATACTGCTGGTCTTTTTGGGATACATTGTAGAAAATTTTTAGCAATGCCAAGTTTAAATTTTCATTTCAGGAACAAGACTTTTGTGTAGCCTATTGTCTTTAGGCCATTTCCGTCCATTGCGACTATTCCAGTTACGCTGTTTGTACTGGTTTCTTCCTCTAATACCTTCTCCGTATCGTGAATCCCAATCGCACAAAAAATACGAATATTTTGGACGGCCAGATGCTGTTAAGCCATTCTATTCGTCCTGTGCAAAAGCACAACTTTTAAGCTGATTAGTGAACCATCGATGAATAAACGCCAATCATCTTTTTTATAGGTTAACCCTATCGTCTCCATTAACTTTTCGATATTATAATAATAATAATAGGGGGCACATCCGAGTCGTTGAAAGGCTTTGATTTGTTAATTTCGAGATCTAAAACTGCTCAGCTACAGAGAAAACCTCATCAGCTGAGTAAAGTAGATATAAGATAGATTATACATTGAGAAATAACTAGTTAACAGAATAAAATTATTGTTAAAAGTTAATATGGAAGTCAAAGAATAAGAAGCAATTAGTAGCTATGTATTTAGAATAGAAAAAATGATTTTTTTATGCTGAAAAGCGACTCTGAAATATCTAATCTACCAGAAAGAGATTTATAATCTTAACACAACCAGCGAAAATGCTCATTTAACTGAAAATTGGTTCGTCACTGTTTTAAGACTAGAGGTTTAAAATGCCTTGAAGGACGAGACGGTACATTGAAGTTCACTTCACTTAGAAGAAATGGGCTGGAGAGTGAACCATTTAGCAATTTAATCATCAAAACAATTCCAAGCATTTCCCTCCGACTAGAAAGTGTGTGCAGATTAATGAGTTTTAAGCGATTCGTATAGGGTGGCAGATTATACAAGGGATCCCTATGAAAATCTCTTAAGGCAAATAGTAAAAATTGTTTTTGAACTGATTCCAGGCGATCTACATGAACCTGGTAACGCGGGTTCCAAATTATAGAACCGTATTCAAGTTTCGGTCTGACTAATGTAGTGAAGAGGTCTTTAGTTACACAAGGGTCGCTAAATTCTTTAGACCATCGTTTAACGAATGCTAGGACACCTCTAGACTTATTGACTGTTATGTTAATATGGCGGTTGTAACTGAGTTTGTAGTCCATAGTAACCCCCAGGTCAACAAAATCATACACTTGCTCAAGACTATAATTTTGAATTGTATAGGAAGCCGGCTTTACGTCGTCAGCATACATTAACATTTTTGAAAATTTTATTATTGTAGAAATATCATTTATAAACAACAAGAACAGAATCGGGCCAAGATGGCTTCCTTGAGGAACCCCCGAGGAGACATAAATGACATCGGATACTAAATTTTGAAACGCTACTCTTTGTGTCCTGTCACTAAGGTAAGAATAGATCCAGCGATTGAGACCCGGCTGGAAGCCCAACTGATCGAGTTTATGAATAAGTAATGATATTGTTGCAATAAGCGAAATTTTTTGCATCATTCACATTGAAGAACGTTTCCAACTCTTTTTGGCGTTTTCGATATGCTGTTGATTTCGTACCCTTCGGCAGCAAATTATTATTAATTTTGATTAGAGGAAAAATTGAAAGCAACTAACATATACTGGCTATAGTTATAATACTATTTCGAAAACAGCCACGATTTCTCGTCAGACTAATTCGTATTCAGAGGATCTTGTGCAGAATGGAACCCACTCACTCTGATTGCAAGCGCAGCTTCCTAACCCATGGGCTATGCTGCGTGTAATTTTGCAAGCTGCTTAATCCAAGTTTTCCTATAATTGTTGTTTGTTATCTTGCCAACGGTATACATAATATTTTAGACATTCTGTTTATATGGAAATCATGTATGCTGAACTTTGTTTTTGTACATTCTTCTTTTCTATTTTTAGAAGATTTATTTTTGTTGTTGGTTTTATGGCCTGTTCATTTTTAAATATTTTTGTAAGTTTAACGAGCGCAAGACCAGTTGATAATAATTCTTAGTTACTTATTATTATTTTTGATTAGAGGAAAAACACCAATTAGAGGAAAACTTGAATTAAGCAGCTTGCAAAACTACACGCAGCATATCCTATGGGTTAGGCAGCTGCGCTTGCAATCAGAGTGAGTGGGTTCGATTCTCCACAAGATCCTCTGAAATAGCAAAACTATACGAATTAGTCTGACGAGAAATCGTGACTGTTTTCCAAATAGTACTATAACTAAGGCCTGTATATGTTTGTTGCTTTAAATTTTTACTCTAATCAAAAATAATAATAATTAACTAAGGATTATTATAAACTGGTCTTGAGCTCGTTAAACTTACAAAAATATGTAAAAATGAACAGACCATAAAACCAGCAACAAATATTTTTAAATTAAGGGTTTTTCAAATTTTTCTTAGATATATTTAAATATGTTTTCCGATCGAAGAAGGGAAATATAAAATTACTGAAACCGGTCAAGCGGTTATTGATTATTAGCTTTTACATAAATTAGCCCTGAGTCAGATCGAATATACTAAAGAAAAAATTATTAAAATCGGTCAAACCGTTATTGAGTTGTGAACGTATTCACACAAACAAATTCATTTTTATATACGGGTTAATAGATAGATTATTACCTTGCTAACCAGCAACGGATAAAAATCTTCACTTTTTAACCATGTTGAAATTGTTTCCCCATGTACAGAGATACTTGGGAATTTTATTAAGGCTTTGTACTTTGGTTGTAATCGGGATTGAATAAGCGGTGAAGGCGAGAAATTCAACAACCGCCAGACCCACGACTTAAGGTTGGTTGAGACAGAGGATCTGGAAAGCTTTCCTTCGCTCAATCCCTATAAAACTTAACCATTAAAAAGAGACAAGAATCGACGAAGGTTACGTGTCTAGGGTTAATAATGGCAGGTTCCTCCCGGCGAAAAAACGGATTATAACGCGAGACAATTAAGACCCAAATGCTCCCTGGCAGACGAATATGACAGCAGCGGGAGAATAAGGTCGCGACTGATATGATTAAAACAATAGACAAAAGGATGGCGTGACCTCCCTTGATGTTTTCAGTTTGAGGGAGTTATCACCGGCTTGACCCGAGGCAATTCCGGAAACCTTTCAGCTACATCCATACTGTTGAAATTTCTTGAAATTTTTTTTTGGATGCCTGGTTTTAATTTAATATTTACTATTGTGAAGTAAAAAATATTCCACAATTCCTCCATTCTCTTATTCCGATGACAAAAATTGTGACAGGGTAACTGTAAGTCAGAAGAGCAGAGTTTTATAAAAAGGTCGAAATTTTCAATACGAAGTAAGAATGTTAGATTTTTACCACGCGAAAAATTGGGAAATGAAGGAAATTCGGGGTTGTAATTAAAACAAAATTTAGCGTGGGTTGCTCTTATGCTTAGTTTTTTGTAATATGCGTCAAGAGATGTTCTTTGATGGGGGGAAATACATAAGCTCGTATTCTATAAGTCTGGTAAAAGTTTTAGTAGAATTGTACAAACAGAAGTAAGTAAGAAATAAGTAAGAAACGTTTTACACGGGGAAATTATTGAGTTCAATTGTGATTGCGTTGTCTCTTGTGTTTTCCATTTACATGTACGAGGGAGAGAGAACGTGAGAGAGAGAAAAACTTGAAGCGACTTGTCGGTACGAAGGCACTTGTGCTTCTCACCCCCTTCGTCTATGTCGCGGCAGGCTTAAATACTTTAATCGCGTAAATCGGCTCTAAACCTCTTTAAATGCGGTTCATGCTGAGCCTGAATTTTACATTTTCCTCACATTTTAACATGAAGTACAAAATAAACTTAGGGTTTGCACTAGCATTATAAATGCTGAAATCAACCTGTAATCTTCCAAGGAAATCTCGACTCGAATTCACACATTCTCTGTCATTCGTAAATTTTCAACTAATTTATTCTGGTTTTCAATTAGTAATTTAGCGCGCGTGTTGTTTAATATTGTTAAAATAAGTCAATCTACAAGTTAATATGATATTTGCGAATGGAATTATTTAAAATATTTAATTAAAATGTGCATTTACTAAATGCGCCACCATGAACGTGTTATCGCAAACATTGTCCGAAAATGCAAAATGCTGCATTTTAACTTCAGCGCGGAAATGACCTTAAACATTACCATGAGTTCAGTATTATTAAATCGCAAGTTTTTCGGCCAATACCGAGTTATGAAGGTACATTTAAATGCTGAATGCCCCAGAGTCGTGTTCATTATCACTACAAATTTAAACGAGAGATTTTACCATTCGTGTAAAATAATTAAGTCGAATATCGGTATGATCAAATAATCGAAATCCATTCACATAATTGCAATTTTTTGCATAAATAGAAGTTTATACTTTTGAAAATGATTTTTCTTAAAAACTTTTTTTTTGGCAAAATTATTTCTAGTCTAACACATAATAAAAGAAAATTTATTCAAATACTTTTCAATATAGAAAAAAGTGCAACTCCTCAAAGACCGGTATTTTCTAAGTTAACCATATTTACAATAATTTGTGCTGACGAATGAAACTGATTTATAAATTTTACCTACGAATAAATTAGATTTTTCGTACTACCAAATGCAACTCTGTGCTAAATGCAACTTTCACAATTGTTACCTGTCACACATTTGCCCTTTGTATGTACTCACAATGATATTAAATTATAGATGGGGTTACAAAGAACAACATTGAATAAAACTAAGGCCCGCTTTCATAAAAGCCGGTTAGTGCTTAATCGGTGATTTAGCTAAAAACCGATTTCACAAAGGCCGATTAACGGCCGATAAACTTTAGCGGCGATGGATGGCCGATTATCTGTTAACCGAGCAAAAATTTACATTTGTCAGCTGTGGAGAAAAAAAATTTTATTTATATATACTTCGTTAGTGTTCCGTATTGTTTTCAAAGATTTTTTAAAATTTATGCTAGTTAATCATACCGAAAGGTTTTCGTTTTTTTATTTATAATAACTGTGGCCCAGTGAAACGTGTAACAACAAACCTAAATTGTACAATAAAAATTAGGTAATTCTATACGACAGCACGTAACTGCTAATATATGTCCAAAAATATCGGGAAAGGTATCAAACGACGCTTTTTGATCTCTATCAATAATCCGAAAGCGGAAATTAAATAATTTGTTTCAGTGAAAAGTTATTAGCAAAAAACCCAAAAATGGCCCAGGTCCGATCCCAAATAGGTGGCTTGATCCAAGGTATTTATGTGCAGAATACCTTTTTGCGTAGGCGGTCTTCGGCCGCGCTTAAAAAAAATAACCCTTAGCCGGTCCAACACCGGCTACGCCGTCCACAGTATTTCTGCGCAGAAAACATTTCTGCACTTTTCGGTACACCCTAATCTGTGATTACAAGAACCACATGAAAATGACCGAAAATTTTCAACTTTGACTGCAAATATCGATTTTTCCGCTTTCGGATTATTGATACGGAAGTTAAAACCCGTCGTTTGATACATTTTGGACGTATATTAGCAGTTACGTGCTGTCGTATAGAATTACCAAAAATTAATATAAACGTATTTAGCGCAATAATAAAGTAATGGAGCATAATATGGAGCTGTACAATATGTCACATTGGGGCTCTTGGCGCTATACAAGAAAACCACGTGCATTTCAAAGTAGGGGAAACTTTTTTGAAAAGTATGACGATGACACCTTTATTCAAAGGTTTCGTCTCTCCAAACAAAGTGTTTCTGGTGTTTTAGAGAAAGTTGAAGAAAAAATACGAAACTGCACTGAAAGGTTTGTGAAAATGTATTCAATTCTATCGCTTATATTAATAAAATTCGATTTACAGAAACCCAGCTCTTAGCCCAAGGGAGATGCTATTGTTAGCCTTGCGTTTTTATGCGTCAGGAAGCTTCTTGATTACAGTAGCTGATTTCTGTGGAGTGAGTGTGGCCACTGCCAGCCGGGTCGTAAAGAAAGTGTCTCATGCAATTGCAGAACTTTCCAAGGAACATATACTAATGCCTAAAACCAGTACAGAGCTGGAAATTACTAACCGTAGTTTCCACCGTATTGCGAGTTTCCCCAAAGTTGTTGGTTGCATTGACTGAACCCATATCAAGATCCAATCACCTGGGGGAGAAAGTGCGAAAATATTTCGAAATCGATAAGGATACTTTTCCTACAATGTGCAAGCAATCTGCGATGCAGGTCTAGTTATAAGAGATATTTTTTGTCGATGGCCTGGCTCCGCACATGACTCAAACATATTTAACAGCAGCCGATTGGAGGTAAACGAGTTTAAAGACTGTTTCATACTAGGCGATAGTGGGTACGGTGTAAACAAGTACAGGGTGGCTAATGAAAGCCGCTACCAAAAAAAAATTAAATAACTTTTTTTCTATTTAATGAATCTGGTTAATTTTTTTTTATTTTGCAGATTGACTTTTACATTTAACAAAAATGGATAACTGGGACACTGAAACAAGAATTTGGATTGTCCGCCGCTATCACGCACTGGAGTCCGTAGTTTCGGTTCAAAGAGAGTATAGGCGCACGTTTGGCTGCAATCCTCCGAGCAGATGGACCATAATCAGACTTGTAAACAATTTTGCCGAGCATGGGACAGTCAACAGAAGACCTTACCATCGAAACCCTTCAGTTCGAACTGAGGAAACAATCGCTGCTGTAGCTGCTGCCATACAAAACAATCCACGTGTTTCGACAAGAAGCTTATCTGCTCAAATGGGTGTAAGCAGACAGTCATTACAGTCAATTATGCACAAATATTTGGACTTATTCCCATATAAAATTCAAATCGCCAACAAACTGAACGCTGCAGACTTGCCGATTCGCTTGGAATTTTGCCAGAAGATGCTTCAAATGGTGGAAGAGGATGCAAACATGTTGAACTGTCTTTTCATGTCTGACGAGGCCCACTTCGATTTAAACGGCAACATAATCAAACAAAATTGTCGAATATGGAGTGCTTCCAACCCACAGATACTCCATGAGACGGAATTGCATCCACTTCGTGTCACAGTGTGGTGTGCAGTTTCATCACGCTGCATTGTCGGGCCCTACTTCTTCGAAGAAAACGGTCACACCGTTACGGTTACTGGAGACCGTTACTTGAGCATGTTGAGAGAGTTTTTCTATCCAGAATTACGCCGAATCAGAATTTCTTTCAACTCTGTGTGGTTTCAGCAAGATGGTGCTGCTCCTCATATAGCCCAACCTGTTATGACAGAATTGCGACGAAAATTTCCCAATAAGCTGATATCCAGAAACTCCACATTCCGTTGGCCACCCAGGTCGCCTGACCTTACTGCACCTGACTTTTTCTTGTGGGGTTATTGCAAACAGGAAGTCTTCAAAGCAAAACCAAAAAATTTGAATGAACTAAGGCAATCCATTCGAGAAACAATTGCGGCTATTCCTGTCTCAACTCTCCAAGCAGTAATGAAAAACTTTTTGGTAAGATGCCGCACATGCATCGCCGAGCAGGGGGGGCATTTAAATTCCATTATTTTTAAATCTAATTAAGCTATTTTTAATAAAATTTAATGAGCTTTGACATGAATAAAAGAAAAATGAATTCCATACACTGGAAAAAAAAATTATTTGAGTTTCTTAATGTAGCAAAACTCATCAGCCACCCCACTTTTAGATCCTAACGCTGCGGCGGAACGTTTGTACAATGAATCCCAAATATCGACCAGAAATTGTATCGAGAGGTGCTTCGGTGATATTCGGTGATTCGAAGATACAGCAATGTCAGTCGTCATTGCATGCTCTGTTTTACACAACATCGCTCGCAAAAACAAATATGCAGACCCCTCCGATGAAGATCTCTGGCAAACTGAAGATGCCACTGAAACCGCAGATGAATACCCGATAGAAACTCAAACTGAAACGGAAGCCTCTTTTATGCGGTCGAGCTTGATCAGAAACTATTTTGCAAGGTTACTATATATGTCTATTTATTAAGTCAGATATAACATTAATTTTTATTTTTTCCCAGGTTATAAAAATATAAGCGATTCTAAAAGTCACTTCTAAAACTTCTAGTTATATGCATTGCATTGATGCTAACGTGCATATCGTGAGACTGTCAATAATCCTATAGCAGTTAATGGTGCGCTTTCGGTAACCTTATAAAACAGCTGATTTTACCAATCTTATGTGATAAAACCACAATGGTATGCCGTCGTATTACTGCAAAACAATGAAATTGGTAAGTATCTTGTACATATCTCACTATATATCGATAATTTGAAATTATAAATATCCACGCAGGTGTTAAACAACTGGTAACAGACGTTATATGAGCACTTTGCCGCTCGCGAAAAATAGTCTTCCATACGGACGCAGCACAGGCCGTAGGCAAAATTCCAATTGATATCAATGCAATGAATGTCGATTTAATGTCAATATCTGGACTTAATTTATCTGGACATATGCATGTGACCTTGCCTTCAAATAAATGGAATAAGATCACTTCAAAGCTTTCACATGTCATACGTAATGGTGATCTGGAACAAACTTATAGTCGTTGTTTAAATGTATCTTTTGCCTATGTTGAGGGTGAATCATTGTTGATGTCTCTAAAAGATGTGGCTCTATCAAGCGGTTCAGCATAAACCTTAGCATCGTTGTAGCCTTCATATGTGCTGCATGCAATCGGGCCTGAGGATTTGGCACATAGTTCAATAAGGTGTGTGAGCTTAATACATAACTTTGTATTAGGTGTAGTTGATAATAAATTTTATTTTATGTACAGAACACTATTCTGCATGGGAAGCCTTCGGCCGCGTTTTAAAAAAATAACCCTTCGCGGGTCCAACACCGACTACCCCATCACCAGTATTTCTGCGCAGAACACACTTCTGCGAATTTCGGCACACCCTATATCTGTGTACAACAACCACATGGAAATGACGGAAAATGACTCGGTAGCTGTCGTAAACAATTACCTTCTAACCCATTATCATTTTGTCGAAAGAGAACATCACAGCGCAAAAAAAAAAAAAACGATGAAGTTGGCCACATATTATTCATAATGGGCACAAGTTTGGTAAACTTTTAACGTTGTAAAGTTATAGACTGTAAACAAGGTGAGGTACGAGCAATACGGTACAATGGTAGCCGCTTACTCTAATGAAGTTCCTAGCTAATGAATCTACTTTTCAGTTGACGGCTCTTATTGTTTGAGTTGTGGTTCGGATAAAAAAATCAAACTTTGGAATCCAAAATCGGGATTATTGTTGAAAACGTACGGTGGTCACGCAGATGAGGTTATTGATGCAGCTGGCAGTTATGGCAGTTGTCATATAGTTTCGTCCAGTCTCGATAAAAGCATTATATATTGGGAAGTATCCACTGGTGTTCCAGTACGTCAACTAAGAGGTCATGCTGATGGTGTACGTTGCGTCAGTTTCAATGAAGACTCTTCTATTACAATATCCGGTGGACGAGATAGGGTAGTTCTATGTTGGGATATACAAACATGTCGTTTAGATCCCGTACAGGCTATGAGATGTGCAAAGGATTGTATTACAAGTATTCAAACCAATGAACATAAAATTATAACGTCTTCTTTGGATGGTTATGTCCGTCAATATGATAAAAGGGTTGGCTAGTTAGTGTGTGATAAAATTGGAGAACCCATAACATTCTTAAAACTAACACGAGATGAACAATGTTTTGTGACAGCATGCCAAGATAGTACGGTTCGCCTTAAAGAGTTTGTTATCAGAGTACACAGGACATAAAGCTGAGGACCATCATATTGAATATGGCATTATGGCGAATGATGCGCATATAGTATCGGGAACAAGCGAATTAGTAAGTTTTAATTTGACATGAAATCAATCCAAAATACTAACTAAAAAGTATTTTCAGGTAGCAGCGGAGTTGTTAACTCACCCTTCTGACTATTTATAACAATCTCGTGTATTCCCACAACAGCCGGTTCTATTGTATCGGATTGAAGTGTGTTATACGCAGGAATACTTGAGATCGCGTAGCCGGTGTTTGACCGGCTAAGGGCTATTTTTTTGAAGCCCGACCGAAGGCCGCCTACGCAGAAAGGTGTTGTGCACATAAGTACCTCGGATCAAGCCCCCTATTTGGGATCGGACGTGGGCCATTTTTTGGTTTTTTGCTAATAACTTTTAAATTACTAAAAATATTGGGTTTCCCCCACCAATATCGACATTTTTAGTGCAGTTTTTGGAGTTGACGTTGGGTGTAAAGGACTACCAAAATAGTTACGGAAATATTACTGCAATTAACTCAAAATGAGACTGAGTTTATGTAGAGGAATATCTTTTTAAATTAACGTATGAATATATATCTAAAGCATTTCCAAACCCAGTTGATATTCCTATCGTCAATAAATATTTTCCAAAGAAAACTTGAAATTTTTGTTGGTTTGTTGTTGTTTTTGCGACAAAAACTCGCCGAAGGAAGTGGCAGTCCGTGGCCAGATATGAAACCAGTACGCTCCGGTATGTCAGTATAGATGACAGCTGGGTACATAATGTTCGGTTCCACCCGAACTTCGACTTACTTGTTTTTAGGTACATTTTATAATATACTTTGTCTCAAGGTTTCATTTTGTAAAGCAAAAAACAAATTTTTATTTTTATTACATTTATTTCTTTTCTCGACGTTTTTCTTCATATAATTACTCAATTTTTTTAAATAACTTAGTTTAAGCTAAAAGAAAAAAAAACATCGTCTTCCCAACTTTACAACTGCAGAGAAAGCGTTGCTAATATCCTAGGCTGAATATTGGAGAACAAGAGAACAGACGCGATTGGTGTCGAGGAGGAAAAGAAAGTTTGGGAACAAATTGATCGTGCTTTTGAGGCCCAGATGGGTGTCAAGTGTGGCTCAAAAAACTTAAAGGATAAATATGAAAATTTGAAAGGGAAAGCCAGAAAGTCTCTAGCTGAAAAGCGAAGGGACTTGTGGCGGACATTATCGGAGCTACACAGTCCCCAATTTCCACATTTAGCTGAGCCCTTTTAAGCTGGATTTCAAGCCGCAGCAGCTCCATCTCGGCTTCGTGCTTTTCTTTGGCCCATTGGTGTCTTTCGGCCGACCTTTGGTTTTCTTCCTCCCTGCTGTCCATCTCTTGTGGGTGTGTAGTCTCCTGGTCACAACTCCTCATGGATTCCTCCAAAATTAGGGATAGTTTCATCCATTGCCAACTTCTCTATTTGATATGAAATAACTGAGTAAAAATTAGCATTATTAGATACATTGTCGTTGTACATACAAACACACAAAGTCTTACCATCGCTGTCATAGCTGTTGGAAAAACCTGTTGACGACTGGCCCATGAACGCTGCAAGTCGTTCTGTGTAGCTCCGGTTTTGTCCGCCACCAGTTTTATACAATTCCCTTCGTTCTTCAGCTAGGCACTTTCTGGCTTTCCTTTTCCAATTTTCATATTTCTCCTTTAAGTTGTTTGAGCCACGCTTGACAGCCATCTGGGCGTCAAAAGCGCGATCAATTTGTTCCCAAACTTTCTTCTTCTCCTCGACACCAACCGCGTCTGTTCTTTTGTTCTCCAATATTTTGGCGTCCTGCTCAGCTAAGGATATTAGCAACGCTTCCTCCGCAGTTGTAAAGTTAGGAAGACGATGTTTTTTCGGTTTTCTGCCGTTTCCATTTCTGTTTTATTTAATTACAACTAATGCAGGAAATTGGTGCTTTTTGAAGTCGTAAACAAAACGAAAATCAGCTGTTTTGGCGGCTTTTCCCAATTCACAATGCAACTTTTTGTTAATTTATTCACAATAATCGGTCTAATCGGCGATAACTTAACCATGCTTTGGTGAAAACGAAATTGTCAATGCAGAAAATCAGCGGTTAAGCAATCACCGATTAGGAATAATTTAACCGGTCTTTATGAAAGCGGCCCTCAGTGTGCTATTAGCATTAAAATCGCGACTTAAGTAAATAAAATGAATAAATGTATTTCGCTATATACAACAGGTATATCATTATAAACCTCCTGAGAGATTTTTTTTTTTGCGCCGAGCTTCTCTTCTAATACGTGGTGTGCCGATTTCAATTTCTTCCTACAAATTAACGAGACCTATAGTTTTTTGCCGACTCCGAACGACATCTACAAAGAACATGAATTTTCGCTGAGAAGCCTTTCCTGGCTGAAATACACTAGGAGAGTTTGCCAAACCACTGTTGGCACTGTGGAGCGACCCCGTTTTGAAAAAACTTTCTCAAACTACTTTTTGCTGTTACTTGTTCCAGGACTCGATCTTTGGATCTTCGGTGAGGTAGGCCGGCAACAGTACCGTTACACCAAGGCAAAAATTTCTTCAACTGTTTGGTTGAAAAAACGCAAACCATGTATCAAAGTCAGCTGATTTCCTTGATTGCAAATTGTTACTGGCCGAAATTTATCCAGCAAGAATTTGCAACTTCTCTTAACCCATTCCTGCCTGCCCATATGTAGATCCCGCTGTACGATTTTTTTGAAAATTTATAGAGGAGGTCATATCGATCATAGAAGTTGCTGTACGAAATTGTAACTTTAGGCGTACCTGAGATATGCAATGGGTATTTAAATACCCAACAGGCTAATACGGGTTCTGGGTACATGTGAAGTTTGTTAAATATGGCAACCTTTATATGATCAAAAGGGATAGTTGAAATCAGCTGTTTTGCAAAGTATTGAGGAAAACAAGTGAAATTACAAAAAAGCGCGGGTTTTTATAAATTATAGTTCGTATCAATAAGTTTTGATAATGTTCAGAAAAAGAAAATTTTTGACTTGTGAGCAACTGCAAGCAGAAGTGGATAGTTGGAGCGACGAGGAAGATAGTGGTCAATATGCAGATAAAATAAATGTAATTATTACGCCACCAGATGATGTTGATGCCGTCAGTGATAACGAAGAATTGGATGAAAATATCCAAATTGTGAATGATGACAATGAGTTTCCTAGTGAAGTAGAAGGAAACTTCGAAGTGGAATACATCTTCAACAGTGACAATCCTATTTTGGATAAAAATCCCCAATTAGACGAAGATATCAGTTTGCAGCCATCTTCTTCTAAAAAAGCTCGCAATAATCTCGGGAACGGCGATAGTGCTGAATGGCCCAAATCAAAGTGGAGCCGCCGCCAAAATTACAAGTTTGATAGCCAACCGTTCGACAACAGTGCAAATGCAGCTAAGGCGTTATATGAAAAGATTGGTGGGTGTTATCATGAAATTATTTATAACATAAACTTATTCATATTAAAATCTTGAAGGATCACTTTCTGCGCTCCAGCTGTGGGAGTGTTTTATGGACAATGAGGTACTTCAGCTTATTGTGGACAATACAAATGAGTATGCTGCACAGAACAATATACCTGGATTTCTGACTACAATTCAAGAGATTCGAACATTCATTGGTATTCTTTATCTTACTGGCTATCACACATTGCCGACTATACACGCATATTGGTCTAATAGCGAATCTTTGGGCTGCCAGCTAGTGAAAAGATCTATAAGTCGGGACAGATTCAAACGGACTAAACAAAATTTGAACGTTTGTGACAATAATGCACTCGACCAAAATGACAAATTCGCAAAAATATCGCCGTTAAATGAGTTGATTAATCAGAAGTTCATGCAGTTCGGAATATTTTCGCACAATCTTGCTATTGACGAGCAAATGATTCCTTATTACGGGCGGCATTCGTGCAAGATGTTTATTAAGAGTAAGCCCATCCGATTTGGGTATAAGTATTGGTGTTTGGCTTCTTCAGAAGGGTACTGCTACCAATTCATGCCATACGCGGGTGCATCTTCTAACTCCGATTCTAATTTGGTCTTGGAGAAAATGTTGTTTTGAACTTACTGTCCCAACTAGAAACTCCAAAAAATCACAACATAACATTCGATAACTTCTTTACCAGTCATAAGCTTATGTGCCGATTAAATTCTCTTGGTTATTTCGCAACTGGCACTGTTCGTGACAACCGCATAAATCATGCTCCTTTATTGGCCATTAAGGATATGAAGAAGAAACCGCGTGGATCATCCGATTTTGTATTTGACCAAAATAATAAGGTATTACTGGTCCGCTGGAATGATAATTCGGTAAGAACTCAATTTAAAACCCAATAGATACAGGACACATTTTGATTTTCTTCAATATTTGACAGGTTGTAACTTTGATGAGTAACTTTTTGACACATCCCCAATGAGTCATGCTAAGAGATATGATCGAAAAAATCGGAAAATGACGGTTATTGATCAGCCGTTAATGATACGTGAATATAATCAACACATGGGTGGCGTTGATTTATTCGACAACGCCATGAACAACTACCGAATTAAAGTACGTGGAAAGAAATTGTATTGGCCATTGCTTGTAAAGGAAGTGAAAGCGAAAGCAAAGGAAGGACAGAAGAGAAACACGGAGCAAAAAACAGTCAAGAACCTACAACATAAACTCAGGATAAACAACATTGTCGCAACGAAGGCGGACAAAGGCAACACAACTGTGCCAATTGCAAAAGATGAGTATATAACAAAAACCGAAAAACTCATCGAGGATATGGAATGTCGTAGAATAAGAGTGAACCCCACGGATGAATACCAGAAAGAAATCAAAGTGGCTATAAAAACTGCAACAAATATAATAGATAAAAACTCGGCATATACATTAGTCCAAATGAACCCGTCAACTCCACCACTGATTGCGCTACCAAAAATCCACAAGCCAGGCAATCCAATGAGACCAATCATTAATTTTAAATCGGCACCATGCTATAAGCTATCTAAATATTTAAAAACAGTATTGAAGGACACACTGGAACTTAGCAACGAACACACCATAACTAATACATCTGAACTAATAAACAAACTTAGGACCGTTGAAGTGACAAAGGACAGCAAATTGGTATCTTTCGACATAAAAGATCTATACACATCAATACCACTAGCAGAGACATTGAACATAGTAAACTCTATAATACTACGTAAAACAAGAGATAAAGTAAAAAGTACGCAAATCACGAACACGGTAAGAACCAGACTACGTCAAAACTATTTTCAATTCAACAATAAAATATACAGACAAACAAACGGACTTGCGATGGGAAACCCAACATCGGCTATTCTTATGGAAGCGTTTATGCAAAACCTGGAAAAAGAGTATATACAGGAATTAAGTTCCAAATTAGGAGTGTTATTTTACGCAAGGTACGTGGATGATATCATATGCGTTTTAACTACCAACAACGAAGAGCAAGTACTGGAGTACCTCAACAAGCAGCACGGGAACATAAAATTCACAATGGAAACCGAAAAAGACGGAGGAATCAATTATCTGGACCTCACAATAAGTATTGATAAAGCTAGCAATAAATTCAACTACGACATATATAGGAAACCAACGGCCACCGACACAATAATACATAATACCTCGAACCACCCACAACAACATAAAAATGCAGCGCTAAGGCACTTAGTACAAAGATTGGAAAGAACACCTCTTACACAAGAAGCATATAGAAGAGAGCTTGGAATAATATATAACATCGCTACAAACAACGGATATAAAAAATCACTAGTAGATAAACTCAGGAGAGACCTTAGAGAACAAAAAAGAAACAATGGAGAAGAAAGTACACAAACCTGGACGACAATGACATATACTGGAAGGGCAACATATAAATTAGCAAATTTCCTTAGAAAATACAACATCAACACAGCGTTCAAAACATCGAACAATTTAGGACGGAAGATAAGAACCAAAACTAACTCAGAAGATCCATTTAGCAGCCATGGTGTATACAAGCTCACTTGTGAATGCCAGCACAGTTACATAGGACAAACCGGACGACAAGTAAGAACGAGGTTCAGAGAACACATTAGAGATTACAACAAAAAGATACGGAATCCAACCATCATACCAGAGTCCAACTTTGCGAATCACATGGCGGAGAATAAATGCCCCCCCGGAAACATCAAAAAAACAGTCAAGGTCCTACATGTACAAGCAAAAGGCAGACGTCTGAACGTACTCGAAAACATGGAAATCTACAAACAAAAAACATTCGACGGTAGAATAATAAACGAACAGACAAACACTGTTTCCGACACAATATTCGAACCTTTAAAATTGGTTTACAAAAAACAAAGCAACCACTCAGGTACAACAGACACACACGCACCGACAAATAAGCACAAAACAGCAAAAGATCAAAAACAACAAACAAGCAAAAAAGGTCAAACAACAAAAATCACCAACTTTTACCTGCCTCAGTCAACCACAAAAAAACCGATCGATGCAAACCACCCCCGTTTCTGAATGTACACGCACAACACATGCACACACGTACACAAGCAGACACCCATGCTGACGTTACCCGCTACCTACTATAAATACAAGACAAACGACCACAACAGATCAGAACGAAAATCGACACTGATGATGGCACAACGCCGAAACCGGTTTGTCTCAAAACCAAATTTGACAAGGGATGACGAAAAATCGTTCCAATATATGTACATCAATCATTCACCCTGTCGGAAAAACAACAAAACAAAATAAAACAGCTTGTAAAAGCATTCGACGCAGCTATGGTGAATGCGTGGAAACTTAAGGTTTTCTGTGCAAAATATGAAAACTCTAAACCTATGAGTCAATTTGACTTCCGCGTGGAAGTTGCAGAAGCATTGATAACACAACCTCTTGCACGGCGAGCTGGTGGCGGACGTAGTACCAATGCCAACAACATCGTCATGCGTACAGATGGCTTCGACCATATAATAGAAAAATTGGACAAGCGTGCTCGCTGCAAGCAATGTGGGGGCAAAACTCAATTTGGTTGCAAAAAATGTGATGTATTGATTCACCCAAAAAAATGTTTCCTTGACTTTCATAATGGGGTCGCACCAGATAAAGAGAAAATAAAAAAAGCTAAGTAATATTGAAAGCAGAATATTTTGATAAATTAAAGTGTAAATTACCAATAAAAGTTAAAAAAGATCGTTTACGTACTCAAATTGTTTTTCATTTCACCAATATTTTTTGGCAGACATCACACTCTTGCGACTGTTGGGTATTTAAATACCCATGTGAGGATATTTGGCTCCTGGGCTTCAGGGGGTTAAGGAAATATTTTTTTTTTTTTTTTTTAAACAGAAGATGATGAAAATGAACTGCCCAAAATGTAATTTGCAAGTTTTCTATATTTTCTAGCTTACAGCAAATTATTATAAGTCCATTTTTTCCTTTTTGAAAATTCCTCAACTTTGACCTTGAGACTCGACTTTTTTCAATCGGAATTTTGTCTTATTTTAAACAGGGTAATATAATCTTATATTTTCTCCAAGTTCTGAGGAAAACTTATATAAATATCTCATATGACTTCGGAGATACGCCCTTTCTCGGTAAGCATGTTTTTTGGGTATTTAAATACCCATCCGGCAGTAATGGGTTAAAATTAAATGTCATTTCGCTCTCTCAATTTCCTTTCACTTGCAAATTTTTTAGACATCACAAACGCGATTTACACAAAAATCATGATACAATTTGTAGCAATTATATGCATCTCGAACGGACCTATACATAGCTTTCACTATTTTGACTCTAAGATCAATGTGGCAACCACTTTACTGGCGTTGTACATATATATCAAGTATACCAGTGCACATATCCCTATGTTGAACCATAACACAAACGACAAGCAAGCGAACAACATTAACGTATTTTATTTATTTGCTTAATTATTTGGTAAAGTGGTTGTGACTGTAAGATAGAGTCTCTTAAAGCACATCATGAGTTTTACAGTAATTACAGAGTATGTGAGTACTTATATCAAAATTAATATTATTCTTACGTCTAACAAGAGGAGAGATATTTTTATTAGATGAAAGGAGAAGAAAAAAACATGCATTTGCGCTTTCACCACATTTATCACCCTTTTGTAATTGTTCCTACTCAATTCACCCTTAATAGAATCAGCAATAGAGCTCCAGAGCCTTACAGAATTTACGAGGAGGAACCCAAGTATACGTATCTACGAATAATCAAATGCGATACCTACTAGACCTTAAAAATTGTAGTGTATCATAGAGATAGTGCGATGTTTTGAATTCAATGAGTTTAAGTATAAATGTAAAGTTTCGATCAGCAATATACTCAAAAATAGTACATCTTGGGACCTTGCGTTTCCAAAAAGAGAGGTGATCATATTCAATTAGATTATTACGCCACGCGTAATATTAATAAAGGCAACCTCAATTTTGTGATTCGAAACAGCATCAAGATGACTATAAACGAGTTTTGAGTAAGTTATATGTGGTACGATCAGTTGGATGGCTAGCATCGTAGCGTATACGATGCAGACATTCTCAACCTACGTAAAACAGAATATACATTACTCACAATTTTATTCACGTGGACGACACAGCTCAACTTGGAATTTATCACAAGTCCTAGATTTCTAATTTTTACAGTAAACGAGAGTTACCAATAAATATCTTCGACATATACAACACTGCTACTAACAGGCAACACATAAGATATTTTAGCATTCACATAAAGACGGTTTTCACAACCCCATTTCGAAATCGCAGACAAGTCGCTATTTGTTCTAAATCACAGATCACCAACAAGGCCAACACGGCTAGACAAATACGGTTGAATATCAGCAGCGTAAGCATGGACATTTACAAACTGATACGAGTATACAGAGAACACATCATTGACAAAAAGACTGAATAGAATAGGACCAAGTACAGAACCTTGCGGCATACCAGATGAAATAAAACATGATGAGGATGCAGAAATTTTGCACACTACTTTTTAGTTTATTTTTACTAGGTAGCTGGCCATAAGCTTAACAGAGCTATTAGAAAATCCGAAGTAGCATTTGAGTTTTTTAAATAGAAATCCAAGAGGCAGAGGAGGGTTAGGTCTCTGTAAGGTTTCTTATAATTACTTTATATTTTATACTTTATATCATCTACTTTGATTTTTAAAATTATTTTTGATCATGTTAACATTTTGTAAATGAAAATTTTAAAAGTCTGAAAAATTACAAGTCATTAAAAAATTTGTTTATGATAAAAAATAAATAAATATAAATTTTACTAAATGTATGGAAAATTTCCATATAATTGGCGATCCTGCAATATTGAACAATTTATCAATTTTCTAGTGCTTCGAATGCTTGGATGAGATAAAGAGTGAATTTGGTCGAATATAATTCTTCTCATAGAAAGTGGAATATGTGGTCGAAATGGCTGTTGGGACGCATCGCACCAAAAGTTTAAATTAATAATTGGAATATTGATTTGTTGTATATTTGTTTCAAATTATTTTTAGAATTTGGATGTAATTTCTTGTAACACCTTATATGTTTGTTGTTTTTTAAATAAAGTTTCTAAATATATATCTTAAGTTGACATTACATTACGTTTACTTCTGGAATACGGGAAAGTGTGTATGTTGTCTTTTCCACGTATATATTGTATATCATTAGTAAACTGGGTAATATATTCAAGATGGCGTAATTGACCAGGAGACCTGTCTATTTTGGAATTTAGAATATGGGTTAAGCGTTTGTGATCGGTATAAATGGTAAGCTTTATACCTTCAAGAAAATGTTCGAAATGTTTAACTGAATTGTAAATAGCTAAAAGTTACATATCAAACGTGGAATAATTACTTTCTCTTGGAGCTAGTTTTCTTTAAAAATAAGCTAAAGGGTCTAATATACTTTTGTTGCTAGACAGCTTCTAGTGCAACACTTGATTCATCTGCAGCTAAAGATAATATGCCATTTTTGTCAAAGCGAGTAAGTAAAGTATTTTTAGAAAAAAGTTTTTTAACGTTTTCGAAAGCAATAGTGGTTACATTTGTCCAATTAAGTTGCTGGAGTTTATTTTTGGCAGAAAATGTTAACATTTCATGCAGAGGACTGAGTTCTGCTGCTAACATTTTAATATAGCGATGTTAATAATTAACCATGTCCCAAGTCTTTTAAATATCAATTTTAAATGTTGGCTTTCATTGTCACTAGCAATTAAAATATTATCAATATAAGTGAATAAAAAATCAAAGCACACTTCATTAATAAAACTTCATTAAATAAACGTAAGGTCGACATTTACCAGTTTTAACTTAGAGTTCGAATTCGGTTTTTGCAATTTTGAGTTTAATTGGATCAAGACGTCGAGGTGTTTCCCTTCTTTAGTGTAATCTTGTTTACAGGTAATTAAAGCAAACTCATTTAATAATTTAGAAAATTTGTTTTCCGTAATTGGAATTATAAAATAGAAAATGTCGCAAAAACCCGATTATACAGAAACTCTTAATTTGGTAGTCGAATGTAGAATTTCTCTTTTTTTAATATTAGCCATAATTCCAAACTTTTCTAAAAATATTCGAGCCTAAAATTGGTGTGGTGATATTTGCAATAATAAAAGGAAATTCAAAGTCTCTTCGTAAAGCTAAATCAATGTTTATAAGTTTTGTTCCAAATGTTTCGATAGAAGAACCGTTTGGCGCCGATAATGTAAGATCCGAATCCCGTTTGTAAGTTTGAATTTAGAAAATGGTATTACTGATACTACTGCACCGATATCAACAAGTTACGATTATTAAATTTATCAAAAACAAATAAGAGACGAGTGGGTTTGGGAATTTTTCCATTATCCGTCACCGTCATAATGGAACGATTTAATTTAAATTTTGGTAGAACTTGTAATATAATTTTGATTAAAATAACGAGGTGGTATGCGTTTAAGAGCATTGTTTCTAAATTTTTTGCGATACCAACAAATATTGTTAGTTGAACTAAAATTTCTTCTATAAGAATTGTTTCTACATCCAGATCTTAGTCTTTCTTGTCACCTACATATAAGATCTAATTTTCAATTCATTAATATCACTGGTAATTATCTGATGATGTTAAATGAATTTAAATTTGTTGTGGTCATTTTCTAATCCACAATTTAAAATTAATTTACTACTAACTATTAAATTGGAGCCTAAAAGAGATTTCATATAACGAAATAGTTCGGAAGGTGAACGATCACCAAGTTCCATGTTAGAAAATAATTGTTCAAGTCTCTTTTGTTCACTGAGAGAAAATCTTTCACAAAGGGCTTTTTCAATTAACAATGGGTGGTGGGTTAATAACATCTATAATGTTATTAATGGTTTCTCGTTGAAGAGCAAAAGAACATTTTGAAGTTTAATATTCTCATCTCATCATCTCGTATACAAGGTGGCGCAAAAGTAATCCTCCTATAAAAAAATGCTATAAATTTTGCGATTGGCCCCTAAAGTCAGTTCTGTTTTGACATTTGTGTAGTAAATACATGCGAAATACACGTTAATAAACAATGTTACGCTACACTGCTCCAGAACGCGGAATATTGCTGACTATTTATTTGGCCAATAATCGGTCGGGGCCAAACGGTTACTGTGAATGGTGAGCGCTACAGAGCAATGATCAACGAGTTCTTTTTGCCGCAACTTGACGAATTGGGATTGGAAAACATGTGGTTCCAACAAGACGGTGCAACAGCACACACTGCACGTGCCACAAGCGATATGATGAACATCGGAAGCTTACTTTTGCGCCACCTGTTATAATTAATTTTAAATTGTCCTTCAACAAGAACAAACGATATTTCTGGACATTCTTCCCAAATTGAGGTATTTTAAGTGTTGTAATTTGTCTATAGTTATCTCCAATTATGTTTGAATTAATAATGTGTGTCATTATGTGCATTAGTATCAGTGTCAATATGTGTGTTTGTGTTTTGGATTTCATTTAGAGGCATTTTATTATTCATTTTATTATTATTTATATTTTCTGAAAAAGTAGTAGAACTAGTATGTATTCGAGAACGTAAAAGCAATTATATATTTAATGGAGTGAGAGTTCACAATTTTTGAAATATTAAAACTTGAAATTTAGTGAGATATTTGCTTATAGAGTTAAAAGATTTGGTAAAAAAATCACCAAGATCGGAGCTATATATAGTATATATCCCATACAACCGATCGTTCAGATAAGAGGATTATGGCCATTTCTCCCTCATTTTGAAATATTAAAACTTGAAATTTAGTGAGATATTTGCTTATAGATGACAAAGGATTTGGTAAAAAAATCACCAAGATCGGAGCTATATATAGTATATATCCCATACAACCGATCGTTCAGATAGGAGGATTATGACCATTTCGCCCTCATTTTAAAAGATTAAAACTTGAAACTTGGTGAGATATTTTCTTATGGATAGTAAAAGATTTCGTAAAAAAGTCAGCAAGATCGGAGCTATATATAGTATATATCCCATACAACCGATCGTTCAGATAAGAGGATTATGGCCATTTCTCCCTCATTTTGAAATATTAAATGAAAGATTTGGTAAAAAAATCACCAAGATCGGAGCTATATATAGTATATATCCCATACAACCGATCGTTCAGATAAGAGGATTATGGCCATTTCTCCCTCATTTTGAAATATTAAAACTTGAAATTTGGTGAGATATTTGCTTATGGATAGTAAAAGATTTCGTAAAAAAGTCAGCAAGATCGGAACTATATATAGTATATATCCCATACAACCGATCGTTCAGATAAGAGGATTATGGTCATTTATCCCTCATTTTGGAAGATTAAAGAAAATTAAATGTATTGCTGACAAAGTTTTAGAGAACTTTAAACAATGCGTATTTAGGTTTGCACGTATTCATGAAAGGTATAAAGCCTTCGGCACAGCGAAGACAGCGCCGTCCTTACTTGTATTATAAACACTTAGGCCCGGTTTCACCAACTCGACTTAACTTACCTAAGTAGCGATTTTCACTTTTTCAGTTTCACCACCTAACTTAGCTAAGTCACAACTTAGTCAACTTGCCAGCTGACTTATTCTCGACTAAGCAGTGTTGCTGTGGTTCAAAACCTAAATGTCAGTAATGTTGCTAATTTGTTTTGTGCAACGCCCCAGTCGGAAACTTTACCATGCTTGACTTTAACAGGGTAAGCGTAGATGCATGTGAACGCTTGTTTTCTAGCATGCAACCATTACGAAACTATCGTTTTCAATTAAGCGCTAAATTTAGTACCTTCCAACTAAAGAGCAGTGGGTGTAATATCAATACATTCCTTCGTGTATGTCCATAAATGCCCATTTCGCACTGGGGTATTGGGATGTGCAGAGTTGTCTGGTATGAAAAAATACTACTATGCATAAAACAGCTGATCGGGTTGTTGTGTTCAGAATTATTTAAGTCGCTCAGTTGGTGAAACCCAAAATTAAGTTAGTCTCGAATCTGTGCTAACTTAAGTCACGACTTAGTTTTAGTCTTAGTCGCGTTGGTGAAACCGGCCCTTAGGGTTTTCAGGATTTCAGAATGCATCTTAATACCCGACCGAAAATAGAGGCCATGAATACCTCTAAATCTCATTTTAATTTTGGAATTTTACAAAAAAAAAAATTACATGTTTGATTGCGCATAGAAAAAAATTTGAATTATATGAACAGGGGGCCGCTATGGGTGTTTTTCGACCTCATATTTATAATGGAGTACAAATTTTAATTTTAAACTATTGCTTGCACTAAAACGTGTGAGATATGTTGCAAACAAATATTTTATGATGCATCTAAAAAACCGACCGAAAACAGTGATAATTAATACCTTTGAATCTCATTTTCATTACAGAATTTTACTAAAAATAGAAGTTTGATTGCGTTTAAAAAAATTAAAATTTTTAATTATGTGAACAGCAGCGACTTTCGATGCTTTTGAATCTCATTTTTATACCTAGTAGTGCTACGCCTACGGCAGTACGTAACGGCATAAGCGGATCGGGATACATATTGACTTATACATATCAAAATGTTCAGGACGAAAAGAGAAATTAATTAAGCCATGCCCGTCCGTCCGTCCGTCTGTGAACACGATAACTTGAGTAAATTTTGAGATATCTTAATGAAATTTGGTATGCGGGTTCCTTGGCACTCATCCCCGAGCGCTATTAAAAATGGGCGAAATCGGATGATAGCCCCGCCCACTTTTTATATATAGAATATTTCGAAAACACAAAGTGATTACTCAGTACATAATACACCTATAAGGATAAAAACATTGAGATTGAGGCATAAAATACATTTTTCAAGAAATTTTTGAAAATGGGAGTGGCACCGCCCACTTTTGATTAAGTCAAATTTAGAAATAATATTAATCATAAATGAAAAACCGTTCAAGATATCGAAACGGTTTCCAGGTATACAAGGAATGTTCCAGGAAAAAATGGGCGAAATCGGTTAAGGTATACGCCCACTTTTATATGAAAGATTTTGAAGAGGATCCCAGATATATTAAATAGGCAATAACTTTGAGTAAAGTAGCTGTACATCATTTATATTTCACTTTTAAAGGGGCCCCGCCCCTTTTTTAGTGGATTATTCCACAAAACTTCTTATGCCATAACTCCGCCAAAAATTGATTTGTCGAAACGAAATGTGGTTATAAAGTTCAATATATAAGGGTAACTGTTTGCTGTAAAAATGGGCGGAATCGGTTAATATCCACGCCCTGTTTTTTAACATAGTTCTGAAAATTTCTTTTGTAAAATTTAAAAAGCGATATTTCTACAACCAAGCAAGTTCAATCAGATTTTGCACACATAATAAGCTAGGCGTGGCGCCGCCCACCTTTCAGCATAAAATTTCTGCTATTTGCAAAAGCAATCGCTTGTATTTCAATCTTGATATTTCAATGAAAATTGGTCAGCTGTAGTATGTATTATACTCCTACCAAAAATAAGCGAAATCGCAAAACACACAAGCAAAATATTCCGGGACGTACTTAATAGCCCACTGCAATAGCGAAGTTATATATCTTTTTTGATTTTCATACCTCTCATAACCATTAAATGTATGAAATTATGAGAAGAAGAAGAGAAAAGTTCACTAAAATGATCATCACGATGAGCGGAGTCGATTTAGCCATATCCGCCTCTCCGTCCGTCCATCCGTCTGTCCGTCTGTCTATTTGAACGCAAATTAATCTCAGTTTAACAAAAGAATGCTGAAATTCGTTCTTTGCTTTCCCCATTTTATAATATACTAGCAAACCCGGTAGACGTTGTTTTGACGTTTTGATACATAGATAATGTCATTAACTTGAACCAACTCCTAACTATACCGAACTGCAGCTTTATATAACCTGGGGGCTTTTCCAAAAGCTATATACAGACTGTGTAGTGCGCAATGAGCTCCAGAATCTATCGTGTAAGTTGAGGAGCAACAAAACACAAAATATGTGGGCGTGGCACCGCCCAATTTAGAAAAATTATGTAGATATTGGCTAAGTGACACATATATCCAAATTTCATTAGTTTAGACCAAAAAGTTCGGAGCTATGACGAATTGAAACTTTATATAGCCTGGCGGCGTGGCTCCGCCAACTTTTCCAAAACTATATATTGTCTATGCTGTAACCAGTGAACCCAAGTATATGTTGTGAAAATTTCATAAAGATCGGTTGAGTTCTTTGGCGCCTATAAAAGGACACACATTTTTTATATCTATTTTTGTTACGCTCACAAGGTACATATGTATATTACTTCATTCAGCATAAACGAATCGATATCTTATAACTTTAAACGAGTTATTCTTGTATAGTTGTATATATTTGTATATTTGTATAGTTGTATATTTGTATAGTTGTATATTTGTATATCCACTACTATCTCAGGAACGACTCAACCGATTTGGATGAAATTTGGTATATGGGTAGTATCCTTTGTTTTAAGATTTTCTACTTTGGTGTTGCCACTTGGGGTGGTTCACAGGGTTGCCACCTATATAATTTTTTTTTAAATATCAACCAATATATGGGAATATGGGTATCAAATGAAAGGTATTTTAGGCCGTATACCAACCAAAGTATTTTCGAGTAGGGTTGCCACCTGACCGCATTTTATTTATTCCTTCAGATATCGACCACTATCTCGGGAACGGCTAAACCGATTTCGATGAAATTTAGTAGGTGGATAGTATGCTTCCTTCTAAGATTTTCTACTTGGATGTTGTGGACTAAAGGAAGCTTATAGGGTTGCCACCTTTTCGATTTTTTTTTTTTTAATACTAGGCAATATATGGCAATATGGGTATCAGACGGAAGGTATTTGAGGCCGTATACCAACCAGAATATTTTTAAGTAGAATTGCCACCTAGGGTTGCCACCGAGCAAGGCTCGGTCACCCAGGTACTATCAAAACGTTCAGGATGAATAGTAAAATATCCGGGCAAGTAGTTAATAGCCCCCGGCAAAAGCGAAGTTGTATATCTTTCTTGATTTTCACACTTTTCATAAACATGAAATGTTTGTACGTATACTGAAATGATCAGGAGGATGAGCTGAGTCGATGTAGCCATGTCCGTCTCTCGATAAGTCTATCTGTCTCTCCGTCCGTCTATTTGAACGCAAATACGAACTGAAAGTATTAAAATAGACCTGCGTATATTGGGATGACAAAATAGATCACTACTAGGTATATAATGTTCGGTTCCACCCGAACTTAAACTTCCTTACTTGTTACAATAGAGCTCTATTAAAAAAATTAATCTCTTATTGTACGTTCCCAAAAAATTTTAATTTTGAACTAATGCTTGCAATAAAACGCGCGAGATATGTTGAAAACAAATTGGTATTTTTTTTTTAAGATTTTGGAACACTTCAGTATAGGGGAGGGCAACTCTCGCTCAAAATCACATTGGACAGACGCGCCGACGCGGTGCATACTTTAACTCAATTTGCTTAATGAGTAAGAGAATGAAAATATTTCTACGTTTTGGAGAGCAAATGAAATATGAGTGGGACGCACCGACGCCATTACTTTAACTCAATATGTTTAATGAGTGAGAGAATGAAAATATTTCACCGTTGGAGTGTGTCCACATGCACATATTTTGATTGAAAATGAATTTAACGTTTATTTTGAAGTTCCTTAAATTTCTCAATATGAGCAGGACGCCGGTTTTCATTTCGGTTTTTTGTTTTGGATATACAGTGTAATGGTCGCTTCAGTTACCACATATCTTTGAATGTTGTTAACAATTTCCATGTCCACATACCATGCTCTTACTTATCATTTCATGTTCAATCATATCTGTGGCTAGTTAATTTAATTGATTCTAGGAAGAAACTATCAATTGTCGCTTGTTTTCGTAAATACTCACATGTGAGTCACATATGACTCATTACCAAAAGATAGCCGAAGACAGTATCATGCAGGTTACCCTGTACTAATTTTATTCGGTCAGTGAAAAGACGCATTTAATTGACATTGAACACTTCCCAAATAACGAAAGGGAAGCTGTCAAAAACGAAAGTTTCAAGGCATTAACACCGAACCTATAAAAGGGCCTGATCGGCTACAGTTAGTCTTTTTGCGGTTTCTCGTTTCACCCCAGTAAGTGGTCAGACGTTATTACCAGTTAGTACCAGTGCTCCTATATCCTATAAGTTTTTGTGAAAACAGGGTAAGTTTTTTTATAGTGATGTGTTTCCATCAAGTTTTAATGGTAGGATTTTGTCCAATAGAGCGTCATCAGCCTCCTGTGGAATTCCTTGTATCAGCCACACCCATAACCCTAAGTTGCTTGTCAAGCCGCATGGTATATTTACCCTCCATCGAGCATACAAAGGGTGGGTGTGGAAGCTGTTTGCGCAGGACCACGTCCGACCAGAGCTTGTGACCACCTCAACTAAATTTAATAATCTAATATTAACCCCGGTCTTGTTTCCTGTCAAAATCCGGGCCTGGCGTCAACCAGGCGCACATCACTTACGCCAGCCGCATCTCCTGCATTTTCCTGACACCTTCTAAATGTAGTGATATCAGAGCACAGAGCTTGCAAATAAAGCTGCACCACATCAAATAACACATTGTACAAAAAGCCAGACCAGTGAAAACTCGTCAAATTAGTAGGAGTGAATTAAAAGTAAAAGTTAGAAACAAGGCTTAAATGTGTTAAAGAAAAAAATCGAGTAGAATTTATCAGTATCTCTAGGAAAGAAACAAACTAAAGAAAAGCCTTTCTACAAAGGATCAGTGAATGTTCTTATATACATTAATCAAGTAGCTAAACAGAAAAAAATTTATAAAGTTCGAATATGTAGGCTTATATATGCGGTAGTGTTAACAAAGCGCTAAATTTTTTCAAAGAAAAAAAAACTTGTTTAGTCAAAGGTGCTAATGAACAAAGAACAAAAAAAAATAAAAATAGATATAGATATAGTGGTCGAAAGTTTAATTTTTGTAAATAGGGAAAATTATTCTGTGTCACTGTAGTGATCGCATTCGCTAGCAGTGTAAGTCACAGCAAAGCCCGACAACCCAAAAACAAAACAATACCTTTGCCTTTGCTAAACAGATAAATTGCATCAACCACGCTGGAAGGCCTTTCATCGCTGGAGCACCTTAACATACCATCATACATACTCGTACCAACATAAATATGTAAGTAAAATTGTTCTAATTAGCTTTTGCAATTTCTATTGTTTTGATTTTTTTTGGCTTTGATTTGTGAATAAGGATATGTAAGGTAAAGTTTTACCTCATTAAATTAATTTTTTAAAAAAGAGCGAACGGACTATGTCCGCTGTCGATACTTTATTCGTTCGAGTAAAACTTAAGATTAATTTACAATTACTTCTTAATCTTACTTTACACCTAGCTTCTTGTTATAAATTTGCTGACAACCAATTTCTTATTAAATAGGTCAATTGTTGATTGCTGACTGTTGTTTACGCCGGTTAGTGCTGACGGTTGTTTGTGTCAATATTCTTCAGACGCATAATCAGCGTTTACTAATAAATTGACCGGAACATGTCGCAACTTACGGGGTTATTGAACATTTTAGAATTAGTGAAGTGTTGTGTTAGCTCCTCCCCTCTTAAGTATGATCGTCCTCGATCATCAATAAAATGGCAAGTCGTTGAAACTTACGTACGTAGGAACGTGCTTTGTTTTATTTGTTGGTGTAATTTCTTGGTTTGTGCTGGGTTTTACTATTTCTTTTTCAACGTATTGGATCTTCACGGATCGTTTCCTTAGGAAAAGGAAAAGTATTAGGGTTATTAATGATGTTGCCGTTATTAGGCTTCCTATAGAGAATGTCGCCTTTTTGAGTGCGTTTAATCGGTGTATGTTTCTGATGTGTAGATCTTTCAAAGCCTCTAAGGAAAGTAGTTCTACATACTCCTCCTCTAATGGGCTTGGCTGCAGTATTGCGGGGATGGTTTCAATTGGCTTAGCTTCCATGTTGCTGAATATTTGACTGTTGACTTTAATTGTTGAATTGTGGTACATTACTACATGCGTTCCGTTTATTTCTTGCGGTGCCGTGTTGATTTCTAATTTTCCATTGAATTGGTTAAGCAATATTATTCCTGATCTTATTTCTTCTAACGTAGGGACTTGGTGGCCATTGGTTGTCGAGCATGTTGAATTTAGGCTATTAATAATCCTAGCTATGCATAAATCTTTATCTAAATCTACCAAATTCGTTTCTTTGCAAATTGTTACATGACTATAGGTTTCGCATTTATTTTTTATTCCATAAATTGTATTTGCTCTTTTTAATATTTCCTTATATTCAGTTTTAATAACAATATTGTTCGGTCTTTTTACTGGTCGTATAATAATTCTTCTAAATGTTTCTTCTAATGTTACAGGTATTTTTACCATGTATACAATTTTCATGTTTTTGCTTAATACATTTGTTTCTGATAAATTTAATGCTTCTTCGGCATTTTCAAATGGGATTTTTTCCGTTTTTAATTTATTTATTTTTAACTTATTTATTTTTATTTTATTTATTGATAATTCGATTTCTTCCTTGCTTAGTACTACAGAGTTTACTACATTATTTTTTGCCCATTGTATGGCGTATCTTATATTTATTAATTCTTCCTTTATTAGTCTTATTTTATTTTGTAAATTTACTAGAATTTCAATCAAAACATTATCATTTTTCCGTATTGTGTTTAACATCTTATTAACTATGTTAGTAACATTATTTAAACGTTTTTCGAATAAATTATTTATTAATATTTGATTATCGTTATTTTCGTTCAACTTATTCAAATTGTTATCTATTATTTTCAAATCTTCATGATCTGGAGATCCGGCAATATATTTCCATGCCGTTCCTAAGATATCGATTGATCTCTTATTTTTATTATAACTAACAGGTTTTAGGGTATTTAGGATATCGAAGGTTTGGAGGGTTTCATGTTTAAGGATGGGATATATGAGGTTGTCTTTGGGGGTTTGGTTTGTTATTTCGTCATAAGTCTCGGTCAAGAATTGTTCGTATTTTTCTAAGTCAATGATGTGAATAAGTCTGAAGGTACCGTCTTGTATTTTTGCTTGTCCGTTGTCTATTGTAACTAATTGTCCTTTACTGTAGTCTAAAATTTTCACGTCCGATAGTGAGGTTGTAATTATGGTGGAGATGATTAGAAGTCCGATATAGTCCATTTTGCCTAAAAAGAAATTGTTCAATTTTTTATCAGTCCTTTGTGAACGGTTCGTCCTGATACAGTTTTTATTGTTGTCCTATTATTTTCTAAGACTATTTCTTTCTTGTATTTCGGGGTTAATTTTGAACCGAGTCTTTTATTTATTTTAACGTAGATTATTTCACCTGGGGAGTAATCCTTAACTTCCGATCTATTCTTGTTATGGTAGGAACGGTCTAAATCCTGTTTCTTCTTAAGTTGGGAAATATTGTCTAGTCTTTGCTATTCTAGCTGCTCAGGGTTAGTAAACACTCTATTTCCGAAAAATAGGGATATGGGTTTATTTTTAGTAGTGGAGTGGATTGATGAGTTATATTCTTGTACTGATTTGAATAACAGTTCCTCAAATGTTATCCCTACGTAGGTTGCTTTGAGACATCTCATGATTTCTGAGAGTGTGCTATGGAATCTTTCTACTTGACCATTGCTCGTGCTGCTATAAGGTGGGGTAGTATATACGTCAATGGACATATGGTCTTTGAGTAGGGATGAAATTGTGGCAGAATTAAGGGATTTTTCATTGTCTATTACTACCAGTTTTGGTATTCCAAAGGCTATCATTAACTCTCTTATTGGGTTTTTAATATGTTCTATTGCTTTGCTTTGTATCATTTTAACCTGTGCGTATTTTGAAAATTTGTCAATGGCAGTGAGGATTAGCTTCCTTTCTGTTGAATAAATGTCGATATGTACGATTTCTCCTGGGGACTGAGGAATGGGGGTTTCTTGTATCAGTGGTTTTGGTGGATGCCGATCGTATTTGTGTTCGCGGCATGTGGAACATTGTTTAACTATTTTCTCAATTTTAGAATGCATACTTGGGAAATAATATTTTTGTAAAATTTGCGTTTTGTTTTCTTGACCATTTCTGTGAGCTCTATTGTGCTCTCTAATTATGATTTCTTCTTGTTCTGTTTCGGGTACAATATCTTGTAGTAGAGTTTGTGTGAAGCGAATTTTAGTATTTGCGAAATGAAGTGGGTATACCTCCTGAATTTTGCCCATTAGATTTTCTGTAGTGTATAGTCCGTTGACTAATGCTGGGTCAATGTATCGTTTAAATATGTCAATAATGTCCTGTGTAGAATAGTCTTGTTTCGTAATTGTGTGTCTGTGAAAACTGGGGAATGGTAGTTCAAATTTGTAACTGTCTTCGTTACCGAATAATAAGAATAATTGATTTTTGAAAGCATTTATTGGTCCTTCCGTGGCTGGGATGAGTAGGTGTGCGGAACTTTCGTCGCTGTGGTCAGTGGTAGACAGGACGTTAATGTCATCAGTGGAGGTCTAGAGAGTGCGTCTGCTACGACGTTCGTTTTCCCTGGCTTGTACTTCATTTCATAGTTGTATTCTTCAAGGATGCATTTCCATCTCTTCATATTTCCATTGTGGTTTTTGTTGCTCAATGCAAAAGTGAGAGGCTGGTGATCTGTGAAAATCACAACTTTCGCTGATCCGTACAAGTAGTTTCTCAGTGTCGTGAGAGCCCAGATGATTGACAGCATTTCTTTTTCGTTTGCGGCATAACTCTCTTCGGTTTTATTTAGTGATCGGGATAAAAAGGTTATTGGTTTGCCTGCTTGCTCAAGGACGGCGCCTAGGGCGTAGTTTGATGCATCGGTAGTGAGGTGGAACTCCTGTTTGAAGTCTGGGTATGATAGGATGACTTCCTTTGATATTAGTGAAGATTTAATTTTGTTGAAAGCTTCTAGGGCACTTTTATCAAGCACAACCAGCTTTTTGTTTGAGGCGTTTTTGGACACGTGTCCATCTTCCCCTCTTAAAAGCGAGGTCAGGGGTTTCGCTAGTTTGGCGTAATCTCAGATGAAGCGTCGATAATACCCTGATAGGCCAAGAAAGGATCTCAAGTGTTTTAACGTTTTGGGACAAGGAAATTCCTGAATTGTTTTTACTTTAGCGGGATTGGTTTTTATGCCTGAGGGTGATATAATGAAACCTAGGAATTCGACTTCTTTTCGGAAAAATTCGCATTTGTCCAGTTGGACCTTCATATTTGATTTTTCAAGCGTATGGAAAATTGTTTCAACATTTTTAAGGTGGTCTTTCTCGTCTTTGCCAAATACTATTATGTCGTCTATGTAGACATAACATATTTTGCCTATTTGTTGCTTCAGGATGTCGTCTAAGGCTCGTTGAAAAATGGCGGGTGCGTTTTTAAGTCCGAACGGGAGTCGGGTGAATTCATATTTGCCGTTGTTGACCGAAAAAGCTGTCTTCTCGATATCAGTTTCCTTCAAGGGAATCTGGTGGAAGCCACTCTTTAAATCAAGAACAGAAAAATATGTGTTGTTGCCAAGTTGAGAGATTACTTCGTTAATTTCCGGGATTGGATACCTGTCGGCTATTGTTAGGGTGTTCAGTTTCCTATAATCTATTACGAGTCTGTATTTTTTTTGTCCAGACGCATCTAACTTTTTGGGGACAACCCACACAGGTGAGTTGTAGGGTGAACGGGAGGGCCTAATTATTCCATCTTTTAGTAAATTTCCTATTTCTTGTTTCACGAAATCTCTCATGGCTAGGGGGTAGGGATAGTATTTGGTAGTTTCTGAAGAGGTTCTAATTTCTCCTATTACGGTAGTAGTATAAGTAAGTTTTTCATCTGGTTCGGTAAATAAGTTGGATATTTGTTTGTACGGTGGTTTGTGTATTGTTTCTGCATACTTGTCATGTGGTCGGTCCTAACGTCTATTTTATTAACTGTTGGAGACGGTTTCTGTCTAATTTTAATTTTTTTGTTATTGCCTAGAGTAAGGGTACCGTCATGTATGTTTATTGTGGCACGGAGTTCTTTAAGACTGTCGTTTCCTATTATTCCGTCGAAGGATTTAAGCGTAGGTAGTAAAAAGAATTTTAAAGTAGTGTCATTGCTTCCAAACAGATTGATGGTCGTATGGTGGGTGAATTGAATTTGTCCGGCTATGGAATTTGCAAAGAATGGTTCGTCATTGGGTATTTTTTTAAGGACATGGCAGGGTTGGATATAGTTTTTGCTTGACCCTGTATCGATTAGCATTCTGAGAATTTTTCCGTTCTTCGCTTTACATTCTACGTAAGGCAGCGAAGAACTACTCATTCTAAAAAATGGATGTCAATATGATCCTGCTCTTCAGGTTGTGAATTTATTTCAGCGTATGTCTGTGCTGTCTGTTCTGGCTGTTCTGCCATCAATGCAGCTTCATACTCTTGTGAAGTGGGTGTCCAGTCCGGTTGGTAGTGTTGGTCTGGTTCGTATCGTTGGTACCACTGGTCTTGTGTGGTATCCTGGCGTCCACTTGCTTCTATGTGGTAGTTCCTTTGTTGTTTAAGAGGAACTTGTCGGGAGAAATTTGAGGGTATTTTCATATTATTATTTATTGGGGGTCTATTCACATTATTATTATTTATTGGGGGTCTATTCATGTAATTTACTGCTCGTGAATGTAGGGATTTGTCGACGTCCATTGGCTCTGGACGTGGTTGTTGTGGTCTATTTGGAGGTTGATTCAATGGTCTGTAATGTTGGGGATTATGGTAATTGTTCAATGGAACTTGAGGGCGCTACTGGTTCGATAAGTTAATTGGAGGCTTGGGCATGTATGCCAATTGGGGATAAAATTCATTGGTTAATTTTTTTGGTGGGAGCGGTGGCCGGAAATCGTGAGGTTTCTAATTTTGACTGCTGGTATTTAGGGCGTAATTAGAACGGAAGTTTTGGTTTTCCAATTTTAGGCACAAGTGAAGGGCTTGAGGGAGATCTGCCGGCTCTCTCATGCCAAGAAGTCTTGGTAAGTCTCCTTTTAATCCTCTTATAAAGGTATCAAGGGCTTTGTCCCTATATGTGCGTGTCAGTAGATGCATCGATTCTATGCCGACTTCCATGCATCCAAGTTTATTTAAAATAAGTGAGAGATGGGAGTACACGCGCTGATAAAATTCCTGAATGGTCAGGTTGCCTTGCACTAATGAGGTCATTTGGTACTCAAGGGTACCTATATCTCGTTTATCAGCATAGTGGAGGGTAAGGCATCTTGAAATAGCCTTCCAGTCCAAGGGGGTATTGTAAGATTCTAGGGCGATGTCGGCGTTGCCCACGACTTTGTTTCTAATGACATTTAGAATGCCATAATATTTGGGTGTACCTTTCATGGGTTCGTAGATCTGAAGAATTCGATCTACGCTTTTCTTCCACGAGTTGTACTCTCCTGGGTTGCCTGAGAATTCACGTAGGCACCTAATTACGTCCGGAATTTTGTCTAACTCAGTTATGTTATTGGAATGGTTTGCGTCTATTGTCACGTCCGTTATATTCGCGAAATTAGCGTTTGGGTTGAGGGCCGCTTGGACCATGGTTCGTCCTTCCTGTCTCATTATGTCAGTTACTAGTCCTGTCACTATATTAGTTAGTTGGTCCATATTGAATGGAATAGCAGGATTTGGTGGGGCAGGTGCGTTAAGCGTGGGTGGGCGGATTAAGTTGTTGGGGTTGGACATTATGTGGTTGTTTTATTTTATTAACTAATAATTTTTTTTTTATTTATTTATTTTATAATTCTTTTGGAGGGTCCCTTGGTTGTGGTGAATCGCAGAGAATTTTTTTATTATAAGCTGGAGGGTCCCCCCGTAGGTGGTGAATCGCAGCTTCAAATTATATATTATTTTATTGGCTGTACGAGCCGGATTTTATTGTGTTAGTTATTTGGAAAAATTTGAATATTTTATTTTCTTGAAACTATTAACTTTACTTCTTGTTTTCTTACAGAAAAGGAGGAAAGAAAAAAAAATTTTCTGGAATATTTTCTTGAAAATTGTTTACGTGGTTTTTCACAAAAATTTTAAATTTCACTTTTGGCCTTTTTTTTTTTATTTCTCAAATTTCTTCAAAACAAATTTTCTTATTTTCTATTTTTAATCTTAACCTATTCTTACTGTTGTTAAGCACCTCTTGGTGATGGGGTATTATTCCTTTTTGCTGCTGCGGCTACTGCGGTACCACCGTGTCACACTGATTTTCAGAGGTGGGTGTTTTATTCCCACAGGATCCTAACACCTTTGACCGTCAAGTTTGTGTTCACGTTCTTCAGCTGCGATTTAGCAGGTGATTATTTGTTAGCCTTTCGCTTTGAGTTCATTCGGCTGTTTTTCTACAGGCTTTTTTTTTAAACTCGCGACGCGTTGGTTATGTTTTATTAGTCTGATTTTCTGTAGGCTTTTTTACACTAACGACGCGTTGGCTAATTATTTTGCCAAAAGACTTTACGGATACACGAACTTTAAACCGGTCCCTGCTCGGGCGCCAGTTAAAGTTTTACCTCATTAAATTAATTTTTTTAAAAAGAGCGAACGGACTATGTCCGCTGTCGATACTTTATTCGTTCGAGTAAAACTTAAGATTAATTTACAATTACTTCTTAATCTTACTTTACACCTAGCTTCTTGTTATAAATTTGCTGACAACCAATTTCTTATTAAATAGGTCAATTGTTGATTGCTGACTGTTGTTTACGCCGGTTAGTGCTGACGGTTGTTTGTGTCAATATTCTTCAGACGCATAATCAGCGTTTACTAATAAATTGACCGGAACATGTCGCAACTTACGGGGTTATTGAACATTTTGGAATTAGTGAAGTGTTGTGTTAACTTGTATAAGCATACTTACCTAAATGTACGAACCCATGTACATACATATGTACATTTGTTGTCCCTAAATATGTGCGTACGGACGTTTGTACCATTCTCTTGTCGTTACAATGGTTCATATAAATATGTATGTAAAGCAGAGTTTGGCAAGTACCAGTAATTAAGTACTTTAGTATGAAAAATTGTTTTGTTAAATATTTACTTTCGCAAAAGTAAATTCTCTTGATTAATTAAACCTCTTTCTAAATAATAACTCTGAGTGGATTTAAGTACAAACCAATATCTGAATTTTTCTCAATTACTAACTATCAATTGCAAAAATAGGGTACTCAATTAGTACTTTCTATCTAACGGTTTTTTTTATTCATCCCGGATGTAGGAATAATAATTACGTTTTGATACCGGAACCAGAACCCCTTAAAAAAAAAAAAATAATAATAATAATAATTTTTTTTTTTTTGTCAACCACATAATCATGGAATGCCCCTCTGATACAGAGCGACATACATATGTACATATTTAGGTACCGACAATAAAGTTGTTTTCCTACTGGAAAAGACAAAAACAAAAGAAACACACCGGTAATATATGTAAATAAGGAATTAAAAGAACGAAATATGTAGTTCACTAGGTTTGCTTTTTGTTCGTTGCTGATACCCTAGTAATTTAACTATCAAGCAAATTAACTTACACATATTACTATATAGATATCTACATATGATTTTTGTCATCGGATCGGATTGGATCCTCACTCAGTTAACTTACTAATTATCATATGACATTCTGGGGCTTAGTTAGTTTTTTTTTTTTAGGATTAAGCTTTCTAGGTATATACAGACGTATGTATGTCTATTGTTAAGCATAGGTGTGAACGCTTTTTCTATTCTAGTATGTTAAATTTAAAAAGTTTGAATAAAAGTTGATATTGCATCTATTTGGAAAAAAATGAGTCTTTAGAAGTTTAGTATGTTCCTGGAGGACAATGTGTTGATTACATAGAAGGCAGGTTTTCTTTTTGGGATCTTCGAGTCCTATTCACATCGAAGATCATGGTAGGGTAGGGTAGAGAAAGCGAGTGTCGATTACCACCTCAGACCTCGCCCCAATAGGAACCTAAATCGATGACAGATAAAACATAGAGTAATGTTAGTTTTCCCATTTGCAGTTCTTTTTGAGAATGACTTCGAGATTTTTGAGTTAACCCTTTGAGTACATTTGACGAGTGAGACTCGTCATGTGTTTACTTGGGCGAAGTTACGGTGGACGAGTCTGACTCGTCATCTGAGTACAAAATTATTAGATTTAAGTTATTAAGTTATTTATATCACCAATATAAGCATATTCCAAATAAAATGTATTACTCTTACATATTAATCCATATAGCAAAAAATTAAATCCGTTCCATATGCATAAAAGTCTCCAAATAATTCCGTACTCAAAGGGTTAAGGGAGTAAAGCTCCCGAGTTTAGATTCAGGTCTGGAGTCCTAAAATTAAAGTTTATGTAACATCGGTTGAGAAAAGGCAACAACCCACCCCATCCCGAAAGAGCTACGGTCAAGAGGACTCCCCCGCCTGGACCTCTCAACTGGCTTTAGTGAAAAGAATTGAGGAAGGTATAATGATATGCCCGCATACCGTCTTCCACCCAATGGTAACCTCCGATACATAGCTAGCTGTATTTCATTCACTTTAGGTACTAACATTTGATGTTCACATCATACATGTACATTACAACAGTGCTGTCAATTTAGCAATTTTCCTTTAGATCTGGCTTTTTTGAAACCCATTTAGGGGGGAAAATTTCAACTTCAGTATATGGTTTTCTGGTTTTTTTCCCTTAACCACAATTTAGACATGTATAAAGATATTTCATATTGACTTTTATAGCATTTCAATAAGATTTTGTGATATATATGTATATGAATATGACTTGAACTTATTATTTCTTATGGCTGTATGTATAAGTTTACCTTAAGTCCTATATCAATTAGAAAAAAGTAAGTTCTTTAAACAAAATTCATAAAACTATGTAACTATGTAATTATTTATCTTACATATTTTGTTACGGTAAACTTTTAGTAATTCTCTTGCGGTTTTTTTGCAAAAAACTGGTTTTAAGAAGAGATTGCTTTAAAAACTTAACAAATTCAAGTCAAGGTTAGAAATAAAATTTTATAAAAAAAAAGTGTTGTCCGGAACCTGGGCTCGAACCATGGAACGCATGCGTCTCACCCGAGACGCTTATGTCTGCTTCAGAAAATATTTCCACCATTAGGAGTATACTCGTACATACATATCCATATGGCTTTTGAAAATGCATGAAACGTTCCTTTGGAAGTTCCACAAATTTCTCAATATTAGCGTGACGCCGGTTTCCATATTGGTTTTTTTATTTAGAGGCAGTTTTCTGAATTTTTCCCTTACGTCTGGCTTTTTTTAAGTCCATTTAGGGGGAGAAAGTTACAATGAAATTATGGATTTCTGGCTTTTTTCCTCAACCATAGCTTAGACATGTTCAAAACAAATTTCATGTGGATTTTTAAGGAAGGTTATCATCTTAACTAGTCAAATTTAGTCTACATATGTAAGTTTCGGGTTATATCTCTGCCCTTTGACAAATTAAAATATTTGAACAAAAATCGACAATGGTGCTTCGCTGGAGCGGCCGTGGCTCAAAAGCACCGCGGTCGAATTGTGATTTTGAATATAAAAGAAAGAAATAAGAAGACGAGAATCCTCGTTATAAAAAAGTGGCCGTATATTTATATAAAATATTGTTACAAGCAATTAGTTTACCTTTACGAATAATTTTGATGCGGTCGAAAATCCTGGGGTGGCCGTGATGCTGTAGCTGCGTCGAGTGTCGCTGGAGAAGTAGACGGTTTTGCAATCGAGGACAACCGTTGAACCTGAAAATTATCCTCAGGTTTTAAGGGGAGGTGACCCACACATGCACACCCCATGCATGAATATGTGTGCTGACAAAACACGAATATGCATGCATGCCCACACAGGTGGGTGGGTTGGTGTGAGTGATTGGAAGGGCGCTAAAGTTACATTAGGGTGGCACATTTTTTAAGACTTTAGGCATCTCGCCTAAACATGTCGGCCCCCTTGCGATACGCAACATCTTACCCCGCCACAGGATTTCCCAATACGCATTCTCTTAAGCTACGGACTTAAACTAGGATGGTGAGTGCCGGCTGGCGCTGTCCCAGTCGTATGCCTCCGAAATGCGGTTTGAAGTTTGGTGGCTCCATCGTATCGCACCTAGAGCTAAGAAATCGGAGGAAGAAACTTTAGAAAATAAGAACGCTGTATATTTCTTGCCAGGAAATCATTTGTATTATTTATTTTAAATAAAAACAAGAAAAAAGAAAAAAAAATGTTATTTTATGCTTAAATCTAACCTTACATGCTAACGGCACCCGACAGTACCCAACCGAAAATGGTGCTTTGAGCAAACAACGCCCCAAAGGACGGTGGTAGAGTGCCCGGGGTGATTATGTCCCCATAGACATCGCCGCCGAGAACCAGCCGAATGGGTCCTGACTGGTGGAACTGAGGGTCAGCCAGCCTTATATGTGCATTCGGGGTAGCAGCTCGCGCGTCGATACTGTAGGCTGGGCTGATCCGTTGAAATTTGGCAATGCATAACGCGTGGGCCGCCAGCGTGGTGCTGTTTCCGTGGTTTCCGCGGACCCGGATAAAGCAGCCTTGCTCACCGCCATAGTGGGTGGCATGCAGCCCTAACTCTTCCGCGAGACTGCGGTCGATGGCTGTTCGGCGGGAGCAAGGCATCAATAAGTGCCCGGATGCGAAGCAGTCCGCCCCCGACCTCCAGCTTCACAATCGCAGTCGGCGCAAGAGTCGTCATGGGGCGCTAGGGTGGACCCACCAAGGTGGGAGCTCGGCTGAATCCGTCGCGGAAGCCCCTGATGGGCTGTAGCTGGCGCGGCCGAGGGGCTAGTCTACCATAAATCGATGTGGTATACTCGGTGTTGGCGATGCGTAGCTGAGAGGCCAGTCTACGCTCATTGGTCTCGTCATACGGTCGTCGATTGCTGCGGTGGTCATGGGTAGGAAATCGCTGGCGCGGCTGAGTGGCCAGTCGATGTTTGCCGCTATCTTGGTGTTCGCGTCGTTGAGGACGGTTGAATGGTTTCGTGATGTTGCGCCGCTCATGGGCTAGAAGGGGCCGGAACGGCAGTGGGTCCGATACCCCTTCTGCCGGTCGGAACGGCCGTGGTTCCGGTACCGGCTCGATGCTCTCGTCGTAGTCTGGCGTCCAAGCGGTCTCCGACGCGTGGAGTGAGAGCGCTTCGTCCTCAATTGCGTCCAGTGACGCTGCTTCTTAGTCGGCCTCGTCCATTTGTTGCGCCCAACTCTTATAGGGCGTAGGCGCCCGTGGTGGATCGTCCATGGGCGTGTGTTGTGGGTCGTCCATGGGCAGATGGAGGGTGGTGTGGTGTTTTCCACCACATCGTCGGCACCTGACGTCGCATGTGCAGTCCCTGGCAATGTGGACCATCGACAAACAGTTGTCACAGTAGCCCGCCCGGATAACCTCCTTGAGGCGCTGCAGGGGTTCCAGTGGGTGGCTCTCGCTTCACAGCGGGCATGGCTTTGGGTACCGGGCGGCTAGGCGTTCGGCCCTCTTGCGCAAGGATGCGTAGAGCGAGTCATACTACAGAGAAGAGAAAGAAAGAAACAAAAAAAAAATCCCCTTGAATATTTGTATGGACGCCCATATACGTGGGTGGCGAGGGACCTCGTTCGGAGCTTATAAATGCCATATAATGTGGCATTATTCTCGATTCTACGGAGAAATTTTATAATTACAATGCATATTATTTGTACATGGGAATTGGTTATTTTTTTCCCACACGGCACGGTAGCGACAAGTTGATTACGTTGATCGCCTTGTATTTCGATTCGCCACTGGCCCTCATGCAGAGATTTATTCTTACTTGCATGGTCGCCGTCATAAGTGGCGTTAGTGCCGTGCACACAGCGACATTTTCGCTTTTTTCGGTACTTGGTTTCGGTACCGAACTGGGTAGAGAGTGAGAATGTGGTGACTGTTAGGGTTTATTTTTGTTGTTTCGTGGGAAAAACAGTCCTGGCCCCTCCGAAAACAAAAAAAACCACACCCTGAGAAAAATGAATAACAACAAAAAAAAATTTTTTCTTAGCTTGAAAACAAATTTTTCCAAATTTTGTGTTTGAAAATTTATTATGTATAATTTATTTCCTATTTTCCTATAAGCGGCATCTTCGCCGATCGGGTACGAACGTAGATTTCGTTACCCTATTGATCATGCAGTGAATGGTACCGATTTTGGCAGATCGGGATTTCGGTACCCGCCGACTAAAATATAGCATCACTAGAATGGTGGTAAAATTGTGCATATATACATATGCTAGGAAATTTTTTGCGAGTAAATGAGAGCTCGCATGGCGTGATGGTTGAATTTTTTGCACACATACATATACGTGCGTACTCACGATTTACAAAATCGTGAAAAAGAAACAAAGAAAATTCATTGAATTGGAACAATGCATAATTTTCTTGTTTCCGGCACGCGTGGGTCAGCAGCAGAGGTAAGTAAAAATTGTAAATTTGATTTAAAAAATGTATTTAACCTCATTTTTTCTTTTCTTTTCAGATTCATAAGGGGTAAATGGAGATACAACCTCACATTGGAGGATAGCCTGGCCGGCGCATGGACAATGGACGTGGTTTGGTAAGTATATAAGTAAAATTAACCACTTGGTTTTGGTTTAAACATTTTTTATTTCTTTGGGATTACCAAGGGCAGCCGGTCTCAGCGGATGAGTTGAAATAACTGACTACATGAAAGCGACGCTAGCGTCTAAATACCTACACTCTTGCCTTAATTTCAGTTACTGAACGTTATTTGTTGTTGTCACGCGCAAGACTATATCTGCCCGTTTGCTTGCTGTGCAAAGCTATAGGCGCGCCGTCAGCAAATTCGGTGGAAGCGGTGTTTTGGCCGGATGAGTTATTAAAGCGGTATTGAACTTTTGCTTGCTGTTACGTGCAAAGCTATAGACGTGCCGTCAGCAAATTCGGTGGAAGCGGTGTTCTGGCCAGTCGAATGGTTACCTGTGTTAACTTATATTAGCGCTGCCCGAAATTCTGTATCGATTCGGTAGCAGCGCAAATTACTTAGGAACCAAAAAAATGTGTCATAAGCTGTGGCGGCCGGCGCATGCTTTGAGACACATTTTGTATGTCTATGCATATATGCATTTTCTTACTGCGCAGGAATGTATTACGGCTGGCGAACTACAAAATCGTCACCCAGATCCATGTAAAAACGATTCTAGTGGTTATTTTGGCTCGAAATTTGTTACAGTATGTGAACAGTCGCGCTTCAAAGAAATAACCCTTAGTCGGACCAAGACCGGCTTCGCGGTCCATAGTATTCCTGCGCAGAACACCTTTTGCACCTTTCGGTACACCCTAATCTGTGATTACAACAACCACATGAAATCAGAAAATTTCCAACTTTGATTTCAAATATCTCTTCACTGAGGCAAAAACTCGGAAGTCCGCTTCCGAATTATTGTTACCGGGGTCAAAACGCGTCTTTTGATACCTTTCCCGATAATTTCGGACGTGCTTTAGTAGTTGTCTCTTCAAGGTAACAATTACCCAAATTCACTTCACGTTCGCCATATCCTGGCTTACCTAACGCTTTTCTCGGCTGAAGATGAATATTGACGTTGTTGTTGCATATAGATATCTATCCCCTTGGAATATATGTACTAATGTTCTCCTACTTTCAGGTACTTTGTAACAATTGCGATATAGGGGGTGGTTATGAACGCTACTAGACCATATGGGATTAGCGCTATAGGCGATGCGCACCGTAGGAAGAGGGTAAGTCTATTATATTATTACAAATTATTTCAATTTTAAAGTGAAATGCAAATGTTTATAAAAATTCAGATAAAAATATTTGTCAATTTTTTTCCTCTCTTCAAGTTGAATTATTTCCAATTCTTTCCAAACAATATTTTATATGAGAATGACTGCGAAAAAACATTGATCGTGGCTGCATCTTAACCACTTCCAAAAATTCAATGTATGACCAGAACTTAGTTACTTATTTTATTGCAATAGCTAAATAATATACAAAATCTGGTTTGAATAAAGTTAAAAAAAACTTTTAGAAAGCTTTCTTTAAAATCTTTTTTATCGGTTTAAATTAATAAGCTTTTATTAACGTGTCGTTTCAAGTACACAACGTTCAATTTCAAACGCTTTATAAACGAAAAAATCTGTATTTTGTAAGCTTAATACTTATTTCGGAAAGCTTTGCAAAGCTTTATTTTAAGTCTACTTTGCTTGTTGGGTGTTAACAAAAAGTATATTTTTTTTCACATGTACATTTGAAAAAATGAACATATATGTATATGTATACGAGGGTGGGACCATCTGCTACCAACTTGCAGTGGCAGATGGATAGATTTTTAGTGGCAGATTGGTTCGCCTTTCTGCGTTAGGTTTTTTTTGGCCTCGATATCGAGTGCAATTGCGTTTTCTGTGGCAGAATGGATCGCCCTTCTGCGGTAGGCTTTCTGGTGTCCTCGTTAAGGGTAGCGAGTGAAGGGTGGAGTTTTGGGAAAGGGGGGTCAAAACGGCTGGGAGGTGATGGAAGGGGATGGTTAAGATGAGGCCCCGGGCCTCTCGCCAGCCATTCCCTCCATAGGGAGCAGAATCAGCTTGACCAACGGTCTTCTGATCTGACCCTTCTCGGTCATGAGGTCCACTACACGAACTCGGTTATCTACGCCGGGGTGTACTTGGGTAACTCGGCCGAGCCTCCATTCATTGGGAGACAAGTTGTCTTCTTTGATGACAACGAGATCCCCCATCTTAATATTTTGTTTCGGATGCTTCCACTTCACTCGTTTTTGAAGTTCGGATAAGTATTCCACTTTCCATCGCCTGCAGAAGGTTTGATGAAGAGCCTTGAGCTTCTGCCACCTATTGATAATGGAGGCAGGGCTCTCATTCACCTCGGGTTCTGGCGGAGCCAGGAGATGACTTCCAGTTAGGAAGTGTCCAGGGGTCAAGGGTTCCAGGTCCGCGGGCTCATTTGAGGCTGGAGTAAGTGGCCGCGAGTTGAGGCATGCCTCAATCCGGCACAATAGCGTATGGAATTCCTCATGCGTGAATTTATGAGGCGAGGCTAACTTCTTGAAGTGGCTTTTGAAGCTCTTCACTCCCGCTTCCAAGAGTCCCCCCATATGTGGAACCCCGGCCGGAATGAAATGCCATGTCATGGCTTGATGGCTATATTTGGAAATAGTCTTATCTCGAGCGTCCGAGATAAAGGCCTTAAATTCAGATCTTAATAATCGTGAAGCTCCGACAAAATTAGTGCCATTGTCGGAGTAAATGTTTCTCGGACATCCTCGTCTAGCGATAAAACGCGAAAACGCTGCTAGAAAGAATGGGGTGCTAAGATCACTGGTCGCTTCCAGATGGATCGCTTTCGTGGTAAAACAAACAAAGAGGCAAACGTAGCCCTTTGATAATCGACATCCTCTACCACGGTAACTTTTAATGTCGAAAGGCCCGGCAAAGTCCACCCCGGTATTGGTAAACGCGCGGGTGAACGTAGTGCGTTCGGGATTAAGGGTCCCCATAAGTTGGGTTTGCGCCCTTTTTTTATAAATGGTGCAGACTTTACAGTTATGGATGGTGGCCCTAATCATGTTCTTGACATTCGGAATCCAAAATTGAGTGCGGATGAGACGGAGCATTAGTTAGTTTTCCCCATAGAGGGAGATTTGATGTATCATTTGTACAGTCAGACGCGTCAACCTACAATTGTACGACAGTATGATTGGGTGGCGCTCGTTGTAAGCGAGGTCTTGAGACGCTCCAAGACGACCACCCGCCCTAATAATATCATCATTGTCGATGAACGGGTTGAGTGGCAATATCTCGCTTTTTCTATCGATTACCTGTCCCTTCTTCAAGTTTACATATTCCTCATTATAATGTTGCTTCTGATAGAGTTTAATTAAGAGTTGCGTCGTGGTCTTGATCTCACCGGATGAGATTAGGCACGATTTTTCCTGAAAGGAAGCTTTTGTCTTGGGATGAGTTCTTCGAAAGAATCTCATACTATATGATAGTACCCTCAAAGCCCTCGGTAAATTCGAAAACCGGTCAAGAATCTCGATCTCCTTTTGCGCTGATATTGCGTAGGCCTGCGCTCTCTTTTCCTCTACGGATGTATTATACTCCTTTTCTTTTACTGGCCATTGGAAATTGTCTTCTTGTAGCCAAGAAAGTCCCTGCCACCACAAAGAATTGTTGACCAAATCCGATGACGGTAGTCCTCTGCTTCCTAAGTCTGCTGGATTCGTTTCCGAGTTGACATGAAGCCAGTCCTTGCTGCCGACTAGATCGATGATTTTTGTAATCCTGTGTGCAACGAAAGTTGACCAGGAACAGGGTGGTTTCCTTATCCATGCCAAAACGATGGTGGAATCCGTCCATAGATATTGTTTCACTGGTCCCAGTTTCATGTTTCGGAATATTGATTCCATCATCTCCGCTAACAGTACTGCTCCGCAAAGTTCCAAACGCGGAAGTGAGATGGTCTTCACAGGTGCTACTCTGCTTTTGGCAAGGAGTAGATTCACGAAGATATCATCATTGCTTTTGCCTCGCATGTAGACAGCTGCAGCGTATGCCTTTTCCGAAGCATCGCAGAATCCATGTATTTCGACATCATCTTCTGGTGAAAAGTTTACCCATCGTGGTATCTTTATGTTGTCGATTTCATGGTATTGATGTTTGAAGGTTTGCCATCGTTCCAATGTATTGGACGAAACTGGCTCATCCCAATGGGTGCCCTCTAACCAGATGTTCTGCATCAAAATTTTGGCCAAAATGACCATTGGTGCAAGCCATCCTAAAGGGTCGAAGAGTCTGGCGATGGCGGATGGAATCGCTCGCTTTGTTAACTTTTCACTTTCTTCTAGTGACCCTGCCTTAAAATCAAACAGGTCTGAATAGGCATTCCATCTTATGCCCAATGCCTTAACGGTGCTGGTATCTTCGAATGCCAGAAAGTCCTCGGTCAGCCGATCCGATATTGGGATGTCGTTGAGAATTTCCTCAGCATTCGAAGTCCATTTTCGTAGTGGGAAGCCCGCGGAGAGTAAGACTTGTCGAATCTCATTCCTCGCGTTAATGGCCGATGCGAGTGTATCCCCCCGCTAGTACATCATCTACGTACATGCCTTCCCTAAGTATGCTAGATGCTGTAGGGTGAGAACTCTCTACTTCATCTACTAGTTGTAAAAGGGTTCTAATTGCCAGATAAGGCGCACAATTAACCCCGAAAGTGACCGTTTTCAACTCGTAAAGGCTTATTGGTTCCTGAGGCGATGTTAGATAAATAATGCGTTGGAATTTTACGTGATCATCGCTCATCCAAATCTGCCGATACATCTTTTCGATGTCACTATTGAAAACGTACCGATACAGTCTCCATCGCAGTATAAGTACTGGAAGATCTGATTGTAGTACTGGGCCTGGCAGGAGAATGTCATTTAAACTTGTACCATTTGCCATCGGGCTTGATGCATTAAAAACGACGCGTACCTTTGTGGTGGTACTCTCCGTCTTTACTACGGCGTGATGGGGCAAAAAGTAATTGTCCGCCGAATCGGCTGGTACAAAGGCATTCACTTTTCGCATATGCCCTAATGTCTCGTATTCAGACAGGACCCTTATATATTCTTTCCCTAATTCCGTGTTCTTTGCTAACCGTGTCTCATTTCTAAGAAATTGTGAACACGCCCGCTTAAGAGACCCTCCTATGTTTATCTTGCCTGGGTAGTCCTGTCTGAATGGAAGAGAGACGACATATCTCCCATCCTCTCTACGACTTGTAATTTCCCTATATAAATCTTCGCAGTACTTGTCATCTGCGTTTGGGCTTTTATTTCTGGGCAGATTATCCAACTCCCACAATGCTGTAAGCTGTTTGTCCAAAGCAACTTCGCTGTAAAAGGACACTATATCTCTGGTTGGATTCGGTGCTTCTATGCGCCCGCTTAATATGCAACCGAACACCGTTTCTTGGGCGAGAAGTGTCCTGAGTACATTCTTTTTCAGCCCACTCCTCCAAGTATGATATCAACTTCCTCGTTGACGTAGAATCGCTTATCTGCCAAGACTAAGTCTGGGAAAGCCTGCATAGTCGTAGCATCGATATGGCAGGATGGCAGAATCCCAGTTAGTTTGGCTAGAATTAGAACAGAAGTTGTTAAGCTGAAGCAAGGGTCCACTGGTGAACGGAGTTCAATATTTTATGCCTCCTTGACTTGAGCCGAGACGGCATTAGTGATGCCCGAAACTTGAGCATGCATCCTTTTTGCCGGTAAATTGATTCTGCGTTTGAGTCGTTCTGTCATAAACGAGCACTCTGAACCAGAATCAATCAGTGCTCTTGCTGGGAAGCCTGTACCATTATGATGAATGATTAATCGAGCTGTCCCTAGCAGCACACCTGCACTTGAATGAACATGGCAGGATTTAACATTTCGGTTTACGGCCGAAACAGATTTTTCATCTTCCCGTCTCTCTTGTGCCTGTTTTGAAGTTGAGGCAGCATTGTCAGCATGATACTGATTAGGGCTGGTGGTTGCCTGCGTCTGAAGAGACTCCGCATGCAGGAGCGTATGATGTCGAGAGTGGCACTTGTTGCAGTCGTAAGAACTGGTGCACTTCAACACAGTATGTCCTGGGGATAGGCAGTTCAAACAGCCCTTGGTGGATTTGACAAAATTAATTCTCTCCACCGGAGTTAATTTGAGAAAACGGGGACAGTTTCGTAATCTGTGGGCATTCGATTTGCACTTTGTGCACAGTAATTTTGTCACGTTTGCTTGGTATGTACCAAGTCTTTTTGCAGGGGTTTCGTTGGCATTCCGTACTTTGCGGTTTTTGCACTTTCGAAGAACTCCCTATGAACCCAGACACTGTTTCGAGTGTCTGGAAGCGGTTGGACAAAAATTTGTCCATATCCTCCCACTTGGATATTTCCACTCTGTGGTCTATGCTTTGCTCCCATAGACCAAGCGTACTCTCCGGCAATTTCGTCGAACGCAAATACGTTATAATTGCATCCCAGTTCGAAGTGTCAATTTTATGACTTCGCAGGGACGAAAGGCAATTATGTATTTCGCGCTGAAGGGTTTTAATCGCGCTACCACATTCACTATCTACCTTTTTCAAGTTAAATAAAATTTGGAGTTGCGAGTTTACTAAGATACGTTTGTTTTCGTATCTCTCGCATAAATTTGTCCAGGCCGTATCAAATCCTTCATTCGTGAAGCGGACATTTTTTCACAATATCTTTTGCCTCACTTTGTGTCTTATTGTTCAGATGGAACAATTTCTCCACAGGTGTTAGGCGTTTGTTTAAGATATATATGGCCGTAAACATGTCACGAAATGTTGGCCGCTACAGATAATCGCCCTTGAAAACGTCAGTATCACATGGAGGCAGGCGGATACTGTGTTCAAATTCGGGCTTTTCTTCAGATTTGTTTTCTGTTTTGTTGTATGTCGCTTGGCGTGTAGCCATATCTGACATGCAGCGTAAATATACTGCATATGATCTACTATATTTCGGTTTGACAGAAACTATACCAGTGGCCTCTAACTTATATGAATTAAGTAAGTCGCCATAAGCCGTTCTGGTTTTCCTCCACATTGCTTTCAAGTCCTCTTGTTGAAGCCCAAGAGTGTACTTGCTGTGGACTGAATCCTCTAATTCATTGTAGTCTGATTCGAATTCAAAAATCGAATCAGCCAGCCTAATGAAACTTTCCATATTTTGGACTTAGAGGATCTGTAGAATCAAAACAAAACCGAAAAAATATAGCTGAAGGTACGATGAAATGCTCAACCGTACAAGATAAATGCTGAATAGAAAAGGTAAAGGCAGTAATTTTACCCAGGAAAATCAAAACAACCTCAATAAAATTGCAATTAACTCAATTAATGTATATTTTAATATTTATTTATTATTAATTTTTGAATTATATTGCAGACTTGGCCGATTTGTCTGACGAATATTTGTTTGCTACAGAAGCAAAAACTTAAACAAAATCTTTGTGACTTACTCGCCACCCACACGTATAAGGGGAATATGTATATATAAATATGTGTATGTGTTGCCGCAATAAAGAAATACACAACAAAACACAGATAAAGTGCGCGGTGTATCAAACGAGCAAAACTGAATACTGATGAATTTTGCTACATTAAGAAACTCTAATAATTTCTTTTTCAGTGTATGGAATTAATTTTTCTTTTATTCATGTTAAAGCTCATTAAATTTTATTAAATACAGCTTAATTAGTTTTAAAAATAATGGAATTTAAATGCCCCCCCTGCTCGTCGATGCATGTGCGGCATCTTACCAAAAAGTTGTTCATTACTGCTTGGAGAGTTGAGACAGGAATAGCCGCAATTGTTTCTCGAATGGATTGCCTTAGTTCATTCAAATTGGTTGGTTTTGCTTTGAAGACTTCCTGTTTGCAATAACCCCACAAGAAAAAGTCAGGTGCAGTAAGGTCAGGCGACCTGGGTGGCCAACGGAATGTGGAGTTTCTGGATATCAGCTTATTGGGAAATTTTCGTCGCAATTCTGTCATAACAGGTTGGGCTATATGAGGAGCTGCACCATCTTGTTGAAACCACACAGAGTTGAAAGAAATTCTCATTCGGCGTAATTCTGGATAGAAAAACTCTCTCAACATGCTCAAGTAACGGTCTCCAGTAACCGTAACGGTGTGACCGTTTTCTTCGAAGAAGTAGGGCCTGACAATGCAGCGTGATGAAACTGCACACCACACTGTGACACGAAGTGGATGCAATTCCGTCTCATGGACTATCTGTGGGTTGGAAGCACTCCATATTCGACAATTTTGTTTATGTTGCCGTTTAAATCGAAATGGGCCTCGTCAGACATGAAAAGACATTTCAACATGTTTCCATCCTCTTCCACCATTTGAAGCATCTTCTGGCAAAATTCCAAGCGAATCGGCAAGTCTGCAGCGTTCAGTTTGTTGGCCATTTGAATTTTATATGGGAATAAGTCCAAATCTTTGTGCATAATTGACTGTAATGACTGTCTGCTTACACCCATTTGAGCAGATAAGCTTCTTGTCGAAACACGTGGATTGTTTTGTATGGCAGCAGCTACAGCAGCGATTGTTTCCTCCGTTCGAACTGAAGGGTTTCAATGGTAAGGTCTTCTGTTGACTGTCCCATGCTCGGCAAAATTGTTTACAAGTCTTATTATGGTCCATCTGCTCGGAGGATTGCCGCCAAACGTGCACCTATACTCTCTTTGAACCGAAACTACGGACTCCAGTGCGTGATAGCGGCGGACAATCCAAATTCTTGTTTCAGTGTCCCAGTTATCCATTTTTGTTAAATGTAAAAGTCAATCTGCAAAATAAAAAAAAATTTACCAGATTCATTAAATAGAAAAAAAGTTATTTAATTTTTTTTTGGTAGCGGCTTTCATTAGCCACCCTGTATTAAATGAAAAAATGTGAAAACAAAAGAAAAGTGCTATAAAAATAGTGAATTTTATAAGAAAATAATAAACTAGCCTTCGATTAAAATTCTCTCTATATATTACCGAAAAAAAACAAGTGGAAAAAACAAAAACAAACTGAAGATCGAGAGGCTAAGTGAACTTATTGTGAAAATGAGGTTATGTTACCTCTTGCCTTGCGCTGTGTCCAAAATACCTTACCACTGGTGGGGGGATAATCCGGATAGTCACAAGGATTTTTAAGCGTTTAATTTAATCTAAAATTTAAAGAAAAATATAGCAGTTAACTGTTAAAAAAAATCACTATTATTAAATATTCACTAAACGCACTTACGTTTGATTACACTCGCGGGCGGCACTTTTATACAATTGTATGGAACACAAAAAAAACTAAGTGGCAAGAAATATACAACTTACGTGCTTTGATGTGGTGATCGGCCGAATTTGTTGTATATAGTTTGTGTTGTTGGTTGTGGTATGTGGCAGAGTTGTTTGTTGTTTGTAATTGTGGTAGAATGTATGGCAGAGTTGTTTGTTGTTTGTAATTGCGGCAGTGCGTGAACAATATTGAGTTTTCTCTAATTTCCTATGTGGCAGCTTCTGGTTAATGTGACCCAATTATCGTTGATGTTGTTTAATCCAAATGATGTGAATAAATGTTTGTTTGTGGACTGTATAGGCAGGCTGGCTTCTTTTCTACGGGGAGAATGGACCATGAACAAAAGTCGACAATGGTGCTTCGCTGGAGCGGCCGTGGCTCAAAAGCACCGCGGTCGAATTGTGATTTTGAATATAGAAGAAATAAGAAAAAAACGAGAATCCTCGTTATAATAAAGTGGCCGTATATCTATATAAAATATTATTACAAGCAATTAGTTTACCTTTACGAATAATTTTGATTAGGTCGAAAATCCTGGGGTGGCCGTGATGCTGTTGCTGCGTCGAGTGTCGCTGGAGAAGTAGACGGTTTTGCAATCGAGGACAACCGTTGAACCTGAAAATTATCCTCCGGTTTTAAGGGGAGGTGACCCACACATGCACACCCCATGCATGTATATGTGTGCTGACAAAACACGAATATGCATGCATACCCACACAGGTGGGTGGGTTGGTGTGAGTGATTGGAAGGGCGCTAAAGTTACATTAGGGTGGCCCATTTTTTAAGACTTTAGGCATCTCGCCTAAACAATATTTAAAGAAGAAAATAGTTGATGTCTTCAGGAAAATTAACACGATTTATAACCACTTCGTAAATAGAAAATTGAAGAAGCTACAAACTGTGTTTTCGCCTTTTTGTATTTTAAATATAGGGTCTATCAGCCATTCTGTTTCATCGGAAAATCCTGATAGAAATAATGAAAATTATCAACATTCTCTACTGAGTTTCTCATTCCGACGGAATTGGGTTGTGATATATAAAATTATTATAATATTATTACATATGGGGTACATGTATGTTTATCTTAAGTCAAATATTATTGAGAACAAATTAAATTTCTTAAAAAATTCATGAAGCTATGTAGGTATTTTTTTCAGTATTTTGTTTTGATAAACTGGAAACATTTTCTGCCGTTTTTTTTGTAAAAATTTGATTTTTTCACTCCAAGATAGAGATCATACACAGAAAAATATTGGGTTAAAAATATAATAAATTTAAAAAATCATGATAAGAAGTTTTCATATAAATATTTAAAAACAAATTAAATTTAACCAAAAAAAAAGTTGTCCCGAAACTGGGCTCGAACCTTGGAATGTAAGCGTCGTAGCCGAAACGCTCACCACCTACATACATATGGCTTTTGAAAATGAATAAGACTTTAATTTTGAAGTTCTTCGTAATTCTCAATGTAAGCTGGACGTCAGTTTCCATTTTGGACATTTTTTTTTGTTTGGTATACAGGTAGTGTGTTAATTTAGCCAGATTCGGCTTTGAAAACCATTTAGAGGAAGAAAATTACATATGTAATCAAGATTTGACGGTTTTCTGGCATTTTTTTCTTAACCACGACTTAAAATATTAAAAAATCCATTTCATGTTGATCATCATAACGGGTCAAATTTAATCTGCATCTGTTTAGGGTTCGAGTTTGTGCTTACCTTAAGTCCTACATTATTCAGAGAAAAGTAAATTAAAAAAAAAAAATCATAAAACCATATACGTATTTGCGTTTTGGAAAATTTGAATCATTTTTTGGCGGACTTTTGCAAAAACTTGGATTTTTTCACTCCAAGATAGAGGTCACAAATAGGAAAAAATCTTTGAATTTAGTTAGAAATTTAATAAAATAAAAAGTAAAGATAAGAAGTATCCATATATTTAAAAAAAAATCAGTTTAATAAAAAAATTAAATCAGTTGACCGGAACCTGTGCTCGAATCTTGGAACGCAAGCGTCCCACCCGAGACGCTTACCACCTGCGCTACTGCTATATGTACAACGCAACTGTCGAATACTGTACTTCAGCACTATGGCTTTACTTGATTATTACAAATAAATGAAGCATTATTTGTTAAATATAATACTTCTATGCACCGCTCCTGACCCTCACGAACATACTCATATACATTTTATAGCAATTTATGCATGTTTAGATATCAATATCAATATCCTGGCAATTGATTGTATGGAAAAAATGTTAGCCTATTAATATATAGATTCTAATAGTTATCATTTATTGGAATCATTCTCTATTCGGAAAATATAGTTTAAACAGTTTGTTTTTACTATTCGAATAATTAAATAACTATTCAAATAGTATTCGGCGAATAATTTCAAACCATTCTTGTGTGTAAATGAATCTCTAGATAGATATTTAAATTAAAATTAATATAAATAGATATTTATTAATACATTTGTATGTTTTTTGCAGTTATATTTGCATGGCAGGTTTTGTGCAAGGTATGCTAGGTAGAGGTGGAAAACTATCGATAGTCACTATCGATATATAGATACTATCGAGAGTTATACTAGCCTTGAGGGACGAATGCGTCTGCCTAGCCTAAGCTGTGCCCCAGTCTAGAAGGTAACGAGCCTTGAACATAGAGAGGCCAGATTAATTTGCGTAGAAAACTGCGGTGTATTGCAACAATGCGCTATGAACGCTGTTGAGCGGGAGCGACAGTTGAAAGTGGGTAAGGCGGGCATTGCAGCAGTTCTACTAGTTGTTGAGACTGCGGCCGAAGGCCCACCCATGTGGGATCAGACCAGGGTCAAACTTTTCACTGAAACAAACAATTTTATTTTCGCCTTGGCATTATTGATACCGAGGTCCAAACACGTGTTTTGATACATCTCCCGACATTTTTACCTTTGTCCCGCAGGTCTTGACGGCCCGGATGAACTAGATGTTTCACTTGTTATGGTCTTTTTTTTCGAGGCCAAGTACATTGAGCAACTCTTCAAGTGGTCCCACAATTTGCTAGTATTACCAGTTGACTTAAACTTTTTTTTTTGCAGTAGCACACAGCTTTGGACCTGTTTTCACTGTTTTTCGAAAAGTGATTCTATACTGCAGATATTTTACTCTTTTTGTTAGGCGCAAACACACATTTTGATTAAAATTTTATTTTAATTTCAGTCAATAGTTTAAACAGCCACACACTTATTGCTTTATTGGTGCTGCCAACCGTTAAGTATATGCTGTCAAAGCTACCAACATAAAACTTTACCGATAGTATCGATTGATGGGAAGAAATCATCGATAGTACCGTCGATAGTTTTCACCTCCAATGCTAGGATAGAAATTCATTGCGGGCATACACATATACTGTTTATTATGGCAGGCAAAGAGCTGGTTTAAATTGCGTAAAGCAACATATACAAAATAATACTACCTACTTACTATTTTTTGGTAAGTAGGATATCACAATAGAAATTCAAGGCAAACGTAGGCAGATGGTGAAAGGAAGAATTTTCTGAAGTTTCAATTGCAAGTGCTGTAATATTTATTTTTCAAAAGTGGGGGACTCGAAATCGGACTTAGAGCTGTGGTGTCTTCAGCAATTTTTCTTAGAATCATCTGTAGATTACGTTTTTGTTATACTCCTGATGGAAAAAAAATTTGACCCGCTCTAATGCACACGCATGCACACATGTTTACAATGTGATCCTGGTTTCTCTTCTTTAGACTCTAGCAAAATACTTCCACGGATGCTATCTTTGCCTGCTATAATAAACACTCAGCGATAATCTGTGGCAATACGCACAAACTGCCAAACTAAAGTTTGGTCGAAAACGACACCGTACCACCATTCGGTTCTCCGTGTGAGGATCTACAATCAAACAAAATTTCACGAGTTTTGCTCCAAAATTGCGGATTTTATGGACAAAAAACAATATGTCAATTCCATACATTTATAGGTGAATTCTGTAACTAGTATCTAGTCACTAATACAGAAATTTTGTGGTCAATTTCAGTTTTGATACAATTTGGTATTCACTAAGCTGTCTCACATCTCTAGTCTAGTCAAAATAGTCACTAATTTGTCAGCTGGTTCCAAGCAGGTCACAAACAGCCCAATATTGGGTTAAAAATTAAAGAAATTAAAAAAGTAATAAATTTTAAATTTAGAAACATTTATATATTTAAAAAAATAATATTTAACTAACAAAAAATACAATAACAACAATAAATGGTCCGCGAACCTGGGCTGGAACCTGCGCCGCTTACTTTGCACTCGAGACGCTGACTACCTAGGCTATCGCGATATCTATACATCCACTGTCAATTGCTGTACTTGAGATGTATGCAAGTGTGTTTTCACCACATATCAATCGTGAACTTTTTGTGATTTTCTGTTACAGAATACCGAAATCATCTGAATTCACAAAAATTGCCTCTTACGAAAAATCTCAAATTTAGTGACTTGAGATGAGACAGACTTACAGAATACAGCTATTAAATTACAATTTAAATTTTCAAAGCGCTCTACTGAAAACCCTACGAAAATATCTTTGGATGTTTGTCGTTATTGCCACAGATGCCCTGTGGGAAAATTAGTAATTAGTGAAAACAATTTTTGGTTCAGAACTAGAGATAAAGTGGCTAATAATCACTAGTTCGAAACCGGCAGTTATGTAATCATAAGAAAACATTTGGATTCGCATTTGGAAAAATGGTTTGTTCTTATTCTTAAAAGAAGTGTTTAAATTTGAAACCATAAATAAAAAAAATAAAAATGTATTAGTTGGTAGGATTCGAACCCACGCGCCCCGCATCATAATCGAGTGGTCTACCCACTGAGCAGTAGTCTGAGCAAAGTATAGATTTATATACATTATGAATGAATGGCTTAAAATTTTGGCTCAAATTATTAGTAGTGCATGAACTAACAAATCTACCATGGAAGGCGCCTTTTTTGAATTTTTAACTAACCACACCCAAACTGCAAAATTTGGAAATTTTTCAGAACTATAGCAATAGTAGCAATGAATATCGAATCTGTCGAATATTTAACTAGTTCGGAACTGTCGAAAAGGTAATGCAGCGGAGGGCAATTTCCACCGCCTAGGACATCGCCATGTTAAATTCGCTAGTTGATTACATGTAAAAGAGGTAGAAGGCGAACTAGTAGGAGTTCGGAACGCACTAGAAGCGCAACAGTTCAGAACTAGAAAGTATCCGCACAGCGCTTGTACACGTAAACATACATACAAAACGTGAATGCATGCTCATTAGGGTGGGTCGATTTGTATGGACGAAAGTTAACCGATATCGCGCCATCGATTTTTCGATAGGTTTTGGGCTCAGGCAAAAAAAATTTCCCCAACGCATACCCAAAAAATAATTTTCGAGCCTGCGAAATTTCATTTTTTTGACTTCTTTCGACTTTGATTTTTAAGGGTTTTTCATGACCGACCCCAAAATGTCCACTAAAAACAGTTTTTTGAAAAATAATATATTTTTTTGGGGAGTGTTGTGGTCAAAAAACTTACCCTTTCGCCATTTTTTTTAAGGGGTTTTTCAGCATACATGCAAAAATGTTTTCGATGAAAACGAATTTGTCTCATATTTCCTGTCCCACTTAAAATTATGCGCTAAAAACATTGGCGATAACAGTTTTTTGGAAGAAAAGTTTATTAAGCGGACGTACGTAATTAATAAAAATTCACTTTGTCATTAGTCTCAAATAAGAAAATTATGAATCAGAAGCATAAAATGGTATCGTGTTATTCAATCGAAACTAAAAAAATAGTAGTTCATTGACGAAGGTGGGATCTATCCCCCAAGCCCTGGCTGCTCCACTGCCCATATATATTTCCAGACCGCTGAGCCCGCCTCGTCGGGCAGTTGGTTGTACTACCAAGATTAATGCCTTAAATAAAAAAGAAAAGAAGGAGGAGGAGAAGAAAAGGGCGCCGCATCCGACTTGGAAAACGAGAATACCCCTGCGTCGGTTAGATCGGTGGGAGAGCCCGAGCAAAGTGGCGAAGGATAGGAGGTTGCGAAATAGGGAGGGGAAGAGAGCCCTATCGCAGTACTGGGCAGCCCTTAGAGTTCTCCAACGCTTGGCAGCCGTGTTCGATTTGACAGATCGCGAGCGTGGACGGCTGGAATGGGCCAGTGACGCTGTAGGAAAGGTCGCAGACAGTTCAGGGACGGCAGTTTTTTGGCAGCCAGCCCCCGATATTACAATGGGTTCGAGGAGGAGGAAGCCTTAGGCGATAAAAAGAGGCAGCGAAAGGCGGAAGACGACAGATCTGCGCATTAAGGAAGGAAGGGGGATGAGGATAGTCATAATGTGGCACGCACCTCAAAGGCCGTAATGTGGAGACTAGTGGAGGGTCGTAGTCGCGATAGCGAGGAGTCCTGCACATCTTAAGCTGCAAGGTACAAAGGCAACCTGGAGAGGGCTAAAGGGAGCCAACGCAGAGACTTCGGGCCCTCTAGGTTGAGTGACATGACGAAGCAGTGGCTGACCGTGGCGCTACTCGATCGCAGCGATCCATATAGGTAGGTGTCCACCGCGAGGTGACGATCTGTGGAGAGGGAGCTGCTTAGCGCTATGATCGCGAGGGACAGGAGACAAACCGCTACCATCCTTTGACTTGGCGGGTGGGAGAGTGATGCCAAACCTCCAAAGGCCAGGTGCAAGACCCGGGTTTGAGGTGGCGGATAGAGAGCTGATTCCCACGATTCCAAAGGCTGAGGTATGGATCACGTGCGTGGTGAAGTCGGAAGATGCGCTGCGTCTTTTACAACGCCAGAACCCAAGTATACCATCACGATATTGGAAGGTACTACATGTATCTCGGCTCACGGAGGAGGGTCAGCACTATATCCCCCAAATCAACAAGGGAGCGGAGGGCATGTTATATCCTGAACATGGGAAGATGTGCTTGGGCATGGGCAGCGATAATTGCGCCTAAAAAAGCGAAGTCCAAAGGACTACAAAAACACGCTAGAAGCAGGGGAGGTAGAAAAGAACCTGGAAGACCTGAGATTGGCTGAAGCAGGCGAATTAGATGCAGAATCCAGGAAACTCGGCCTACCTAAAGAAGCTACTACGGGAGAAGAGCTGAAAAATTCAATTATACCGTACCAAAGACGCTGACGGATGCGTATAACAAAGCCTGCCCCCTTAGAAGATACACAGGCAAAACGAAGCCACCTTAGTGGAGCAAAGTGCTGGGAATTCTTCGGAGGCAGGTGAGAGAGAGTGTTAAGCTAGCAAAAGTTCCGAATGCGAGGAGTGCTGGGATGAATATAGGGACCTATTGATGGTCTACAAAAGGTAAATTTGCAAAGCGAAGATAGTCTCATGGAAGAACTTCTGTGCGAATATAGAAAGCTCTAACTAAACAGCGAGGCTAGGGAAAGTCCTATCTAGGTACGAAATAGTCCAGAGGTAGTAATGAAAGAGAACGGGAAGTGTTCACGCAGTAGTGAAGAGTCCCTATAGGCGCTTCCCCACGCACATTTTCCAGCTGATTGCGAGCCGGAAGAGGCAGGGGACAGCCGTCACACTACAATCACTGAGTGGACAGTACCAGGATTGGTGATTGATACCAAGATTGAATGGGCGGTTAAAACTTTGCCTAAGTTTAAATCGCCTGGTCCGGATGGAGGCTTACCTGCCATGCTACAAATTGCTGGTAATCAGTTAAGTAACTGGCTCAAGGTAATCTTTGATGGGTGCATTAGACTGAACCATGTACCGCGCTCTAGGAGAACGGCCGGAGTAGCCTTCCTACCAAAGGCGAGTAAGATCAGTCATGTTCACCCCAAGGACTACAGGCCTATCAGCTTAACTTTTGAGAGGCTCATAGATATGTACATAAAGTCTAACATGAACGAAAGACTGGTTTCCCCTGCATACACCATGGGCAAGTCGGTAGATACCGCACTACATAGGGTGGTTATCCAACGCAATAATGGATGGTTTAAATTCTTTTGGGGTAGATCGCACTCTGCTAAGGTGGATCATCTGCATGCTAAGTTGCAGAAATGTCACTTCACGGTGCGGCCTATATGAGTCCGCGAAAGCAGTGAAAAAAAGCACGCCACAGGGTGGGGTACTATCCCCACTACTTTGGACACTGGTCATTAACCAACTGCTCAAGCGGTTTGATGACGGACCGGTCAAACTTTCGGCGTATGCAGATGATGTTTCACTAGTCATAAGTGGTAAATGTCTGCCAACAATTATCCCCTCATGGACCCTGCACTTCAAGACGTGCAAGCCTGGGCGACGGGTGTTGGATTGACCGCAAATGCTGAAAGTACGAATATGGTAATATTCCCTAGGAGGTATAAGGTCCCGAATAGGACTAGGCCTAAGCTAGGACGGGTAACCCTGCAGGAGAAAAACAGTGTAAACTATTTGGGAAGAATTTTGGACAGCAAGTTGTTGTGGAAAGCAAATGTAAAGGAGAGAGTGAAGAAACCTCCACGGCACCCTATGCGTGCAATAGAATGCTGGAGCGTACCTGGGGACTCTCGCGCGCCCTTTGTCATTGGGTATTTACAGCAGTTGTGAAACCAATAATTTATTATGGATTCTTAGTTTGGTGGACAGCCACACATAAGAAAACGTATGCCAATAAACTAGACAACAACTGCAAATAGGCTAAATTCCTCGGGGCAGCTTGAACTCAGACCGTACGGCCACAGTAGTATACTCGTATGCTGAACAAACATTGCAAGACAGGCAGTAGAGGTAGGCGGTTGGCCTAAAGGCACGGAAATGCCGGTCAGCACCACACACTAGGCTTGGCAGATCCCGTGATTTTTGAAGAACAGTGTGATTTGTGATTGTGACATCTCAGTCACAGCTCCTTTGATCCGTGACTGTGACTGCACTTTCGAAGAAAAAGAGCTTCTAACTGTGATTGTTCTTATCGTTTGTTTTGTTATACACCTTCGTTAGCAGTCTGAAATTTGTGTCACCAATTGGATGCAAATGGGTAAGTTTTAGTATATTTTTGTGTTATATTAAAACACTTATCTATCAGTTTTCCACTTTCACAGGTTTCTGCAAATGTAATATATATATTACGTACCGATTGGTACGTGCTACAACACATTTTGTACATGGACATTGCGGCGTAGATAATTCTACTAAAATGCGTTTAGAAATCACATACTAAATTGCAAGATAGTTGGGAAACGATGACGATACGCCACTGTTAGATTTAATTTCATCCATAAAAGGTAAGCGGTACCTATTTCACATGGTTAAAGTCATTGTATAATAATTGCTGAGTTGGTGATGTACCCGATGTACTGCACTACTATAGGAAGTTCAATGATCCTAGAGAAAAGGGACAAAAATTTCGCTGTAACAAATGGAAGGGAAGGTGCGTGAGGAACATACTAAAACCCTTTGAATGTGTACGAATATTTGGTAATTCTAACTGCTAATACCCGTCCAAAAATATTGAGATGGGTAATTGTTTACGACAGCCGGCGAGTGCTAAAACGCGCCCAAAAATGTCGAGAGAGGTATAAAAAGACGCGTTTTGACCTCTGTAACAAGAATCCTAAAGCGGAAAACAAATATTTTGTTTCAGTGAAAGTTATTGCAAAGAACCATAAAATTACACAGCCCCGCTCCCGATACTTTTGTACGTGTATTAGCAGTTACGTGCTGTCGTATAGAATTACCAAAAGGCTTAACCGTCTGTATATAAGCCTTTAAAACTAACCACAATCTCCTCCAGCTGTACAGTAGGACGTTTGCGAATCATATGTCGTTTTAAGTTGCTTGTCGACGTTTTGTACGACATTTTGCTTTAGCAAATATTGCATTTAGCAAAAGCAAAAAACTGCCAAAGGGAACTTCTGGTTTTGTCTAAAGGCATTATTATTTTAATATATTTAGGTAAATTTAAACACTAAAAAACGCCACAGCCGAAACGATTAAACGTATATATTCAAATCGAAACGAATTCACATCAATTTAAAAATAGGAACCATTCAAAATGCAACGCAAAAAACGTCATTCAAAAAAGCTCATATTCTAAGGGTTGCATGAAGCGCTGTTTTTTTAATCATTACGTATGGTGGAATTTTATATTCGCCATGATTCTTAAATTGGTACTGCGCCATCTATGATACTTTGTCGCATCACAGATAACAGATTCATATATGCACTGTGAGCTGTGATTGTGATTTTATGGAGTCGTGATTGGGAACGAGATCAGGGAGCGGGTGCTGTCACAGTCACGGCATTTTCTTTGAAGCTGTCACTCCGATTTACTGTGACATTCCAGTCGCTGTGACAAAATCACAGGTATGCGAATATTAGCCAACACTACCACACACGTGTACACCGATGGTTCCATAGTAACGGAAGGTGTGGGGTCTGCTGTGACTGCGCTGATCCGGAAATTAACAGATCATACAGGCTTTCAGAACACTGCAAAGTCTTTCAGGTGGACTTTGTAGCCGTAACGAATGCAGCGGAAATATAATAACAGTCAGTCGGCTATTAGGGCAATAATTTCGCACACCACAATAACTAGCATTGTCCTAGAGTGCGAACAGGCGCTAATAACGATTGCGATTTTCGTATAGATAATCATCAGTTTTTTCAGAACATTCTTACTTACAAATTAAATATTTCATTGAACTTTGGTGACCAGTTGTTTGATTTTGACTTTGTGGCGTATTTACGTTTTCGATCCTGTAAGTGAGGTCCTATTAAATTGATTTCAATAAATGGTCGAAACATGCCCGAAGGAATTTGCCATTTAAGATCATTAGCTGCAACAACTGAAATGAGAAACAAAGGAGGATGAAAACCAATAGTAATAATTATTGCAGCGAAAAGACATATCAAAAGCCAAGATTCAAATTCAGTATTTTTTGGAATTAAAATATCCCAATATTGTTTCATGAAGTCAATTTTAATACATTTAATTTGATATTAACATATTTTTATTAAACTTATGCAAAACTTAAATTGGTAGATAATTACATATATATTGTTCACCGTGTATTCGCCTCTTAGGGCCATTTTCACACTGTCGAGTTAACTTGCATTTAACAGTTAACTATCGATTCACAATTTTATTTTAGCTATTTTGATAAATATTTACTGCCCAATACACAACCTTATGAATTCTAACCCGAGGTTAACTCACCAATGTTGAGCGGTTAAACCCTAGTTAGCTCAACTTGAATATTTAAAAGCTAGAGTTAGCTGTGGAACGTTATTTAACTTGCCACTCTGAAAATGGCCCTTAAGCGCTATCAATGGAATGCAATTTTCGATCCTTTTCTACATTGATGCAGTCCCGATGTTACAATCATTACTCTTCTTACCTTTTGCTCTTTACGATTTCACACTACACCGGGTAAGAATACGACCGTGACGAATCCTGCCCAACATCCCCTAGATCGTCTTTGGACTACCGAGTAGAGAAATGTCAAGTCCTCTGCTGCAAAGTATTACTTTCGCTATCTACAGAAGAGCAAGACATCGGAAAAATCGAGTGTCATTATATCAACCTGCAACCGCCTTGGAAGCAGGCTGGACTTATTATACACACAAAGAACAAGAACCGCATCAATCTGACGCCGGAATAGCGGTAGTTACAGACTTAACAACGGTACAATGAGGAACACCTACACCTCATACATATAAGATGATACGAAGCTCAAAAAGATAGCGAACGCACCCTCTTACCTATTCTCAAAAGGGAATGCCCCTTGGATGCGTGAAGAGGTTTATAAAATAGCTGTGTGGCCGGAGAAGCGTCCCGGGGATCTCCTGAGATAGAAGGAACCAACTAGGATTCAAGAGCACATTATGGGTAGGGTTATCAACGCGGTTTTTTAAGGAAAGGCAAACTCCTCACCGACTGTGATAACGAGAGTACGGCGGACTGATTGGCGAGTGTGATACCGAGCCTGAGTGATTGGGTTGGCACAATCTTGTGCATAAGAAAAGTGTGCCATATACCGCCCACACAGGAGAAGAGGCCCTGCGAACAGAAACATGGCATAGATTAATTACCGCCCATAAAGCAGCACATGAAGGAAAGTAGAGTAAGCAAATTAGGTTGGCACCTCATCAGGGGCTGAAGACTCCTGTTTTCCAACAAAAAGGAGCGTCCCTACCTAAAATAAAACGGCAGCCTCTGTAAGACCATTCTTTTCGAGTGCGATGCTATCTACCGGAAAAAGGGAAGCATCTTGGCCTACCTTGGCAAATACAAATACGATCTCTTTTCCCAAAGCAACTTTTTAAAGGATTTGCGCCTACGTCCCCCTATACTGTTTCCAAAGACAAAAAATGTCTTCCAAGACAGAAGGAGCCAAGATCGTCTCTTAATTTGGATTATGCAGACCTTACGGCGCGGTTCTTTAAACCAATGATGTCAATGTCATCTGCATACGCCAGCAATTGTACACTCTTGTAATAGATGGTTCCTGAGCGTTGTAGGCGGATAACTTAGCGAGAAACAAAACGGCGGTAACACCTATTGGCCCCAATCCGCTGCTGTTGCTCCACAACTAATGAGAGAATGTCTGAGGAGGGAGGAGAAAGAGGAAAAAGATATACACTGGTACAACGCGCAGGTTTAAGACAGGCAAAGGTGCTCTTTGGGGGTCATAACACAACTCGCTTAGGAGTTTTAACTCGTATTCTTACAGGACACTGCAGGCTCAGTTTGTTTTTGTTTTAAAAATATTATTAAAATTTTTTTCAAAAGCAATATTGCTATCGAATAAATCTTTTTTATTATGACAACTACTTTTTTATTATGAGTACGTTAACGTATAAAACGATACCGAACAAGCATTTTTACGAAGCGGGCGCGGCCATAGATAGATTTAACTCATTTGCACCATTATAAAATAAACATTTTCGCTCAATTTTATTACAAATAAGTTTTGGTTCTAATTATTGCATTTGTTGAGCGTTGTGGAATTTTTCACTAAAACAGAACTAATATCAAATTATTTTTCGCAGAGTTATTGCCTCTTTGTCAATTAACGATCCGTTTTCGGTCTTGGTATCGCTTAATTTTTCTAAGGCTTTTTGATGTATAGAACACATATCTATATATAAAAAATCATTACCTTGAACCAAATAATAATAATAATAATTTTCAACGGATAACCGACACAAGGGGCGCATCCGCATAACGCAGGGGTTTATTTTTAAATATATTACCGAGTCGTTGAAAGGGAGGGGTTAAGTGGCGAGATCTTAAACTCCTCAGGTACAGAGAAAAACTCATCAGCTAAGTAACTTAAGGATTAAAACATATAAATATAGCTATATCAGAGGATCTTGTGGAGAATCGAACCCACTCTTTCTGCTTAATTCAAGTTCTCCTCTATTTGTTGTTTGTTCTGAAATAGCAAAACTATACGAATTAGTCTGACGAGAAATCGTGGCTGTTTTCGAAATAGTACTATAACTATAGCCTGTATATGTTTGTTGCTTTCAATTTTTCCTCTTATCAAAAATAATAATAACTAGCTAAGAATTATTATCAACTGGTCTTGAGCTCGTTAAACTTACAAAAATATGTGAAAATGAACATACCATAAAACCAACAAAAATAAATGTATACCGGAGCACGCGGTTATGTACAATAACTATCTTCTAAAAATAGAAAGAAGAATGTAGGAAAACAAAGTCCAGCATACATGATTTACATATAGACAGAATGTCTAAAATATTGTGTATACCGTTGGCAAGATAACAAACAACAATTAGAGGAAAACTTGAATTAAGCAGCTTGCAAAACTACACTCAGCATATCCTATGGGTTAGGCATCCACGCTTGCAATCAGAGTGAGTGGGTTCGATTCTCCACAAGATCCTCTAAAAATATCAAAACTATACGAATTAGTCTGAGGAGAAATCGTAGCTGTTTTCGGAATAGTACTATAACTATAGCCTGCCTGTATATGTTTGTTGCTTTCAATTTTTCCTCTTATCAGAAATAATAATAATTAACTAAGAACTATTATCAACTGGTCTTGAGCTCGTTAAACTTACAAAAATATATAAAAATGAACAGACCATTAAACCAACAACAAAAATAAATGTATACCGGAGCACGCGGTTATGTACAATAACTATCTTCTAAAAATAGAAAGAAGAATGTAGGAAAACAAAGTCCAGCATACATGATTTACATATAGACAGAATGTCTAAACTATTGTGTATACCGTTGGCAAGATAACAAACAACAATTAGAGGAAAACTTGAATTAAGCAGCTTGCAAAACTTCACTCAGCATATCCTATGGGTTAGGCATCCGCGCTTGCAATCAGAGTGAGTGGGTTCGATTCTCCACAAGATCCTCTGAAACAGCAAAACTATACGAATTATTCTGACGAGAAATCGTGGCTGTTTTCGAAATAGTACTATAACTATAGCCTGTATATGTTTGTTGCTTTAAATTTTTCCTCTTATCAATAATAATAATAATTAACTAAGAATTATTATCAACTGGCCTTGAGCTGGTTAAACTTACACAAATATGTAAAAATGAATTCTATAATGTTTTCAACGTCGATTTTAATATCATAATGTACGTGTAAAAGTGCTAAACCAATGAGCCTCTCTTCAGTGATAGTTGTTCGTAACCATGTGTCGCCGAGGGGTAGAAAAACTTCTTTCTAGAGAAGCATTAGCGACTGGCACTGTAGCCAGAATGTGCAATAGCATCGTTATCAGTGGAAAAGCATTTCCGTCGCAGTGATCTAAAACTTCTAACGCCGATTTTGGTATTGTTTTTTTGTCGGGCTTTTTTGAGAGAATATACTTATTATACATTTACATATAAGGCTAGAAAAGCAGACAAAAGAAGGTAAAAAACATTTCATTCGATCTCAATTTCAAATTAAGCACGTCCAATATTTCTTCAGGTCAGGCGATCGCATACACAGTACAAATGTGTAATTTATTTTGTTGTGTTGATCTTCCGACAGGGTAGTAAGCTGATTTTTGTTGGAACGATTTTCCGTCATCCCTTGTCAAGTTTGGTTTTGTGACAAACCGGTTTCGGCGTTCTGCCATTTTCAATGCCTAGTTTCGTTATCAGTGGAAAAGCATTTCCGTCGCAGTGATCTAAAACTTCTACAGCCGATTTTGGTATTGTTTTTGTGTCGGGCTTTTTTGAGAGAATATACTTATTATACATTTACATATAAGGCTAGAAAAGCAGACAAAAGAAGGTAAAAAACATTTCATTCGATTTCAATTTCAAATTAAGCACGTGCAATATTTCTTCAGGTCAGGCGATCGCATACACAGTACAAATGTGTAATTTATTTTGTTGTGTTGATCTTCCGACAGGGTAGTAAGCTGATTTTTGTTGGAACGATTTTCCGTCATCCCTTGTCAAGTTTGGTTTTGTGACAAACTCAGAACGAAACTAGGCATTGAAAATGGCAGAACGCCGAAACCGGTTTGTCACAAAACCAAACTTGACAAGGGATGACGGAAAATCGTTCCAACAAAAAATCAGCTTACAAATGTGTACTTTTCTCACACCATACAGCACACTGATGTGGGATGGGTCGGTTCGAGTCCGACCAACTGATACAATTTTTTTTTTTTTTATGTAAAACATTTTTGGTTTAAAATTTAAACTCCTTTCATCACGCGCCTATTTTCGAAAACCGTCATAGTTTTAATTCCAAGCCAAATTTGGTTTGGTCATACATGCATGTAGCTCAGAAAAGTTTAAAATTCAGGCTCATATTTTGGGTCGAGAATGCTACATTATATGGAAGAAACTCACAACTCAATTAATTTTCCATAACTGAACCAAACAACGAATCAGGAACAGTCACCGATCCACACCAAGGATAATCGTCGAAATTCGGTTAATCAGAGGGAGGCATATTTTTGAAGGGGGGTAATTAATAAGAGGCCCTGCATACTTACCAGTGTGAATATGCTGACACCGCAGTTCCCACAACACACTTATAGGCAATGCATGTAGTTTGATATGCAACGTAAGCGTTATGTGAGTTGGGCTTACGCAACCACAATGCAAATCGTGGGAAACTCAGCGTCAGCACTTAGTGGTTAATTCAAACCACTAAGAAGCTAAGTATTAGCATTAAGCAGTTTTGTAGATCATTCTATTTGGGAACACCGAACGGTAAATATCCCTAAAAACTTAGTTCTTGTCTTTGATTCTTTCTCAACAAGATTGCTTGGCGGCCCCCAACGTTAACTTTTTGGCGAGCCATAACTTCAATATTAACACATACACATTAGAGCGGGTCAAATTGTATGGATGGATTTTTTTTATGAGAAGTAGGTATAGCAAAAACGTAATCTAAGACCGATTTCAAGTCCCCTACTTTTGCAAAATAGATATTTTGCCATATGAATGTAGGGTTTGGCCAAAAAATCTTCACAGCTTCTGATAGAATTATAGGAAAATATCATATTGGGCTTACTTTAAAGGTATTTTACGTACATTCCAGAATCTGTATTATTATCTATAGTGTTTTTAAATTTTAGTAGAGATATCAGGCATAAATTATGAGAAATTAGCCTAAAATTAACTTTTAACTACTATATTATCATTTTTAACAAATTTCTTATGGACATTTTTTTTTTCCTAACAGCTAAAATAAGTTCAGTAGTAGCTGGTTCTCCATCGCTGCATATGTCAATTAATTGATCTATTGACAGTTTTTGCTATTGAAGAATTCATTTAATTTTTACTTTGTGTTTTGCATTTTTTTCTTCACCCAAACTAACATAGCCAAGTAATTCAGCATTAGGCTCTTTTAGAACAACTAAATGGAGTGCTTTTACCATATTTGTATGAAATTTCTCATTCATTTCCCCTTTGTTAATGAATCAGTTTTTCTGCCATCGAAAGAAAATGCAGTTATGTTGGAATCTATGTATCGTTTACGAAGCACTTCATCTCTAGCTTTAATTTTTTTCTCTTGCAACTTGAGATTTATCCATTATGACAAGTTCATCACGAGCATCTCGAAAATGTATATCTTCGAAAAGGGATGTTGCTAAACATGAAGCAACTCCATCTGAAACACCGAATCTGTCACACATCATAACAAAATTTATAGCATCGTATCGTTGAGTATAATGTCCTCGTTTCATTGTAACAGATACTTCTGCAACTGCTTCATTTGCAATTTGTGCTTGACCTGTTTCCATATCTGTTTCAAGTGGTTCGTATGTTGGATCATCACTAACTGTTGGCATTGTTGGTATTGTTGTAGGTGTTTCTTCTACAATGCAATCCATATATTCAGGTATTGTGAATTTTCTATCCTTATGTTGGTCCATCATAAATTCTTTTAGATGCTTTGCGATATTTTTCAATTAAAACATTTAGTTTTCTTAGAATACTACGTCTATCAATTATTCCAAATTTCAACCAATTTATCAATTACATTAGGAGTTAAATTTTCATAACTTAATAATTTTCTATCATTATGTTGGTCCATCATAAATTCTTTTAAATGCTTTGGTGATAAACCACATGAGCATTCTGTTGTTTTTAACTTGCATTTACATTTTCCAATGTAAAATAATTCATTTGTTGATGGTACGAATGCTGTAAATTCCTGAACTTTTTTTCTGTGTTTAATGCTTTCGTGATATTTTTCAATTAAAACATTTAGTTTTCTTAGAATGCTACGTCTATCAATTAGTTGAATATTCAATTTATTCCAAATTTCAACCAATTTATCAATTACATGAGGTGCTAAATTTTTATACGAAAACATTTTACTTTGAATTTTAGCATGATCACTTAAAAAAAATAAATTCTTAAAATGTCACGACTAGACGGTAAATTGACAAATGCAATAATATCGTGTTCAAGTACATATATGTGATAAAGTGGATTCAGTTGATGTAGAAAGATTTGGTGCATCCATTTTAAATTTAAATACTCGTACAAAAATTTTGCTACCTGAATGATAGTTGTTGGAAATGTTCTGAACTTATTTAGCTGTAAAGAAAAAAAAAATGTTCCGTTAGAAATTTGTTAAAAACGGTAATATAGTAGTTAATTCATAATTTAAGCGTGATATCTCTACTAAAATTCAAAAACACTACAGATATTAATACAGATTCTGAAATACCTTTAAAGCAAGCCCATAATTATATTTTTCCTATAATTCTATCAGAAGCTATGAAGATTTTTTGGAAAGCCTTACATTCATATGGCAAAATACTCGTATATATTTTGCAAACGTGCGGGACTCGAAATCGGACTCTAGTGTCTTCAGCAATTTTTCTTAGAGTCATCTGAAGATAACGTTTTTGCTATACTCCTGATGGAAAAAAAATTTTACCCGCTCTAATACACAAATATAATTTGTTGAAAGTAGAAAGATCTCTTAACGCGAAAAGTAAGAACTGATTAAATCCGATCTACGTAAAACTGGTACCTAGGATTGCAAACAATTACGACGTATTCTAGTATCGGTCTTACTAATGTCGTGCAAAGGGCTCCGGTTGCATATGGGTCACTGAATTCTTTTCGCCAGCGCTTAACGAATGATAAAACATCCCTAGTTTGGTTGACACTTGTATTAATATGCAATCCATGGTAGCTCCCTAATCAAGAAAATCATGCACTTCTTCAAGACTTTGGTTATTGATTGTGTTCATGTGAAGTTCTGCGTGAAAAACACATGTTCTTACTAGGCACCGAATAAAAATTATTCGAATAAAAAATCCGCTTATTCGAAGGCTATAAATATTTCGATTAATATTTATTCGCATAATTTGTACTTTTATTCGAAAAGTATTATTCGAATAGTATTATTCTTATGCCCACTTTTTTACACGCAAACATACAATATCCATACAGTAACTAGTGATAGTAATTTCTGGTTCAGAACTCGAGATAAAGTGGCTAACAAGAACTAGTCAGATAGGGTTTCACTAGTTCGAAGCCGGCAGCTGTATCATCATTAATAATAATAATAATAATTCCCGACGGATTACCCACCATATCCCGCCCGACCGGCGCGAGGGGCGCATCCGCATAACGCGCGGATTATTCGTTCGTGCCGAGTCGTTGAAAGGCTTTGGTTTGTTAATCGTCGAGATCTAAAACTGCTCAGCTACAGAGAAAACCTCATTAGCTAAGTAAAGTAGATATAGGATAGATTATACATTAAGAAATAACTAGTTAACAGAATAAAATTATTGTTAAAAGTTAATATGGAAGTCAAAGAATAAGAAACAATTAGTAGCTATGTATTTAGAATAGAATAATTGATTTTTTTATGCTGAAAGCGAGTCTGAAATATCTAATTTACCAGAAGGGAGTTATAATCTTGAAACAACCAGCGAAAAGGCTAATTTAACTGAAAATTGGTTCGGCACTGTTTTAAGACTAGAGGTTTAAAATGCCTTGAAGGACGAGACGGTACATTGAAGTTCACTTTACTTAGAAAAAATGGGCGGGAGAGTGAGCCATTTAGCAATTTAATCATCAAAACAATTCCAAGCATTTCCCTCCGACTAGAAAGTGTGTGCAGATTAGTGAGTTTTAAACGATTCGTATAGGGTGGCAGATTATACAAGGGATCCCAATGAAAATCCCTTAAGGCAAATAGTAAAAATTGTTTTTGAACTGATTCAAGGCGATCTACATGAACCGTATTCAAGTATCGGTCTGACCAATGTAGTGAAGAGGGCTTTAGTTAAATAAGGGTCGTTAAAGAGTGAGCCATTTAGCAATTTAATCATCAAAACAATTCCAAGCATTTCCCTCCGACTAGAAAGTGTGTGCAGATTAGTGAGTTTTAAACGATTCGTATAGGGTGGCAGATTATACAAGGGATCCCAATGAAAATCCCTTAAGGCAAATAGTAAAAATTGTTTTTGAACTGATTCAAGGCGATCTACATGAACCGTATTCAAGTATCGGTCTGACCAATGTAGTGAAGAGGGCTTTAGTTAAATAAGGGTCGTTAAATTCTCTAGACCATCGTTTAACGAATGCTAGGACACCTCTAGCCTTACTGACTGTTGTGTTAATATGGCGGTTGAAACAAAGTTTATAGTCCATAGTAACCCCCAGGTCAACAAAATCATACACTTGCTCAAGACTATAATTTTTAATTGTATAGGAAGCCGGTTGAGAAATTCCACGCGAAAACCCATGTGTTTACATTTTTTAAGGTTAAGTGGCATATAATTTAAATCGCAGCAAGTAACAAGTGTATCTAGATCTGATTGTAGCTTATTTCTATCTTCAAATGACGCTAATGACATGAAAAGCTTTACGTCGTCTGCATACAATAACATTTTTGAAAATTTTATTATTGTAGAAATACCATAGAAAAAGAAGCGGAGAAAATGGGATTGGTGGTGAACGAGGGCAAAACGAAGTACCTTCTGTCATCATGCAAAGAGTCAGCGCATTCGCGCCTTGGCAACCAAGCCACTGTCGGCAGCAATAATTTTGAAATAGTAAAGGACTTCGTTTACCTGGGAACCAGCATTAACACCAACAATAATGTTAGCCTAGAAATCCGACGAAGAATTACTCTTGCAAACAAATGCTACTTCGGACTGAGTAGGCAATTGAAAAGTAAAGTCCTCTCTCGACGAACGAAAATAACACTCTACAAGTCACTCATCGCACCCGTCCTGCTATATGGTGCAGAAGCGTGGACACTAACAACATCTGATGAGGCGGCTCTGGGAGTATTCGAGAGAAAGGTTCTTCGAAAGATTTGTGGACCTCTACGCGTTGGCGACGGCGAGTACCGAAGAAGATTTAATGATGAGCTGTATGAACTTTACGCAGACGCCGACATAGTTCAGCGCATTAAAACACAGCGGCTTCGCTGGCTAGGCCACGTAGTGCGAATGAGCGAAGATGCTCCAGCCCAGAAGGTATTCTTATCGGCACCCGCCGGTGGAAGCAGAGGAAGAGGGAGACCACCACTCCGATGGAAGGACCAAGTGGAGACCGATTTGCGATCCCGCGGTGTTTCCAATTGGCGCCAGTTGGCGCAACGAAGAAACGACTGGCGAGCTATGTTGGACGGTCAAAATCGCCCAGGCGGTTAGATGACCATTTAAAGAAGAAGAAGAGAAATATCATTTATAAACAACAAGAACCGAATCGGGCCAAGATGGCTTCCTTGAGGAACCCCCGAAGAGACATAAATGACATCGGATACTAAATTTTTAAACATTACTCTTTGTGTCCTGTCACTAAGGTAAGAAGAGATCAAGCGATTGAGACCCGGCTGGAAGCCGATTCGAATTTGGAAAAATATTTTGTTCCTGTAACGTTCTTCAAGGAAAGGTTCAAATTTGGAATCGTAAAGAAAAATAAATAAAAAAATATCAGTTGGTAAGATTCGAACCGACGCGTCCGGCATCAGAGTCTAGTGCTCTACCCACTCATCTACGGCGCACGCATCAATAGTGTGAGAAAAGTTACATATATATACATTAGGATAGAATGGTTTAAAATGTAGTACCACATTACACTAGTCTAAAAATTCGAACTTTTTTTCTCCACCAGAGACGCGAATATGAAAAGTGTATATAAAACTACCCTCTGATTGCGAAAATCGAGGTTATTTTTGATTCTACGTGACCATAAAAATATAAAAAGTGTGTAATTTGCGAGGAAGGATAAAGGGAACTTTTTATTTTTTTACAGATATTTTTTTTCTCTGTAAGCTCTGTTTTATTACAAAAAAAATAAGCTTTCATCGAACAAATCGATAGACTAATACAAAAGTTATAAGCATTCAAATAAATATAGCCAAATAATACTGAAGTACCCTACACGTACATATGGATTAGTATTCATATATTAGTTTGTACGTAGGTAGACTTTCGATGGATTATTAGATACAAAAAGCTGTTAATGCCGTTTTATCAAATAGGTAAACTTCAAAATTTCAAACACAGGTCCATTTGAAGCAAAAGAAACCTTTTTAAACCAGGTAGTGTTTTCTTTGTATCACTTAGGAACCTTTTTGTCTAGTTAGGCTTCGATTTTTATTTGATCTGAGCATAAATAGGAGTAAATGCGAATTGTTCCTTTATAATATCTGCAAGGCTCACCGGATACTGTTCAGTTTATAAGTGCATTTTACTTAAAAAAAATAATGTGAATAAAAGGGCGGGAGAGTTTGAGCGTAAAAGTGATCCGGATATGTTATGTTTCATCTGCGGTCAATATATTGTTAAAAGGATGCGACGTGTGTTTTCAAATCCTTTGAAAGTTACATACTATAAGTATTTTGGCATTCAGCCTAAAAACACTGGAACATCATGGACACCGAATACTGTGTGCACCACATGTCGAATCGAATTGATTCATTCGGAATCTGGAACAAAAAGGTGCGTAGTAAAATTTAGGAATTTGTTACTTTTTAATGCTTATCTGACTTATTTCTGAAACTATCTACTTAGGCAACATGTGAAATTTAGTACACCAATAAAGTGGAGGGAACCAACTTGCCATTCGACGGACTGCTATATTTGTACTACAGAAGTATTTGTGGTTGGAAAGTCAAGAAAAGTAACGCATGCCAACGTATCTTCAGCGTCATTGCCAGTACCAAATTCAACGGAAGTTGGTCATCTAACTACATTGCCATTGCCACATTCAACTTTAGTTCCGGGTCCAGTTTCATTGTTCAACAGCAGCATCTGATTACGCGGCATCAAGTTGTACTGAACTTCACACGAAAAACGAAAGAAACGCTTTGTCACAAGCACAACTCAATGATTGGATAAGAGATTTGGAATTGTCCAAGGTAAAGGCCGAGCTACACGCCTCTAGTGTGCAACACTTTAAATTCCTTTCATCCGATGTTAAGGTAACATACTCGTACTATAGAACTCGTCAAGAACCATTTTCCAAGTTCTATACGAAGGAGGACAGTGTTTGTTACTGCAAAAACATTACTGGCTTACCCAAAAAGTTTGGTGAACCATATGATTCCAAAGAGTGGCGATTGTTCCTAGACGGCAATAAACTAAGCTTAAAGGCCGTATTATTACATATTGGCAACCAAAAGCCGTCTATCCCGATCGCGCATGCAGTAAATACGAAGGAAACCTACAGGATAATGCAAAAATTACTTAAACTTATCAAATATGAAGAGATTGGAAAATATGTGCCGATCGTAAAGTCGTTGGAATGCTATGCGGTCTACAAAGTGGGTACACAAAATACTGTTGCTTTCTCTGCAAATGGGATAGCCGAGCTCGTCAAGACCACTACATCATAAAGGATTGGCCAGACCGAATCGAATTTAAATTTGGTGTTGATAACATAAAATATTCCCCCGCTGACCATCGAGCTCGGCCTTATCAAAAACTTTGTTAAGGCTTTGGACAAAAAAGGTGAAGCTTTCCGTCATTTAAAAACCATCTTTCCAGAGATTTCAGAAGCCAAGATAAAGGAAGGCACTTTTGTTGGGCCGCAAATAAGAAAGATGCTTAACAATACCCAATTCAAAAAACGATTGTCACCAGTGGAGGCAGCAGCGTGGGATCTCTTTGAAAAAGTCGATGCTTCTTTTTTAGGCAAACGCAAAAGTCCTAACTACGAGATGATAGTGAACGACTTAATCAAGAACTATGCGAAAATAAGTAAAAAAAAAACATATTAACGCCGTTTTCTAAAGTAAATTTTAAAACCTATCTGCCTGATAAACAAAAAATGTATATGAAAATTTTAAAGTTTACATGAGAAAACGGCCCTAAAGCTGAATTCATCTTTCAGTTCCGATCAAATTTTTTGTTTGCATTTGGCTCGTCCTCTTCTCATTCTGTATCAGAGAAGTGGAAAAAGATTTGTTCGGAACTGAACGATGAATCCAGCCTAAGAAAATTACACACAAAAGTGTCACTTATTTATCTAATTTACTTAAAAAAAAAGTTTCCGATATCCTTCCTCGCAAAGTAAACATTTTTTATATTTTTACAAAAAAAAGGTAAAAATCCGTATTGATTGTTCATTATCTGCGAACCTACAGGGCCTAGCGGTTTGCATGCATTGTTTATAGAAAATTATTAGTCTTTAAATTTGTCAAACCGTTTTGGAATTGCTCAATTTGTTCTTGAGATATACATGATTAAGTGGAGCCATCTGTTTTTTTTTTTTTGAAATAACGGTATATCGTAAATATCTCAAAAACAGTACCATAGAATCAAAAATCAGGGGTGTTTTACATACGAATTAATACATATTCGCGTCTCTGGTGGTTTTTGTCTGTATACCAGTGTTATTAGCAGCGCATAAACTAACCGCAATGGTGTGCCGGTAGTGTTGCTAGACTATCACAAGGTTCAAGTCCTGGCAAAGGTAACAGCAGAAGTGGTTTGGAAAAGTTTTTAAAACGGGGGTGGCGACCGTAGGCAGTCATTTGGCAAAAAGTCTCCGAATGTAGTTCTACCATGGAAGGCTTCTGCAAAAAATTTTTTTTTTTCACTAATTCTAAACTAACTAATCCAAACTGCAGAATTTCGAAATAGTTCAGGAGTATAGCAATATTAGCAATTAACGAACTGCATCCCAACTGTCGAATTTTTAACTAGTTCAGAACTGTCGAAAAGGTAATGCAGCGGGGGACAATTTTCACTGCCTAGGACATCGCCAACTGCTTGTGGTTCGAAACGCAGTAGATGCGCACCAGTTCAGAACTAGAGATATTTTCCCCAGAGGGTAGGTACAAGCGATGAAGACAGTGAATTTCGCTTCCGACATCTCTCGCATTTCAACACAACTATTCGAATAATACTATTCGATGTCTTGATTAGGGCTGGATATAGTTTCTTGGTATTCATGAACTAACATGATTGGGAACGTAAGTGTACTATTTAAAGCATGAAATTATTAAGTGGATTATAATATCATACCTAGAAGGTATACGTATCGGCACCCACAGGTGGAAGCAGAGGACAAGGGAGACAACCAAAAAAAAGTAATGCGAGAATAGTATACTCGTATATTCTGAAATAAACTTTTTACCTTTCACATTAACTTTGTGTTCCCCGGTACCAGGATGAGAGAAGAGATCAATTTGTACAGATATTTCCCCAACGCTCTCTTCCTGATTTTCTGGATCATCTGAAATGCAAAGGAATTTCCATTAATTTTTTGTAGATTTTGATTGGGCAAATATTCTAAATACATATTAACTTTGGGTTTTATAAATAGAATAGGTGGGTAATATGGAACACCTGCGTTTCTCATTAACTATTAGCACTACTGTGGCAACGCCGAACGAATAAAAATCTTTGAATTAAGAAAGAGAAAATTCCTGAAAACACGTGGTTTCACTCCTTTGACTTGTTTAAACGGTGTAGAAAAAAATGTTTTTACGCTGCATTAAGATTCGTGTAAATACGATTGTAATTGAAAAAGATAATATACACTGCATGTTTTAATTTTAAAGGTTTAGGTGTTTAATAGTAAAAAAAATTTAAAAAGACTGAAATGGCAGAAAGTGTCTTATGAGGTACACTTGTGATTGGACAATATGGTATGTGTAAAAAATAAGGTCGTTTAATTGCCATAAATAGGTTCTCAATCTTACTTCTTTTTGATTAAAATAGAGATTATTGACGTTCTTTTCGTGTTAAAATTTTGCATAGCCATGCCCAATCGAATATATAACCATATATTGGGGATTTCGCAAAATTGTTGTTTATGGAAGCTTATATAATAAAAACTTTCCTTTAAAATGCACAATTTTTATTTGGAACCTTCAAAGAAGGATATGAAGGAACAAGGATAATAGAACTGTAATACTAGATTTTAAAACATTTTTTTTTGTTCATTTAAAAATACTTCTTAGGGACGCTAACCTTAGAATATTTACTGGACATGTTGTGGCCCCTTATTATCCCTTTCGTCGTAACAATAGTCCTTCCTTCTTGGTCCCATGGCACAACTGCGTTGGACGGATTAAGCACTGTTATAATAAAAAGCTGCTTGGTTGGATAATACCGAGTAATTGCATTGTTGGCTTTGTCGAGAAATGACATCAAATATTTGCTCACTGTCGGGATTAATGTGTCACAAACGGCGATGGTCAGTTCTTTGTAAATTGTTGTGGTGGCGAGGAGTGTGTCAGAGGAGTTGGTGGGTGAAAGTTGACGGTCTCCGTCACTGAAGTATTGGGCTTTATCACAGCCATATATTTCTTACTTCTATATTGGCAGTAAGAGCTAATACCGTTCGAAAACATTACAGTACAGATATATTATTTTTGAGCGAGGCAGGCATATATTTTTATTTACAAAAATATTTCCAAAAGTCATGATCGTTTCAAGAAAAAAACAAGTAAGGAAGTCTAAGTTCGGGTGGAACCGAACATTATATACCTAGTAGATCTATTATGGCATCACAGTTTACTCAGTTCTATTTTAATACTTTCAGTTCGTATTTGCGTTCAAATAGACAGACGGACGGACAGATAGGCATATCGAGAGACGGACATGGCTACATCGACTCAGCTCATCCTCCTGATCATTTCAGTATACGTACAAACATTTAATGTTCATGAAAGGTATGAATATCAAAAAAGCAATACAACTTCGCTTTTGCAGTGGGGTATTAACTACTTGCCCGGATATTTTACTTTTCATCGTGAACGTTTTAATATACATTAATAAATATATATCTCGATTCGTTTATGCCGAATGAAGTAATATATCTTGTGTGCGTAACAAAAATAGATATAAACTAGGTATAAAAATGTGTGTATTTTATAGGCGCCAAAGAACTCAACCGATCTTTATGAAATTTATAGACAATATATAGTTTCGGAAAAGTAGGCGGAGCCATAGCTCCGAACTTTTTTGGTCTAAATTAATGAAATTTGAATATTTGTCTAACTTAGATATTGATAATTTTTCAAAAGTGGGCGGTGCCACGCCCACATATTTTGCGTGTTGTTTTGCTTTTGAACTTTCACGATAGGTTCAGGAGCTCGCTGGACACGCACAGTCTGTATATAGCTTTTGGAAAAGCCCCCAGGTTATATAAAGCTGCAGTTCGGTATAGTACGGAGTTTATTTGCTTCAAGTGAATGAAATTTTATATATAGATGTGTTTTATATATCAAAACGTCAAAACAACGTCTACCGGGTTTTGCTAGTATATTATAAAATGTCGAAAGCAAACAACAAATTTCAGCATTCTTTTGTAAAACTGAGAGACTAGTATTTCAAATAGAGAGACGGACAGACAGACGGACGGACGGAGAGACGCGCATGGCTAAATCGACTCCGCTCATCGTGCTGATCATTTTAGTGAACTTTTCTTTTCTTATTCCCATACTTACATACATTTAATGTTTATGAAAGGTATGAAAATCAAAAAAGATGTATAACTTCGCTATTTCAGTGGGCTATTAACTACGTGCCCGAATATTTTGCTTTTGTGTTTCCCGATGTGGCAAATTTTTGGCAGGGGTATAATACTACTGAGAAGTAGCTGACCAATTTTCATTGAAATATAAAGATTGAATTATAAGCGATTACCTTTGAAAATAGCAGAAATTGTATGCTGAAAAGTGGGCGGCGCCACGCCTACTTCTTCAAACTTGACCAAATTTTTTTTTTCGGCCGAGCTTTTCTTAAAAAGCTTATTATATGTACAAAATCTGATTGATATAACTTGCTTAGTTGTAGAAATATCGCTTTTTAAATTTTACAAAAAAATTTTCAGAACTATGTTAAAAAAGTGGGCGTGGACATTAACCGATTTCCCATTTTTACAGCAATACGATAAGCCCATCTTTACAGCAAATAGTTACCTTTATATATAGAACATTATCAACAAATTTCGTTTCGACAAATCAATTTTTGGTACAGTTATGGCATAAAAGTTTTGTGGAATAGTCCACTATAAAAGGGGCAGGGCCACGCCGATTATCCAAAATTTTAAGTTTTTGGATTTCTTTGTTTACGGCAACTTTAAAAGTGAAATATAAATGATGTAAAGCTATTTTACGCAAAGTTATTGCCTATTTAATATATCTACGATCCTCTTCAAAATCTTTCATATAAAAGTGGACGTAGACCTTAACCGCTTTCACCCATTTTCTCCTCAAACATTCCTTGCACACCTGAAAACTGGAGTGCTGAATCTCGTTTCGATATCTTGAACGGTTTTTGATTTAGGATTAATATTATTTCCAAATTTGACTTAATCAGAAGTGGGCGGTGCCACTCCCATTTTCAAACGTTTCTCAATCTCAATGTATTCACCAAATTGTATCCTGATAGGTGTATTATGTACTGAGTAATCACCCCTTTTGTTTTCTAAAATGTTCTATATATAAAAAGTGGGCGTGGCTGTCATCTGATTTCGCCCATTTTAAATAGCGCTCGGACATGAGTGCCAACGAACCCGCATACCAAATTTCATTAAGATATCTCAAAATTTACTCAAGTTATCGTGTTCACAGACGGACGGACGGACATGGCTTAATAAATTTTTCTTTTCGTCCTGAACATTTTGATATATATAAGTCAATATCTACCTTGATCCGTTTATGCCGTTACGTACTGCCGTTAGGCGACTCAAGTTAATATACCTTGTGTGCGTAGCACTACTAGGTATAAAAAAAGGGTGTCCTTTACAGGCGCCAAAGTACTCAATCGATCTTTATGAAATTTTTGCAATATATACTTGGGTTCACTGGGTACAACATAGAAAATATATAGTTTTGGAAAAGTGGAGCCATGCCTCCAGGCTATATAAAAATTCAATTCGTCATAACTCCGAACTTTTTTGGTCTAAATTAATGATATTTGGATATATGTATGTGTCACTTAGTCAATATATACATAATTTTGAAAAGTCGCACCGCCCGCCCACGTATTTTGTGTTTTGTTTTTGCTCTTGAACTTTCACGATAGGTTCAGGAGTTCGCTGGGTACGACACAGTCTGTAAATAGCTTTTGAAAAAGCCATCAGGTTATACAAACCTGCAGTTCGGTATATCTAGGAATTTATTTGGTTCAAGTTAATGACATTTTATATATAGATGTGTTCTATGTATCAAAATGTCAAAACAACGTCTACCGGGTTTGCTAGTATATTATAAAACGGCGAAAGCAAACAACGAATTTCAGTATTCTTTTGTAAAACTGAGAGACTAGTTTGCGTTCAAATAGACAGATGGACAGACAGACAGACGGACGGAGAGACAGACATCGCTAAATCAACTCCGCGCATCGTGCTGATCATTTTAGTGAACTTTTCTCTTCTTCTTCTCATACTTACATACATTTAATGTTTATAAAAGGTATGAAAATCAAAAAAGATATGTAACTTCGCTATTTCAGTGGGCTATTAATTACGTGCCCGAATATTTTGCTTGTGTGTTTTCCGATTTGACTAATTTTTGGCAGGAGTATAATACATACTAGATTGAAATATCAAGACTGAATTATAAGCGATTGCCTTTGAAAACAGCAGACATTTTATGCTGAAAAGTGGGCGGCGCCACGCCTACTTCTCAAAATTGAGAACATTTTTTTGCGGCCGAGTTTTTCTTAAAAAGCTTAATGTTAAAAAACTGGGCGTGGACATTAACCGATTTCGCCCATTTTTACAGCAAACAGTAACAATTTTTGGCGGAATTATGGCATAAAAGTTTTGTGGAATAGTCCAATAAAAGGGGCGGGCCACGCCCCTCTTCACATTCTTTCATATACAAGTGGGCGTAGACCTTAACCGATCCCGCCCTTTTTTTCCTGGAACATTCCTTGCATACCTGGAAACCTTCGTACTGAATTTCATTTCGATATCTTGAACGGCTTTTGATTTATGATTAATATTATTTCTAAATTTGACTTAATCAAAAGTGGGCGGTGCTACGCCCATTTAAAAAATTTTTTTAAAATGTATTTTATGCCTCAATCTCAATGTATTCACCAAATTTATCCTTATAGGTGTATAATGTACTGAGTAATCACTCTTTTTGTGTTTTCGAAAATATTCTATATATAAAAATTGGGCGTGGCTATCGCCCGATTTCGACCATTTTAAATAGCGTTTGGAGATGAGTGCCAAAGAACCCGCATATTAAGATATCTCAAAATTTACTCAAGTTATCGTGTTCACAGACGAACGGACGGACGGACATGGCTTAATGAATTTCTCTTTTCGTCCGGAACATTTTGATATATATGAGGCAATATCTATCTCGATCCGTTCATGCCGTTATGTACTGCCGTTAGGCGACTGAAGTTAATATACCTTGTGTGCGTAGCACTACTACTAGGTATAAGAATCGTATATGTTATGCGACTTACTTGAAACTAATTTCTTTGGTGAAGATATCTCAATATTTGCTCAAGTTATCGTGTGAACGGACAGACGGACGGACATGGCTCAATCAAATTTCTTTTCGATCCTGGTCGTTTTGATATATGGAAGTCTATATCTATCTCGATTCCTTCATACCTGTACAACCAACCGTTATGCAAAAAAAAGTTATAATACCTTGTGTACAAGTACAGGGGGTGTGGTTATCGTCTGGTTTCGCTCATTTTTAATACCAATCTATTCTAAGTCTAAATAAATCCGCATACCGAATTTGGTGAAGATATCTCAATATTTGCTCAAGTTATCGTGTTAACGGACAGACGGAAGGATATGGCTCAATAAAATTTTGTTTCGATCCTGGTCATTTTGATATATGGAAGTCTATATCTATCTCGATTCCTTCATAGCTGTACAACCAGCCCTTAGCGTTTGATAAAATTTAGGATACTGTCGTATTTATGCTATGATTTGCTTAATATTCGGTACATTGCTAGCTATTTGCCTTTGTTAAAACTTAGAATACTTTTTTCTGGGAAGAGGATCAGCGACCAACCGATTCGATAAAATTTTATTTATGATTCGATTTGCCTGAAATTCGGTAGTTTGGTAGGCCTTTGCTTTAAATAAAAGTTAGAATACTTTCTTATTTATGAACCGATTTTTTAAAATCCGGCAGTTTGGTAGCCCTTTTATTTGGTTAAAAGTTTGAGTACTTTCGAATTTTGTGTTAGCTGGCTCGAGGTCATTTGATGTATGAAAATTGTTAAATATTGTTATAGCCCCCTGAAGACGATCTGCGAAGGGGATTGAAATATATTGGATAACCACGCAATAAAACTCTTTGTTTTATTAAATTTGACCTCGTGATATAAAACAGGTCGCAAAAAATCCAAAATTGAAGAAAATCTTATTTATGACGCGATTTGCTTGATATTCAGTACCTTTGTATCCCATTGCCATTGCTAAAATGTAGGATACTTTATTTTTCCGGAAGTGGACCAGGGACCGAAATATTCGAAAAAATCTTATTTATAATTCCCTTTGCTTGATATTCGGAACCTTGGTAGCCTTTTCTCTTTGTTGAAATTTATCATACTTTCTTATCAGGAAAGTGGACCAAGGACCAACCTATTCCAAAAAACTGGATATGTAATGCGACTTTCTTGAAACTCGATACCTTGGCAGGCCATGGCCTTTGCTAAAATTTATAGTACTTTCTTATCAGGGAAGTGGACCAGGGACAGACCTATTGAAAATAATTATAATTTATGATGCGATTGGCTTGCAATTCCCTAGTTTGTTAGCCGTTTTCCTTTGTTGAAATGCAGGATACTTTCTTTTCCGGGAAGAGGGCCAGGGAACGACCTAATCAAAAAAAAACTTATATTTGATGGGATTTGCTTTAAATCCGTCACTTTGGTAGTCCGTTGTTAAAAAGAGTACAATATCACATGTTTTGATATATTAAAAGTTTCTGGCGATATCGGCCTAAATACTATATTATAACCCATATAGATCCGTCATATGAAGTTCGCTATATTCAATTTTCTTACAATAAGGCCTTGCGTAAGAATTACTTAACATAGGCTATGAGACTCATATGTAGGGTTGACACTCAAAGAGATTCTTATAATAAAGTCCATCAGGCTTCTATACAAGGCTACATTTCAGAGTGGGAGTAATAAATTCTGTAAGCCTCACTTTACATGATATAAAAGCCTTTTTACAGAAAAATAAGGCATATCATTAGGTATGTTGTATGCAACTGAATGCCTTACAAATATATGGTTTTATTATGAGCTTTTTATGTAAGTGAAATAGTAAACAAAGAGAAAAGTACAAGAAATTATCACAGCATTCTATGAATTACGTTGGCGTCGTCACTCCCTGTTCCACCGAAAATGTTACGCTCTACATAAGCCATATTTCACTTTATTGTATAAAGCCTTACATTTTTGGTGGGTACGCATTAAAACTCTGAATGCTTTGATCATTTTATTACCTTCACTTAGACTTGCAACATACTCACTCACTCACAAACTAGCTAGCGCATTGATAATATTACTAAGATAAGATGTTGCCAAAATTGTCAAAAGTTATGAGATTCTTCTCGACCATAATTTATGAACAGAAATCCACATGCATGTAAATTCTTGTGATTATAATAAAACAACTAGTGTTTTTTTTCATCAAAAAATCATTTTTATCGCAATCACCGATTAAATGATATAATAAAATTGATTATTGCTTCCAACTAGAACAGCCTTGCGAATAGAACTACAGAGTTAGGGGCCTGCTTTTTTTCTAAAATCATTGTCTTTCTCCAATTGCTCTGTCTTGCTAATATTTTTGCTTCTTCGAAATCTAATCTTTATTCAAAAGTAATAGCATGGTCAACAAGTGCACTTTGTTCTGTTCTTTTTTCAATATTACTATATTGATCAGGTATGGGCGTTTTAAAAAGCTTCAGTGATGAGTGACGAAAAAACAACAAATAAAATTTTATTTATTATTTCTCAAAATTTTGAGTGATGAGTGAAATGTTATTGCATATACATATTTACTACTTCTATATTGGCAGTAAGAGCTAATACCGTTCGAAAGCATTACAGTACAGATGTATTATTTTTGAGCGAAGCAGGCATATATTATTATTTACAAAAATATTTCCAAAAGTCATGAGCGTTTCAACAGTCCAGGGTATGTTACGTGTGTTCTAGCAGAAGAGCAACGAATACAATATTACACAGGTGAGTTAATATCACATTCCATTTAAAACAAAATAATATAAATTGGAATTAGTCAAAGTATATTAAACAAAGTAGTAGTGAACTTGACAGGAACTCTTGTGTGAAATAAAAAAATCACTAACCCATTATGTTTAAATATTTTTTATTTTTTTCAAGAGTGAGAAGAAATAACAAATTCAATATGAATACATACGTATATGGCTCAAATTGTATGAAGTGAGCCCCTTTTTTTCTGATAGTGATACTTTTACCAGAAAAGTTGCTAATATTGTAGATTTCTGCTTAAAAAGTCAGATTCTGAAGTTTTTTTTTTTAATTATTATTATATAAGATATTGATTATTGAATTTTTAAGACTCAAATTCTTTAAAACTAATTATTTTCCGTTTCGATTGGTGGATTTAGCTGAAATTTGGTATGAACAATAAATAATAGTCACACTTTTAAATGTAAGCATAATTTTTAAAATAGTGCTTAATTTGTGGAAAATAGCAAAATTTTTTTTAAACAAATAAAAATAAAAAAACCTTCGCCACCAAATTTAAATTTTTTTTGCCTAAATACGATTGATATATTTATCCTGAATAGATACAAAAAATAAAAAAATTGCATATTCCCATAGGTCAGTTGTTATGTTAATTTTTCTAACCAAGTAAAGCGCAATTATTATTAAAAAAATCAATAAAAAAATTCTGAGAGTTTTTTTTGTTCATACTCTACCTACGATTGTGTGCTATATCATTCTACCGCTAGGAATTCGGAAGTGAGTACCTCTATGCCACACTTCAAGGCCTCATCTGCATGTAGTTAACTTGAAAATTTAGTGGTGCTGTAAAATCTTAAATTTTTTTGGGTAGGGTAAGGCCTTTTTCAAAGCGATTTTCAAAAAGAAAGTAATCGCTCTGTTTTAATAAGATCCGTTGTAGTCATATTTACACATATACGTCAAATCGTAGTTTTAAAGATGCCTATACAAAATGTGTGTTGCAACCCTTTTCTACAAAAAAACATATGCGTGTGCGTACAAATCTTTACTTAGTGAAAAAGAATTGTGATAAGAGATTTGCCAATTTAGTCGGGAAATACATCTGCTTATCATGTCAAGCAGTTGTATACAAAATCAGTTATATTGTGCAGTTAAAAGAATGTGAAAATGCCAATATTGTGTATAGTGCAGCATCAACCGATGATGACGATTTCGACAGTTCTTTTAGTGATATCCTGTATGTTCCTGAAAATTGCAAAGAGGCTGGCACCGAAGAGGTAATGTCCCTAGTAAAGTCGATCACAAGATCATCTGGAAAAAAGCTTAAATTGGAAATCTCTGGTGAAATGAAAATAAAAATTGCTGAAGTGTCGAGCAAAATTCAATCGCAACTTAGTTGTGAAAGGTCTTTGGAAACGATTCAGAAGGAAGCATGGGCTCATGATTTGAAAATCGCACTTATGAGGAAAACTTCGAAATCCGAAAAGATTTTTCTTTTAACAAATCCTGTAGACCTAAGCGTACGTAAGACTGCAAAAATCTTTGGTGTTTCTCGTCGTTTAGTAGCTCGTGCAAAGAAACTACGTCAAAACAATGGATACGCATCGCATGCCGATTCGAAACTTGGGCGCCACATGGACCAGTCCGTAGTAGAAAATGTTAAAAATTTCTTCTTAAGAGATGAAATAAGTCGTGTTTTACCAGGTAGAAGAGACTCAAAATCAATGGTCTTGGAAGGAAAACGCTAACATGTCACGGTAAATTTATCTCTGGAAAATAATAATTTTTTAATATACATATATAGATTTTGATACACCCTATATTTATTAATAGCAGAAACGATTACTGGTGGGCAACTTAAATGAGTTGCACTGCCGCTTTTTGAAGGAATTTCCTCAGATGCAAATCTCTTTGACCAAATTTCAAACCTTAAGGCCACCTCAATGTGTTTTAGTTGGAGCCAAAGGTAATCATATTGTTTGTGTGTGCAAAATACACCAAAATATGAGGCTACAAATTCAGGCTCTAAGGCAGGAATTATTAAAGAAAAAAATTGATTTCTCGGCAAATTATCACGATTGGACCGAAAAAATTGTTTGCGGTGACTCTAGTTCAGAATATTTCTTATTAAATTGTAAAAAATGCCCTGGTCCAGAAAAAATGTTGAATGAAGTCAATTCAATTTTGACTAACCACAGCATTAACGATATATCATTTCACCAGTGGCTCTCGACTGATCGGTATGTACTTAAAGTATATGGTATTCATTAGGAACCTCTAACACTGTATAGTTATTGTTTTGTAGGTGTGAGTTTTCAATCGTCACGGAGTCAAGCGGAGTTTTTATAGAAAATATTAAAAAGGATTTGCTCATACTGGTAAAGCACGATTATATTGCTAAATCTCAGGCGGAGCATTTGGGAAATCTGAAAGCTACCATGGGAGAAGGCGAATTTATTATTACTGAGGATTTTTCGGAAAATTATACTTTCAAAATTCAAAATGAAATTCAGGTGACGCTTCATGTCCACTTTGTTTACTATAGAAAAGAAGGTATTTTATACAACAAAAACTTTGTAATGCTCTCGGAAAATTTACAGCATGACTCCGTAGCCTTCCATTTGTTTAATGGAAAATTAATTTCTCGGTTAAAAGAGGAATTTGGTGAAAGCAATTTAAAAAAAATTTATTATTTTTCGGATTGAGCTTCGTCCCAATACAAAAAAAGTACAATTTACTTAACTTCACCATAAAAATGATTTCGGCATTGATGCGGAGTGGCACTTTTTTGCCACTTCCCACGGCAAAGGTGCTTGCGATGGAATGGGAGGCACAGTCAAAAGACATGCCTATTTTACGGCCTTGCAAAAAGATCTTGACCTGCTTTTGACGACTCCAAAGCAGTTGTACGACTGGGCTAAACACTTTTTCAAAAATATTAATTTTTATCTGTTCACAAACGAAGAACATGAAAATCATCGAAGCTATTTGGAACAGCGATTTTCCAAAGCCAAAACAATAAAAGATACGCGATCGTTTCATTGTTATCAGCCCAAAAACTACAATACCTTGATGTGCAATATTGTTTCTGGACAAAGACAAGCAATCGCGGTTACCCTTAATAAATAAGTATACCACCAAACAAACATGCCGCAATAAGAGGGCTAAAGATATTTTATACTACTATATAATAAAATATAAAAATAATTGAAAAACTGAAATAAGTGATGGACTATGTTATATACCAATGTGTTTTACCATGTTCACCAATGAAAATATACAAAACTATTCATAAAAAATATCAATCCTATTTGAAAAAAACAAAAAATCTCACAATTTTTTTGGAAATTTGCTTATAATTGCGCTTTACTTGGTTAGAAAAATTAACATAACAACTGACCTATGGGAATATGCAATTTTTTCATTTTTTGTATCTATTCAGGATAAATATATCAATCGTATTTAGGCAAAAAAAATTTTTAATTTGGTGGAGGAGGTTTCTTTATTTTTATTTGTTTAAAAAAATTGTTGCTATTTTCCACAAACTAAGCGCTATTTTAAAAATTATAACTACTCTTTTAAATGTGTGACTATTATTTATTGTTCATACCAAATTTCAGCTAAATCCACCAATCGAAACGAAAAAATAATTAGTTTTAAAGAGTTTGAGTCTTAAAAATTCAATATCAATATCTTATATAATAATAATTAAAAAAAAAACTTCAGAATCTGATTTTTTAAGCAAAAATCTACAATATTAGCAACTTTTCTGGTAAAAGTATCACTATCAGAAAAAAAGGGGCTCACTTCAGATAATTTGAGCCATATACATTTGTTCCAAGACTTTGAATTTTATGTTAGCAAGAAATGTCGAGAAATTAATTGGAGAAGAAAGTTTTGAAACGGCTGTAACATAGTAATCACAAGGGAACAGATCGATATTTTCAGAAATGAAATAAGACCGATTCGTTATCGATGAAACCCTTGAATCAGATGAAATATATGTTTATGGGCTTGACTTTTTGAAGCCATATATAAATATTCGAAATCGTTTATTATAGGCGGAATATTTCTTAGAGAGAAACACGTAAGCGAAAAATCTACAAAAGTCATTATATAAATAAAGTTTTTTCAGTCACTGGTGCCCATTACAAACCTTAGGAGAAACCAAGTCTTTATCCACCAGTTTTTTCAACACAGTGGGGATCTCCTTTCTGTGGTGTCACCGGCGGGAATCGACTAATATTTTATACTCGCCATTGGCATAATGCAATGGGCCTTAAAGACGTAGATGCCAAAGTAGCACTTGGTGGAAAAAGTAACTCCATTTCATTTCTATGTTGGACCCATGGTATACCAATACAGGTAATATAAACTCCACAGCTGATTTAATTTTTCCATTTTAATTTTCTCTAAACTGTCAAACTTGCTTTCAATCGGTTTGTTTACACTTTAACTTGCACTGTGCTGTTTTGACGTTTTAGAGGAGCGGTTTTCAACATGGCCGCCGTGCTATTACCTGTTTTACTATGGCATGATGGGATCCAAATATTGGGCTCGGGTCACAAAGAGTTAATACGCTTGTTTATATTTTTTTGAAGTAAGAATTCCTACAAAAACGTAATATTTCAGTTGCCAATTCTACCTTGTTTAATTTGCCTAGTTAGTTTTCCGAAAGACCCTCTTTTGGAACAGCGATGGCGACAAGAATGTAATCTACAGATAGATGTAAATACGAAAAACTTAAAAGTTTGCTCCAATCATTTTTAAACCAATGACTATAAGCCCTCTGAAAGCATTAAGAAATAGGAATAAAACAACTAACACAACATTCATTGAATGTCCCGCTGAAGAGACATAAATAAATCTATGGCACGATATACAACAGGTATATCATCATAAGAGATTTTTGCGCCAAGGTTCTCTTCCAATTTGTAGTGTGCCGATTGGAATTTTTCCCTACAAGTTGGTGGGTCCTACATTTTTTTGCCGACTCCGAACGGCATCTACAAAGGAGATGAATTTTTGCTGAGAAGCCTTCCATGGCAGAAACACACTCGGAGAGTTTGCGAAACCACTGCCGATGGGAGACCCCGTTTTGAAAAAACTTTTTCAACAACTTTTGATGTTACCTGTACCAGGGCTTGAACCTTGGACCTTCGGTGTGCCCGCAACACTATCGCCACACCACGGCGGCCACCCCGATATATATCGCTACATGAAGCGACGCCAAGACGTGCCAGGGATCATTCAAGGAATCATTCCTAAGGAAATGGAAAAAAATAAAGGCTGTGCAAGATAATAATAATAATAATTCCCAAACGGATTACCCACCATATCCCGCCCGACCGGCGCGAGTGGCGCATCCGCATAACGCGCGGATTATTCGTTCGTGCCGAGTCGTTGAAAGGCTTTGCTTTGTTAATCGTCGAGATCTAAAACTGCTCAGCTACAGAGAAAACCTCATCAGCTAAGTAAAGTAGATATAAGATAGATTATACATTAAAAAATAACTAGCTAACAGAATAAAATTATTGTTAGAAGTTAATATAGAGGTCAAAGAATAAGAAACAATTAGTAGCTATGTAAATATTTAGAATAGAAAGAATGATTTTTTTATGCTGAAAAGCGAGTCTGAAATATATAATCTACCAGAAAGAGACACAAACAGCGAAAAGGCTCATTTAACTGAAAATTGGTCCGGCACTGTTTTAAGACTAGAGGTATAAAATGCCTTGAAGGACGGGGCGGTACATTGAAAAAATGGGCGGGAGAGTGAACCATTTAGCAATTTAATCATCAAAACAATTCCAAGCATTTCCCTCCGACTAGAAAATGTGTGCAGATTAGTTTTAAACGATTCGTATAGGGTGGCAGATTATACAAGGGATCCCAATGAAAATCTCTTAGGACAAATAGTAAAAATTGTTTTTGAACTGATTCAAGGCGATCTACATGAACCTGGTAACGCGGGTTCCAAATTATAGAACCGTATTCAAGTATCGGTCTGACCAATGTAGTGAAGAGGGCGTTAGTTACATAAGGGTCGCTAAATTCTCTAGACCATCGTTTAACGAATGCTAGGACACCTCTAGCCTTATTGACTGTTTTGTTAATATGGCGGTTGAAACTGAGTTTATAGTCCATAGTAACCCCCAGGTCAACAAAATCATACACTTGTTTAAGACTATAATTTTTAATTGTATAGGAAGCCGGTTGAGAAATTCCACGCGAAAAACCCATGTGTTTACATTTTTTAAGGTTAAGTGGCATATAATTTAAATCGCACCAAGTAACAAGTGTATCTAGATCTGATTGTAGCTTATTTCTATCTTCAAATGACGCGAATGACATGAAAAGCTTTACGTCGTCGGCATACAGCTTTTTTCTAAAGCCATTTGAGACATGACTGGTAAACTCAAGTAAATTCGTAACTGTGGACTTTCCCTTACTGAACCCGTGTTGGCAGTCAGCTATCAAAGTAGAGATCGGACCCGTAAGTTGAGTTGTAACAATAGCTTCAAACAATTTAAAGACAGAAAGCTTTGCGATGCCACGATAGTTCTCTATAGAAGACCTACTCCCGCTTTTATGCAGCGGTAGAAGAAACGATTCTTTCCGCGCAGTTGGAAAAACACCACACTTTAGTGATAGATTGAACAAATTGGTAAGGGGTTGGTAAATATGGCTCGCACACTTAACAAGAAACATGTAGGAATCCTATCAGGACCATATTTAAAAGATTCTTTTAAGGTTCTAAGGTAAATTAGAACATCTTTGGCGCATATAATTGGTGAATTAGTTGAATTTGTCCCTTGTAGCCTATAGGGATAGTTTTGAAAGTTTGAATTGGTGACAGCAGAATAGTAAGAAGTGAAAAATTGAGCGATAAATTTGCGATATATGGATTATCGCTAGATATAATGTCTTCATATTTCCACGATATGTTCCACGATATATGAGGTAAGTTAAAATCACCCAACACAATAATTGATTCTGAAGCTTTAGTCATAAAGTTAACAGTTTTGAGCAGAGAGACATGTTGCATGTAGACTGAAAAATCTGATGCTGGAGGGATGTAGCAAAGATATAAGTACATAGAGACGTTCTCTAGTTTAATGCGGATGCATTTGAACTCAATGAAATCGATGTTAGGAATATTAACCTTTTCTGAAGGGATGGAGGAATGAACGGCAAGCAGAACACCACCTCCGACTCTGTTCAAGCGATCATTTCTGTATACTTGATATTCATTACACAAAAACTCTGAATTGAAAACATGAGGTTTTAGCCAAGTTTCGGTAAAAGCAATTACGTTATATTTACAATGAAAAGATTTCAAAAAGATATCAGTTAATTTGGTATCTAAACCTCTGACATTTTGATAAAAGATATTCACGGATTTAGTGCTCAGTTTTTTGACTCAAAGTTATTACGAAAAATTTTCGATACATTTTGAACATTCCTCTTCGGTCTGTATTGAAGCTCCCGCACAAGAGCTCCGGGAGGCCAAAAAGAGCTGTACAAAAGAGTATCGAAATCTTTCCCAGATACATCAATCTTAAACGAAGACATACTTCTTTGATATGTGAAATTAAATTTTCTAACAGTTACGCTTTGATCTTTAACTTTAGAAGAAATATGGTACATCAAATCATCCTCGGTAGTGTCTGGATGGAACCTAGACACAAAAATAGATTTCTATGCAAACGTATAACAAAGATAGCAGAGTTGTTGTAACACTTACGCCAAAAAGGCTTGCCAAATATTTTCCGCAAAAAGCTGTACCAGTCAGACTTGTTACAATTGCCATATTCTGCGGCAGTCTATGTGATCGTCTCCACAACAGCCCCCATTATAAGGTTGCAGTCGAGCTGCAGTAATGTAAGAGCTAGAAGACAGGTCTGATACGCAGCCTGGATAATATTTTCGTTGCTGCGGTCTCTGCTTTTGGTGAATATATCGCGCCTTGCTGTTTGTCGTTGATGCCTGTGCAACTTAGCTGGATGGTGCAACATTCGCATCAGCGGGATAGAGATAGGTGGTTTAGCCTTTTTTGTGAATATGCTGTAGACCCGCGATATTGTTCGGTGTTCGGTACTAGCGTCTTCTGGTACTTGCTCAACTGACTGCGATAACGATTTGATATGACCACGCCGAAGAAGTTTTGGGTCGCCAGACCATCATCTGCTGAACATGTGTACGTGTACATTCGTATCGTAAAAGATTTCATCTCGCTTAGGTGAAATTGACTTTTGAGTTGGAGATAGCTATGAAGCAATGGACCTCCACATCTTTAGTACCAGGACGAAAAAAGAAAAATATTCCCAGAAAATTGTGTTTGGACTCGAGCTATTCATATTTTTGTCGATTAGCTAGAGAGCGCAGTTTTTTCTTGTTATTTTTTTAGGAACTCATTTTAGACAACATCAAGAAAATGATATTTCGCAAGCTAAGTGGCTCAAGATTTTATGTTAAAGAAAAACGAAGTTTTGTCCTAACACTACATTTTTACTCCTCAAAAGCGTATAACTATGTACGACAGACATGAAAAAACACGTTGCCAAATATTTCCAAATATTAGAAAGTGATATCAAAAAATGTATGGTAATCCCAGTTTTACACAGCAAGCCATCGGTGCTATTACTATAAGAGCAAAAGCAAGGACTAGTAGGCCTAGGTACATTTAATTTCAATATGGAAAGTGATAGTGTTCGAACTGCAAACAGTGCTTTTGTTTTGATGGCAGTGTCTTTAAACGATCACTGGAAAATACCGATAGGATATTTTTTACTAAAATCTTTAATGGCGGAGGAACGTGTCACCATTATAACTCAAGCACTTCATGCTCTAAACAACTCTGTCGCTATTGTTTATTCAATAACTTTCGATGGTGCAGCCACAAATTTAGCGATGTGCAAGTGTTAAGGTACAAATTTAAAGTACGGCCCAGACTTCAAACCATATTTTATAAATCCTGCTACAGGCGACAACTGTTACATTTTTTACGATTTTTGTTATATGATTAAGCTGGTTAGAAACTGCCTATGCGACAAGCGTATTTTAAAAACAAGGAAATATCAAATTAGTGACGGGAATTATTTTTAATTGTTGCACGAAATTCAAGTTAAAGAAGGATTTCGTACCGCAACAAAGTTACTAAAAGGCATGTGTATTTTAGGAAAAATATAAAATTGAGTGTAAAATTGGCTATGCAACTACTAAGCAAAAGTGTGTGAAAATCATTAGAGTTTTTACGGAGTTTAATACCAGATAAGGAAGTTAATAAATTTAAAGACAGTGCAACAATATATAGCGGGTTTGAAAGATTTAAATGATACACCAATTTTGGAAACCAGTAGGAAAACTCGATTTATTGGTACAATAATTTGCCTTCGAAACACATTTCCCTTGTATACTAAATTAAAAAACCATGGAATGTCCTACTTTTTATAAGCTTTCTCAAGATTTTCTTGAAACTTTTTTTAGTGCTATTCGGGCAAGAGATGGATTCAATAACAATCCCAATGCCATGCAATTCAAATAGAAGACTTTTAGTCAGACATGAATTAAAGGTCAGAAATTGTGCTTTTGATGGAATCCCAATACTTCAGGCGTAAAAAAAGAGGTTGATTCCTAATACGACTTTCAGCAAACATGCGATTGCATTAATGGAATGCGGGGACTGTCGGTTTTCGCTGACAATGCCGTCCGATACATAGCTGGATTTGTCGCTTGGAAAATTATTTCAAAAACAAGTAAGGAAAGGGCTGTCTTCGACTGTGCCGAAGACTTTATACCTTTCATGAGTACGCATCACGGTTTTAAGTGTCCGATCCTTACTCACAATTAGTAAAAACTCTGCAAAACTGATCATTGGGAGATACATAGCACAAACCCCATTTATCGGAACAATGGATTGTATGGAAGCTATATGTTATGTAGGTCCGATATGGCTGATTTTCGCTGCACACATAACATGCATAATAAGTACCAAACGTGCAAAATTTTACGTTCCTAGCTTTTTAATTCCAAATTTATAGCCCAAAACCCATTTATCGAAACTATCGATTGTATGGGAGCTATGTGTTGTATTGCTCCGATCGTGCTGATTCCGACGAATGATTAATCTCATGCAAAATGGCGGCTCCATACTAAGATTCATCAGGATATCTCCAAAACTGAGGGACTAGTTTGCGTACAAACAGACAGATGGACAGACGGACATGGCTAAATCGACTCAGCTCATTTCGGTATACTTATTGGTGGGTCCATCTCTTCTTCTTCTCATACTTACAAACATCGGACCAAAGTTATAATACCATTTCATATTCATGAAAGGTATAATAAATTGCGACATTTGTAAAGAATGCCAACGTTATCAAAACTTAAAAACTTGGGTCCTTATCTGGCACCATCAAAAGATGTGTGCGATATATGTTTGGTATGTGAGAGTGTCATCAGACAAGAAACAGAAAAAGCTTCTCCTAAAAACATAAAAGAATTACTTGTAGCTAAAGTCTTTCGAAGTTTAAAAAATCCATTTACAAATAAACTAATGGACGATCACGTACAAAGAGAAAGTTTTTATTGTAACGATATATTGAACGATCATAGGATTTCACTTTGCGAAGCAATTATATCTTTTTATGTTGATTCACGCCTATTTTACGAAAGCTTTAAAGTGCTGTGTTAGTTAATTTCTTTTACTGAATTTAGTATCAAAACGTATTTAGAAAATTTGAAAATAACTAATAATAAACCTTAACTGAATAAAAATAAACATATTTTGCATACTTACATTAATAGAATGTTGTTTTTGTTTATAATAAAGTTATTTCCATATTTATATAACTAACCAATTAGAATATATCTGGATTATATGCAATCGCTTTCCTTTTTTGTATGTATAATACTTGTCGACAAAATAAGAACGCCATCATATATATGATAATAATTATAATAATTAAAAATGCTCAGTTTCATATGACGAAGATGGGGTTGGTATGCATAATATATAATGTATGAGTCGATATAAAACCCCCCTGCGGGTTAGGGGCTTAGAATGTGCCCTTTCGTAAGAGGTGTCTAAAGTGAACAACGGTAATGATTTTGAATTACGTTATTAATGGTGTATATTAGAAATTTGGTCGAAGAGTTGTGAAATTCCTTTTTTTATTAAATATTGGAAAATTGTGTTTTATTTTTTTCAAAAAATACCATAATATTTAGGTGCTGTTTTACGGGTTACTATTGGAGTTGAATACTTTCACTGTTTTGCTTTATTTGTAGCTAGTTTTGGTACTTCCTTTTATTACTTTTATATATTTCGTTTCTACTTTTCTCGTTTTTTTGTTTTATAAAATTCTATTGTTGCGTTGATATTTTAAGTTTTTCAAGCATTTATTATAATTTTATTTTTATTTGCTTATTTTAATTTTATTTTACTATATTATTTATTGCTCTATTGGGTTTTATATAATTAGCTGACTAAGGCATGGTTTTTGCTTTCTGATAGGCGGCGTTAATGGTTTCGATTGCTGGGTTTGGTTAGTCCAACTCCAAAGAATATTTATGCTTGTCGAAGGCATTTCTCCCACGAAATTATAATGGGACGGATTCTCAAAAAGTGACCTCGTCCGGACTTATGTTTTAGACTACATTCACTCACTGTGACAGCTTGTAGGCCAAATATCTCAGTGATAGCGGGGGTAGTTTAACGAATAAAGAAAATATAATTGAATTGCGTATAGAAGATTTTGCGCTATACTTTCACTGTTAGAAACTGTTGAAAGAGTCTCGACTTTAAGTAGTAAGCTATTCGAAGTTGAGACTTCCTTGGATGAGCCCCAGCCCTTTCATCATGTACGTCAAATTTAATTAAGAACTGGACCAATAGTCGACAAAGTCGAACTCATTCTTACTTAACGCATGCGACTCCTACAGGGTGTTTTTTTTACAGGTTTGTTTTTCGAATAGAGATAAAACTAGCATTTTGTGGGCAAATCTGGCAACTCTAATGTCATTTATGTTCAGTTTGGTTTGCCATTTCATCATGAACAGGTTGACAAAAGAACAACGCTTGCAAATCGTGCAAATTTATTTCGAAAATAATGGTTCAGTTCGCGAAGTTTACCGTGAGCTCCGTCCATTTTATGGTCGACATAATCGTCCATCAGAGCAATTAATTCGGTTAACCATGGATCGTTTTCGCACTACGTTTACTCTATGTGATAATACGCATCCGCAGAGACGTCGAACAGTGCGCACCGAAGAAACAATTGCCGCTGTAGAGCAAAGTGTTGAAGAGGACCCGAATGAATCGATTCGCCACCGTGCACAGCAATTGGAGCTTTGTCCATCAACTTTATGGAAGATTTTGCGCAAAGATCTTGGCTTGCGACCTTACAAGATCCAGCTTGTGCAAGAATTAAAGCCGCGAGACCATGCAATGCGTCGTGATTTTGGTGTATGGGCCGAAAATGAGATTGATTTCGATGCTGATTTTCATCGCAAAATTTTGTTCAGTGATGAGGCTCATTTTTGGTTGAATGGCTACGTCAACAAGCAAAATTGCCGCATTTGGAGTGAAGAGAATCCACATGAGACCCTTGAAACGCCATTACATCCACAAAAACTGACTGTTTGGTGTGCTCTATGGGCTGGTGGAGTCATTGGGCCATACTTCTTCCGCAATAATGCTGGAGAGGCAGCTACCGTTAATGGAGACCGGTATAGAGCCATGATAACCGACTATTTTGTTCCCGAATTGGATGGCATGAATGTGGATGAGTTGTGGTTCCAACAAGACGGCGCTACATGCCACACAGCGCACGTCACAATCGATTTATTGAAGGAAACATTCGATGAGCGCATAATTTCGCGGAATGGACCTGTCAATTGGCCACCAAGGTCGTGTGATTTGACACCATTGGATTATTTTCTTTGGGGATATGTGAAGTCGCTCGTCTACACCAACAAACCAGAAACCTTAGGGGAATTGGAAGCCAACATTCGTGGCGTTATTGCCGACATACGGCCCCATATGCTCGAAAAAGTGGTTGAAAATTGGACCTGTAGAATTGGCTTTATTCGAGCCAGCCGCGGCGGCCACATGCCCGAAATCATACTTAAACATTAATGGCATAAAATTATCCTTCCAATAAAGCTAAATTGATGGACCTTAAAACGATTTTCTTGTGTTTTATTTCAATTCGAAGTTCTATACCCCTAAAAAAACACCCTTTACAAAACGAAAGTATGGCGACGATAATAACCGACTCCTCAATAATGTGTAATTTTTAGAAGCGAAGGCAGAAGTTTTTAAAAGAGATAGAAGTGTTGCTGTTTATGATCGGGACAGACATATCGCAGAGATAACTGGTAATTTGCCCCCACATCTTGCAACATGTGTGAGGAATTGCCTTCGGAACATGTAAACTCAACCGTCGCTGTTTCAATCGTTTTAGTTTTTCTCTAATATCAATTGAAAGATAAGTTGTACAACATTTTCTAAAACATACGGCAAAGCTTCGATAACTAAAGCGCTCAAGCAACGTAGAAGTTCACTAAAACGCACCCTTATTTGTACGCTTAGTACACACCAAGCACACAAAATAAACAGCTTGCACATTTTAGGAGACACACTTTAAGGCCGGTATGCAGATCACAAGAAATTGCTCAATAAAAATTTAGCAATTTTTCTTGCGTGAAAAATAGTAGTATGGAAGTAATAAAAATCCATGGTGAATAGTGAAGCAGCTAGAAGAAGAGCACATAAGCAAATAAACGAATTAAACGTTTTTTGCCAATAACTTTTCACTAAAACAAAATTTTTCTTTTCCGCTTTTGGATTATTGATACCGAGGTCAAAACGCGTCTTTTGATACCTCTCCCGACATTTTTGGACGTGTTTTACCAGTTGGCGTATTACTAAATTACTGTTTTCTTCAAGAAATAAATGCCGCTTGATATATTTCTTGCGGAAACTTGTGTTGCCGTACTCAAATTTCACGATGAAATAGTAGTAAAATTACGTTGAGAACTGCGTACTACCTCAAGAAAAGGTAACCCAAGAAATTTTTTTAAGCATTTCTTAAGCGTTTTTTTATATGGAGTTTTTGCTTTTCTTGTGATCTGCATATCGGCCTTTAAATGGCAGGGAACTTAAGATACGATATAAATAAGAAAAATAGTTATTTAGTTGAAATATTTGAAGAAAATTATCAAATTAGCACGTGCAATTTTATTGCTAATAAAGAAGAATAAGAGAAATGCCATGGCAACATCAACCACATGGTTGCTTTTATGGGTAGCACGGAAATTTTTATAAAGATTTGAGAGATATCTGAAAGTTAAATAAGTAAAATTATTGCAAAAATAATTTCACTGGAAATTAAACAAAAATTTGCAGCAACTATTTTCTCTAATTTATTATACCTAGTAGTGCTTCGCACACAAGGTATATTAACTTTAGTCGCCTAACAGCAGTACCTAACGGCATAAACGGATCGAGATAGATATTGACTTATACATATCAAAATGTTCAGGACGAAAAGAGAAATTGATTAAGCCATGACCGTCCGTCCGTCTGTGAACACGATAACTTGAGTAAATTTTGAGACATCTTAAGGAAATTTGGTATGCGGGTTCCTTGGCACTCATCCCCGAGCGCTATTTAAAATGGGCGAAATCGGATGATAGCCCCGCCCACTTTTTATATATAGAATATTTCGAAAACACAAAAAAAGTGATCACTCAGTACATAATACACCTATAAGGATAAAAACATTGAGATTGAGGCATAAAATACATTTTTCAAGAAATTTTTGAAAATGGGAGTGGCACCGCCCACTTTTGATTAAGTCAAATTTAGAAATAATATTAATCATAAATGAAAAACCGTTCAAGATATCGAAACGAAATCCAGCACGCAGGTTTCCAGGTATGCAAGGAATGCTCCAGAAAAAAATGGGCAGCATCGGTTAAGGTCTAGGCCCACTTTTATATGAAAGATTTTGAAGAGGATCGTAGATATATTAAATAGGCAATAACTTTGCGTAAAATAGTTTTACATCATTTATATTTCAGTTGTAAAGTTTCCTTAAACAAAGAAATCCAAAAACTTAAAATTTTCGAAAATGGGCGTGGCCCCGCCCGTTTTATAGTGGACTATTCGACAAAACTTTTTATGCCATAACTCCGCTAAAAATTGATTTGCCGAAACGAAATTTTTTGACAATGTTCTATAGGTAAATGTTTGCTGTAAAAATGGGCGAAATCGGTTAATGTCTAACAACTAAGCAAGTTATATCAATCAGATTTTGCACACATAATAAGCTTTTTAAGAAAAGCTCGGCCGCAAAAAAATTTTGTCAATTTCGAAGAAGTAGGCGTGGCGCCGCCCGCTTTTCAGCATAAAATGTCTGCTACTTTCAAAGGCAATCGCTTATAATTCAATCTTGATATTTCAATCTAGTATGTAATATACTCCTGCCAAAAATTTGCCAAATCGGGAATCACACAAGCGAAATATTCGGGCACGTAGTAAATAGCCCACTGCAATAGCGAAGTTATATATCTTTTTTGATTTTCATAAATTTCATAAACATTAAATGTATGTAAGTATGAGAACAAGAAGAGAAAAGTTCACTTAAATGATCAGCACGATGAGCGGAGTCGATTTAGCCAAGCCCGTCTCTCCGTCCGTCCGTCTGTCTGTCCATCTGTCTATTTGAACGCAAAATAGTCTCTCAGTTTTACAAAAGAATGCTGAAATTCGTGGTTTGCTTTGGCCGTTTTATAATATACTAGCAAACCCGGTAGACGTTGTTTTGACGTTTTGATGTATAGAACACATCTATATATAAAATTTCATTCACTTGAACCAAATAAACTCCTAACTATACCGAACTGCAGCTTTATATAACCTGGCGGATTTTCCAACAGCTATATACAGACTGTGTCGTGCCCAGCGAACTCCTGAACTTATCGTGAAAGTTCAAGAGCAAAACAAAACACAAAATATGTGGGCGTGGTACCGCCCACTTTTGAAAAATGATGTAGATATTGACTAAGTGACACATATATTAAAATTTCATTAATTTAGAGCAAAAAAATGACGAATTGAAACTTTATATAGCCTGGCGGCGTGGCTCCGCCTACTTTTCCAAAACTATATATTGTCTATGCTGTACCTAGTGAACCCAAGTATATGTTGTGAAAATTTCATAAGGATCGGTTGAGTTCTTTGGCGTCTATAAAAGACACTATTTTTACACCTTTTTTTGTTACGCACACAAGGTTTATTACTTCATTCAACATAAACGAATCGAGATATATATTTATTAATGTATATCAAAACCTTCAGCATGAAAAGCAAAATATCCGTGCAAGTAGTTAATACCCCACTGCAAAAGCGAAGTTGTATATCTTTTTTGATATTCATACCTTTCATGAACATGGATGTTTGTACGTATACTAAAATGATCAGGAGGATGAGCTGAGTCGATGTAGCCATGTCCGTCTCTCGATACGTCTATCTGTCTATTCGTCTGTATATTTCAACGCAAATACGAACTGAAAGTATTAAAATAGACCTGCGTAAATTGGGATGACATAATAGATCACTACAAGGTATATAATGTTCGGTTCCACCCGAACTTAGACTTTCTTACTTGTTTATATCTATTTTTGTTACGCACACAAGGTATATTACTTCATTCAACATAAACGAATCGAGATATATATTTATTAGTGTATATCAAAACCTTCAGGATGAAAAGTAAAATATCCGTGCAAGTAGTTAATACCCCACTGCAAAAGCGAAGTTGTATATCTTTTTTGATATTCATACCTTTCATGAACATGAATGTTTGTACGTATACTGAAATGATCAGGAGGATGAGCTGAGTCGATGTAGCCATGTCCGTCTCTCGATACGTCTATCTGTCTATTCGTCTGTCTATTTCAACGCAAATACGAACTGAAAGTATTAAAATAGACCTGCGTAAATTGGGATGACATAATAGATCACTACTAGGTATATAATGTTCCGCTCCACCCGAACTTAGACTTTCTTAGGCCCGGTTTTTCAGTACAAGTTTAACTCAATTTGTCAGTTAAACTAAGCTTAAACTTGTTACGCAGTTTTTCAGTCAACTTTAAACGAAGTTTAAACGTAGTTTAAGCGGTCAATTCGGCAGGGTTAAACTCTAGTTAACCTCTCAGCTGTTTTGCATATTTGATGGTTTTGGTTGTGAAACAATAAGCTGAACGCAATTAAGAAAGGACGATATTTGTATATTTAATTAAATACTGGATATATCATCTGACGAAAGTGATAATAGTGATGCAGAAATTGGCGAAATGCTAACTATTACAATACTGAGGAGAAGCAATGGCGTTGAATATGTATACAAATATTATCTGTTGCCGTATCTAGATAAAGAAAAAACCAATGTTGCCGTATAAAAAGCAAATATTAAAAGCGGCCTTAAACTCACACTGAAAAACCGCTCTGCAGTTTAACTGGAGTTTAAATTTATGCCGAGTTTAAGCAAACTTAGTTTAAACTGAGCTTAACCAAGGACTGAAAAACCGGGCCTTACTTGTTTATTTATTATTTATGTTTATATAGCATCACCTACTTTTTGACTGCTTCCAAAGAGTACGACTCTGCGTTGAATAGCCTGTGAATGACAAGCTCTTTACACGGTGGGCGCTACTGTGGACCAAGAGCTGATACATAACTTACTTGTAGACCTTTACAATGTCTAAAACACAAGCCGCTAACCTAAAATATAGTTACGTTAACTTTTCGCTTGGGGGTGGCTGGATAGCACTGCCACCTGTCAATTTAGTTGTCATTCCTTATGAGCCAGAAATTGCCAGAAGTAGTAAGAAATAGAAAAATATTACTAGAAGTTAACTCTATATAAATATATATCGGTCTCAGTAAATTAAAATTTTTGAAAATTTTACTAGTTTTAGTCAGAGAAATATGGCGTCCAAACAAAATATCTGTTCGTATTTTGAAACTAAAAGAATTCAATATTTAGGTGTTGAGAATACCGAAAAATAGAATTACTGACAAGTTAACAGGCATTTTTTCAGTTTATCGAAGTCACTAGTGTCCTCAGAAGATATACTAATCGGATTTCAATTAGTTCGCAAATAATTTTATGGGAGAGCTTCCGAAACAGGTGTAAATCGTTAACAGATACCGTTGATCTCTTTATTGTTTCAAATTGTCGGTAACAATAATAAAAGGTTGAGGTTTGTTCCGCACACAAGGTTTATTACTTCATTCAACATAAACGAATCGAGATATATATTTATTAATGTATATCAAAACCTTCAGGATGAAAAGTAAAATATCCGTGCAAGTAGTTAATACCCCACTGCAAAAGCGAAGTTGCATATCTTTTCTGATATTCATACCTTTCATGAACATGAATGTTTGTACGTATACTGAAATAATCAGGAGGATGACCTGAGTCGATGTAGCCATGTCCGTCTCTCGATACGCCTATCTGTCTATTCGTCGGTCTATTTGAACGCAAATACGAACTGAAAGTATTAAAATAGACCTGCGTGAATTGGGATGACATAATAGATCACTACTAGGTATATAATGTTCGGTTCCACCCGAAGATAGACTTTCTTACTTGTTTATTTACTATTTATGTTTCTATAGCATCACCTCCTTTTTGTCTGCTTCCAAAGAGTACGACTCTGCGTTGAATAGCCTGTGAATGACAAGCTCTTTACACGGTGGGCACTACTGTGGACCAAGAGCTGATACATAACTTACTTGTAGACCTCTACAATGTCTAAAACACAAGGCGCTAAGCTAAAATATAGTTACGTTAACTTTTCGCTTGGGGGTGGCTGGATAGCACTGCCACCTGCCAATTTAGTTGCCATTCCTTATGAGCCAGAAATTGCCAGAAGTAGTAAGAAATATAAAGAGATTACTAGAAGTTAACTCTATATATATATCGGTGACGAAAGTGATAATAGTGATGCAGAAATTGGCGAAATGCTAACTATTACAATACTGAGGAGAAGCAATGGCGTTGAATATGTATACAAATATTATCTGTTGCCGTATCTAGATAAAGAAAAAACCAATGTTGCCGTATAAAAAGCAAATATTAAAAGCGGCCTTAAACTCACACTGAAAAACCGCTCTGCAGTTTAACTGGAGTTTAAATTTATGCCGAGTTTAAGCAAACTTAGTTTAAACTGAACTTAACCAAGGACTGAAAAACCGGGCCTTACTTGTTTATTTATTATTTATGTTTATATAGCATCACCTACTTTTTGACTGCTTCCAAAGAGTACGACTCTGCGTTGAATAGCCTGTGAATGACAAGCTCTTTACACGGTGGGCGCTACTGTGGACCAAGAGCTGATACATAACTTACTTGTAGACCTTTACAATGTCTAAAACACAAGCCGCTAAGCTAAAATATAGTTACGTTAACTTTTCGCTTGGGGGTGGCTGGATAGCACTGCCACCTGTCAATTTAGTTGTCATTCCTTATGAGCCAGAAATTGCCAGAAGTAGTAAGAAATAGAAAAATATTACTAGAAGTTAACTCTATATAAATATATATCGGTCTCAGTAAATTAAAATTTTTGAAAATTTTACTAGTTTTAGTCAGAGAAATATGGCGTCCAAACAAAATATCTGTTCGTATTTTGAAACTAAAAGAATTCAATATTTAGGTGTTGAGAATACCGAAAAATAGAATTACTGACAAGTTAACAGGCATTTTTTCAGTTTATCGAAGTCACTAGTGTCCTCAGAAGATATACTAATCGGATTTCAATTAGTTCGCAAATAATTTTATGAGAGAGCTTCCGAAACAGGTGTAAATCGTTAACAGATACCGTTGATCTCTTTATTGTTTCAAATTGTCGGTAACAATAATAAAAGGTTGAGGTTTGTTCCGCACACAAGGTTTATTACTTCATTCAACATAAACGAATCGAGATATATATTTATTAATGTATATCAAAACCTTCAGGATGAAAAGTAAAATATCCGTGCAAGTAGTTAATACCCCACTGCAAAAGCGAAGTTGCATATCTTTTCTGATATTCATACCTTTCATGAACATGAATGTTTGTACGTATACTGAAATAATCAGGAGGATGACCTGAGTCGATGTAGCCATGTCCGTCTCTCGATACGCCTATCTGTCTATTCGTCGGTCTATTTGAACGCAAATACGAACTGAAAGTATTAAAATAGACCTGCGTAAATTGGGATGACATAATAGATCACTACTAGGTATATAATGTTCGGTTCCACCCGAAGATAGACTTTCTTACTTGTTTATTTACTATTTATGTTTCTATAGCATCACCTCCTTTTTGTCTGCTTCCAAAGAGTACGACTCTGCGTTGAATAGCCTGTGAATGACAAGCTCTTTACACGGTGGGCACTACTGTGGACCAAGAGCTGATACATAACTTACTTGTAGACCTCTACAATGTCTAAAACACAAGGCGCTAAGCTAAAATATAGTTACGTTAACTTTTCGCTTGGGGGTGGCTGGATAGCACTGCCACCTGCCAATTTAGTTGCCATTCCTTATGAGCCAGAAATTGCCAGAAGTAGTAAGAAATATAAAGAGATTACTAGAAGTTAACTCTATATATATATCGGTGACGAAAGTGATAATAGTGATGCAGAAATTGGCGAAATGCTAACTATTACAATACTGAGGAGAAGCAATGGCGTTGAATATGTATACAAATATTATCTGTTGCCGTATCTAGATAAAGAAAAAACCAATGTTGCCGTATAAAAAGCAAATATTAAAAGCGGCCTTAAACTCACACTGAAAAACCGCTCTGCAGTTTAACTGGAGTTTAAATTTATGCCGAGTTTAAGCAAACTTAGTTTAAACTGAACTTAACCAAGGACTGAAAAACCGGGCCTTACTTGTTTATTTATTATTTATGTTTATATAGCATCACCTACTTTTTGACTGCTTCCAAAGAGTACGACTCTGCGTTGAATAGCCTGTGAATGACAAGCTCTTTACACGGTGGGCGCTACTGTGGACCAAGAGCTGATACATAACTTACTTGTAGACCTTTACAATGTCTAAAACACAAGCCGCTAAGCTAAAATATAGTTACGTTAACTTTTCGCTTGGGGGTGGCTGGATAGCACTGCCACCTGTCAATTTAGTTGTCATTCCTTATGAGCCAGAAATTGCCAGAAGTAGTAAGAAATAGAAAAATATTACTAGAAGTTAACTCTATATAAATATATATCGGTCTCAGTAAATTAAAATTTTTGAAAATTTTACTAGTTTTAGTCAGAGAAATATGGCGTCCAAACAAAATATCTGTTCGTATTTTGAAACTAAAAGAATTCAATATTTAGGTGTTGAGAATACCGAAAAATAGAATTACTGACAAGTTAACAGGCATTTTTTCAGTTTATCGAAGTCACTAGTGTCCTCAGAAGATACGAGTATACTAATCGGATTTCAATTAGTTTGCAAATAATTTTCTGACAGAGCTGCCGAAACAGGTGTAAGTCGTTAATAGATTCCGTTGATCCCTTTATTGTTTCAAATTGTCGGTAATAATAATAAAAGATTGAGGTTTGTGCCGTGACATGACCATAACACGCCATATAAGCAGACCAATTCTAGCAATCCTTCCAGTTTAATTAACGTATGCGCTTGCGCTTTGGTGTAGGAAGTTTGAGTGTATTGAGCATGTCCTTTTGAATCTCTTCTCTCCCTTGGAAGTTGGCAGATTAAAAGAAAATTTTTTAGTTCTTCTGACGAAGTAAGTAAGTCACATAGTAGAATGAATAGATGTTCTAGAGAAGTTTTCAATATTATGGACAAATACCGCATAAGTTACAAATATTTTATGTCTCTGAGTATTTTTATGACCTAAAACCACATAATTATAACGTTTATCTTATATTTTGCCTTTCAGCAACATATTTGTTTGTTGCCAAAATAAGCTACCTTTAGGAGAATAATGGAGATGGCCATAATTCCAGAATTGCAAATACTATAGCCAAATTACTTGCCAAAAACAGCTGCTAGTTTATCTGGTTCATTTATGTTCATCGCTAAAATGGGCCGAAAAAATTAATCAAAATGAACCGAAAATTGGGGATTTTGGGAGATTGTCATTTACTGGAATCGCAATAGTCGCCAAAATGAATTTAGGGATTTTAAGCGATAGAGATTAAGCTTTAGCGATTTTCAGAATTCCGGTGCTGGGTAGTCTATCCTAAATTTATTTCCTGAGGGCCAGATCAACATCAGAATGTCCTTCCCGGTGACTATTTTCATGTCAACAAATCTTGGAAGGAAATGAGTTTTTAGCGAAAGAATCGAAAGCGAACTTGTGTCATACTCTTAGGAAATTGAATCGCGCTTCTTTGGGCTGACGGGAATGGATTTGAGGTCGCTGGCTTTGAAAGTTGCAACAAAAACCAATATTCAGAAGAGTTTTAGTACTTTCGCAAAATGTGAAGGAAAATACATAGCGGAACATTGCGCTTCCGCACACGAACCGGCACTTCTTTTAATCGTTCAAAAGGATTCAATCACAAAAATGTGGCTTCGTTTTACAACTTACTGGAATCTGACCATGCTAAACATAATTTCTCAACAACGTGCTTTTGGAACGTCGAAACGGGTCTGTCAGTGGTGCAGTCTCGGCAACTAAAAGTTGTTGCGCAACAAGGCAAAAAGCAAATAGGAGCGATGACCTCCTCCGAACGCGACTCCTTATAACCGCAATGACGTGTATGAGTGCCGATGGATCGTTCGTTCCACTTTATTTTATATTTCCAAGAAAGATCCATCATTGAAAGGTGCACTTCTTATGAAAGGTGCACTTCTTAGAGTTCACAAAACCAAGAAAAGAAAACAAAACCTTCGTGGCACCTCTTAAGGTTTGCTATAGTAACGAAATAAGTAGATTTACTCAAGTTCACGGACGCAAAGTAACTCTGTATGATTTGGTCGGACTTTTTACGAGTTCAAAATGGTCAAATAGCTATCAGTAGATTCAGAAGGACTGGAATTTTTCCGTTGCCCAAAAGTGTTTATCAGAAGCTGGTTTTATATCAGGTGAAATAGAAAACCAGCAAACAGAATGCGTTTCCAACCAGAATGCCGATAACGAAAATGCTATTTCTCATTTTGAGCGTTCAGTTTCGGTACGACTATTAACTGAAACCGTAGCCAGTACAAGCACAGGATTATCACCATGTATTTTTTCCAACGACTCGGTATAACAATATTGCATGTTTTTTTAATTCTTCAAAGTTTCACCGAACATTAAATCTATATCTAATACGGAGAATCCTAAGCAATAGAGAAGGAAGTCCAAGCTGCGCTCCAGAGAAGTGTGGAAGAAATAGCTTCACGAAAGTCTTCAAAGAAAACGACAACAATTGCTTATGAAAAACCATGTTTTCATGAAAAACGATTTCTAAATCCGATCAAAGTTTTGGAAGAATCAGACGGGAACCAAGAGTTCTCTGGCATTCCTCCCTCAAAAGACAGTTGCTGCAATTTCTGTAATGAACGCTGGGAAGACGACACAGAGGCTAAAACATGGACTTCATGTTTGAAGTGCGAAATAATCTGGGCTCACGATATATGCATTCCAAAAAGAAGTGTCATATTTCTATGGCAATCCTGCATATAAAAATTGCATTTAGTGTTTCTTTTTCAATAACTAATTCAACTTCAAAACTGATGTTATTTATTAAATGAATTGTGGTTGTTTTTGTTAGCCTTAAACTCGTTTTTTAAATTCATAGTAAGCTAAGGAGGTTGTACTGTAAGTTATATTTCATGTCTTATAAATAACAAGTAAGGAAGTCTAAGCTCGGGGAAATCGAACATTAAAAACCCAGCTGTGTAAAAGCGGTCGTGGTAAATTGGTAAATTGTTGCAGAGCTATGACATATAGAGGTTTTAAACTTTTTCTACTACCATGTTGGCAATATTAAAAGTAACAAGTAAGGAAGTCTAAGTTCGGGTGGAACCGAACATTAAATACCCCGCTGTGAACGTATTTGGTCCAAATTAATGATATTTGGGTATATGTGTCCTTTAATAAATATTTACACAATTTTAAAAAACTGTTTTGATACCTCCCTCTTGGAAAACTTTAGTACAAAAGTGGGCGTGGTAGTCTACCGATTTTGCTTATTTTTAGTGGGCGTACTCTATGTCGTACGAAGTTTAGTAATTCTATCTTTAACGGTTATGCATTTATTAACAGTCAATTTTTAAAATTGTTTGACTCATGACTGGGCGATGCCACTCCCACTTTCCAAAATTTCATCTTACATCATTCTACCTGGATCAGTCAGCGAGATATGGCAGTTCAGTATTTCTACCTCTTTTTCAGATAACTTTCATGAAAAAGTAGGCGTAGACGAAAAACGACCATAGTATACATCCTATCAAATTTCGTTATTCTAACGTAAACGGTTCTGTAGTTATTAACAGTCGAAGTTTGAAAATTTGTTCACTCCTTTGAGGGCGGTGCCACCCCCTCTTCTAAAAATTTAAAAAAATCATCACACCGACAATCAACTAAATAAATCTAACAAATTTCATTATTGTAGCTTCTTTTATTATTTAATTATCTCATTTTAAACGTTTTCGAAATAGAATAAGGGGCGTGGTTATTGTTCGATTTCTCCCATTTTAAATAGCAACCTACCTTGATCAGAAAGCAGCCTGTGTGCCAAGTTTTGTTGAAATATCTAAATTTTTAATCAAGTTATCGTGTCCATGGACGGACGGACGGACGTGTTTTAATGGATTCCTCTGCTCATTCTACGAACTTTGATATATGGAACTCTATATCTATATCCGTTATTTTGTACCGTTAGAAACCACCGTTATATGACCAAAAATATAATACCCTGTGTTCTAGTACATAAATAAATAAAATAAATCTATGGCGCGATATACAACAGGTAAGCCTCCTAAGAGATTTTTGCGCAAAGCTTCTCATCCAAATCTATACCTACCCGATATGCCAGCAGTTGTGATCCTAACCTTTAAGATATTTTTACTACTTCTCTCCAGAAAAATGTCAAATTTGACCAACTATTCTTTATATCTCAGCATGATCTTTTTTTTGTTTATTGGATATAGCTCTGAATCGTCCTGCCGTTGATGTTTTGGTTTACGTTTCGTGATTTTAAGTCCTTAAATGTTGATAATTTTTGTTGTGATGCGTCTAGTGTTTATTGGGAGAATTGTTGGTACTATGAGTCAGTTAATAAGGAGCTTGAATTTTTAAATAAGAACTTGGTAGCCCTTTTTGATGTCCATGTTCTTGTTCGTAATGTTTGCCCTGTTAGCCGATCATACACTAACAAAGTATGTGCGGCAATAAAAAAAAGTAATAAGCTGTATGCCAGAAGGAAAAAAACTTCTATTGAAAACTGTTGCTCTCTATAACCCTGCTCGGAATGAAGCTACTCTAGTAACTAAAAAAGCTAAATGGTGATATTGTAGCAATAAACTTGATCCGTGGCGGATTGTGGCGGAACCTTAATCACTTTAATGTTTGAAGATAGCTCCAGATTGTGACTTGAGCTCTGATTTGCATGCATTTTACTAGTGCAACAAGTGGAGAGACTTTCCTTCCAAATTATAAGTGCGTTCGGGCTAGTAATAATCTCTTAGATAAGTTCCAATTTACTGCTGTGACTGAAAATGATGTTTTGAAGGCCTTGATGAGCATTAAATAAAATGTAATAATGAAAGATGGAATTTCCCTTATTTTTGTAAAAATGGTGTCATGGATATTGGGTACTATCACTCATATCATTAATCACTGGTTCACAACTTTATGTTTTCCTTCGGAGTGGAAAAGAGAAATTATATGCCCAATAGTAAAAAAGCGAAATCCCAGGCTAGCCCATGTGATTACAGACCAGGGAGTACATTACCGGCTCTCTCAAAGCCATGTGAATCTTTGAGGGCCTTACAGATTTCGTCTTACGTGCAGGAAGAAGGATTGCTATCACCACTTCAGTCTGGATTTATAGCGCATCACGCTGCAAGGGCAAAGATATTGAATTCCATATTATAATGGTGACTTGACACTTCTTTGATTGCTTAATTTTTCAAAGGCATTCGATCTAGTCAATTATAACTTATTATGTAAAAAACTCAGACACATGTTTGGTTTCTTGGAAATCTCAGTCAGGCTGATATCTAATTATCTTGTGGGGTGATCGAAGAAGTTAAAAAGGGTCAAGACTTCGCCAAATGGACTCAGGCTGATCGACCGCGCCGGTGCCCGAAACATGGTCATATCCAGCACTAGGTTTATGCACAAGAAGATCCATCAAGCTACATGGCTGTCCCCCGATCGAAAAACACGCAACCAGATCGACCACGTTGTGATAGACGGACGGCATGCTTCCAGCGTTTTAGATGTTCGCACAATACGAGGACCTAACATCGACTCTGATCACTACCTAGTAGCAGCCAAGATTCGTACCCGCCTCTGTACGACAAAACAGGTGCAACAAAAAACGCAGGGAAAGCTGGACGTCGAAAAGCTGCAATCGCAACAGACCGCCAATTATTTCGCAGATCGCCTCTCACACCTGCTCTCCGAGAGCACAATTCAACCTAGAGGAATGCATGAGCAGTGGGATAATATCTCAGGAGCACTCCGTACCGCAGCCGAAGAAGTAATTGGATTCCGGCGAACGCGAAGAAACAACTGGTATGGTGATGAAGAGTGCCGCGCTGCAACGAAAAGAAAGGACGAAGCCTACAAGGCAACGCTGAGATCGAATGCAACGAGGAGTGTGTGTGAACACTACCGCGAGTTGAAGAGGGAAGCGAGGCGGCTTTTCCGGGCGAAAAAAAGAGAGGCAGAAAAGCGTGAAAAAAAGGAGCTTGAGATGCTGACCAAAGGGAATAATGCCCGAAAATTCTATCAAAAAATTCGGCGAATGACAGAAGGTTTCAAACCCGGGGCAAACTCCTGTAAGAATGAGAACGGCGACCTGGTGGCCGATGTTCAGAGAGCACTCAGAATATGGAGGGATCACTTCTCTGCCCTTTTAAATGGAGAAATTGAGCAAGAAACCAGAGAAGATGCCGAACCCGAGCCCACAATCGAAGATGATGGAATTGACGTTCCACAACCCGACTATAATGAGGTGCGAATAGCAATATCCCGATTGAAAAACAATAAAGCAGCTGGCGCTGATGGTTTGCCTGGTGAGCTATTCAAACACGGAGGTGAGGAGCTGGTATGGCGCATGCATCAGCTTCTATGCAGAATATGGTCGGATGAATGCATGCCTGAAGATTGGAATCTAAGTGTTCTCTGCCCAATCCACAAGAAGGGCGATCCTGCAAACTGCGCCAACTATCGCGGAATCAGCCTTTTGAATATCGCATATAAGGTCCTATCAAGCGTATTGTGCGAAAGACTGAAGCCTGATGTGAACAGACTGATTGGACCTTATCAGTGTGGCTTCAGACCTGGTAAATCTACCATCGACCAAATTTTTACAATACGCCAAATCTTGGAAAAAACCCGTGAAAAGAGAATCGACACACATCATCTCTTTGTTGAGTTTAAAGCCGCTTTCGCTAGCACGAAAAGGAGCTGCTTATATGCCGCTATGTCTGATTTTGGTTTCCCCGCAAAACTTATACGGCTATGCAAAATGACCTTGAGCAACACCGCCAGCTCGGTCAGAATTGGGAAGTACCTCTCCGAGCTGTTCGAAACTATACGAGGTTTCAGACAGGGTGACCCCCTATCGTGCGATTTCTTTAATTTAATGCTGGAGAAAATAATACAAGCTGCAGAACTTAACCGCGCTGGAACAATATTTTATAAAAGCGTGCAACTGTTGGCATATGCTGCGATATTGATATCATTGGCCTTAACAACCGCGCCGTAACTTCTGCTTACTCCAAATTAGAAAAAGAAGCGGAGAAAATGGGATTGGTGGTGAACGAGGGCAAAACGAAGTACCTTCTGTCATCATGCAAAGAGTCAGCGCATTCGCGCCTTGGCAACCAAGCCACTGTTGGCAGCAATAATTTCGAAATAGTAAGGGACTTCGTTTACCTGGGAACCAGCATTAGCACCAACAATAATGTTAGCCTAGAAATCCGACGAAGAATTACTCTTGCAAACAAATGCTACTTCGGACTGAGTAGGCAATTGAAAAGTAAAGTCCTCTCTCGACGAACGAAAATAACACTCTACAAGTCACTCATCGCACCCGTCCTGCTATATGGTGCAGAAGCGTGGACACTAACAACATCTGATGAGGCGGCTCTGGGAGTATTCGAGAGAAAGGTTCTTCGAAAGATTTGTGGACCTCTACGCGTTGGCGACGGCGAGTAGAGAAAGAAGATTTAATGATGAGCTGTATGAACTTTACGCAGACACCGACATAGTTCAGCGAATTAAAAGACAGCGGCTTCGCTGGCTAGGCCACGTAGTGCGAATGAGCGAAGATGCTCCAGCCCAGAAGGTATTCTTATCGGCACCCGCCGGTGGAAGCAGAGGAAGAGGGAGACCAGCACTCCGATGGAAGGACCAAGTGGAGACCGATTTGCGATCCCGCGGTGTTTCCAATTGGCGCCAGTTGGCGCAACGAAGAAACGACTGGCGAGCTATGTTGGACGGTCAAAATCGCCCAGGCGGTTAAATGACCATTTAAAGAAGAGAAGTGCTACGCCTACGCCTACGGCTCGATATAGATATTGACTTATGTATATCAAAATGTTCAGGACGAAAAGAAAAATTGATAAAGCCATGTCCGTCCGTCCGTCCGTCGGCCTGCGAACACGATAACTTGAGTAAATTTTGAGATATCTTAGTAACATTTGGTATGCAGGTTCCTTGGCACTCATCTCCGAGCGCTATTTAGAATGGGCGAAATCGGATGATAGCCACGCCCACTTTTTGTATATCGCATATTTTCATAAACACAAAAAAAGTGATTACTCAGTACATAATACACCTATAAGGATAAAATTTTGTGTAAACATTAAAATTGAGGCATAAAATAAATTTTCAAGACATTTTTGAAAATGGGAGTGGCACCGCCCACTTTTAATTAAGTCAAGTTTAGAAATGTCACTAATCATATATCAAACCGTTCAAGATATCAAAACGAAATTCAGCACACAAGTTTCCAAAGGGCGAAATCGGTTAAGGTCTACGCTCACTTTTATATGAAATATTTTGAAGAGGGTCGTAGATATATTAAATAGGCAATAACTTTGCGTAAAAAAGCTTTACATCATTTATATTTCACTTTTAAGGTTTCCGTAAACAAAGAAATCAAAATCCCCGCCCCTTTTATAGTGGATTATTTCACAAAACTTGTTATGCCATAACTCCGCCAAAAATTGATTTGCCGAAACGAAATTTGGTGATAATGTTCAATATATAAAGGGTGTTTTTAAAAATGGCGAAATCGGTTAATTTCCACGACCAGTTTTTTATCATAGTTAGAAATTTTTTTTGTAAAATTTAAAAAGCGATATTTCTTCAACTAAGCAAATTATATCAATCAGATTTTACACAGCTTTTTAAGAAAAACCAAATAAACTCCTAGCTATAGCGAGCTGCAGCTTTATATTACTTCGGGGCTTATCCAAAAGCTATATACAGACTGCGTCCTGCCCAGCGAACTCCTGAACCTATCGTGAAAGTTCAAGAGCAAAAACAAAACACAAAATATGTTCGCGTGGTACCACCCACTTTTTCAAAATTATGAAGATATTGACTAAGTGACACATACAAGGTGGCGCAAAAGTAAGCTTCCGATGTTCAGCATATCGGTTGTGGCAGGTGCAGTGTGTGCTGTTGCACCGTCTTGTTGGAACCACATGTTCTCCAATCCCAATTCAGTTGCGGGAAAAAGAACTCGTTGATCATTGCTCTGTAGCGCTCACCATTCACAGTAACCGTTTGGCCCCGACCGATTATTGGTCAAATAAATAGTCAGCAATATTCCGCGTTCTGGAGCAGTGTAGCGTAACATTGTTTATTAACGTGTATTTCGCATGTGTTTTCTACACAAATGTCAAAACAGAACTGACTTTAGGGGCCAATCGCAAAATTTATAGCATTTTCTGATAGGAGCATGACTTTTGCGCCACCCTGTATATCCAAATATCATTTATTTAGACCAACAAAGCTCGAAGTTATGACGAATTGAAACTTTATATAGCCTGGGGGCGTGGCTCCGCCTACTTTTCCAAAACTATATATTGTCTATGCTGTACCCAGTGAACCCAAGTATATATTGTGAAAATTTCATAAAGATCGATTGAGTACTTGGCGCCTATAAAAGACACCAATTTTTTATATATATTTTTGTTACGCGCAGAAGGTATATTATGCACAAACAAATCGAGATATAGGTATATTTATTAATGTATATCAAAACGTTCAGAATGAAAAGTAAAATATCCGGGAAAGTAGTTAATACCCCACTGTAAAAGCGAAGTGGTATATCTTTTTGATTTTCATACCTTTCATGAACATGAAATGTTTGTACCTATGAGGAGAAAAAGAGATAGTCCCATCAAAAAGTATACTGACATGCCCGTCTCTCGAAACGTCTATCTGTCCGTCCGTCAGTCTATTTGAACGCAAATACGAAGTGAAAGTATTTCAATAGACCTGAGTAGATTGGAATGACATAATAGATCTCTACTAGGTATATAATGTTCGGTTCCACCCGAACTTAGACTTCCTTTCTTGTTATTTATAGTTTTAAATTATATGTAGATAGTCTTAAGATATTGTGTTTATATAGCTATTGATGCGCTGCGAAAAGACAGGCTTATAAATTTAATACGCTGTCTCTACCAAACCCAAGCACCGTGTTTTCAGGTTTTGGGCTTGAAATAATTGTCAACTATTTCCACTGCGTGTTTGTCATAAATTGTGTTCAATATGTCACTCGTATTATTTTAATTTTTAAGAAATTGTGTAAAAGGGTCGCATTGTGGTCAATGTTATTCACGACAAAGGGTGTCCTGTGGTCCACTTCGCTTATGTGAAATCACCACCATTAGGTCCATATAATGGCTACAACCTCTCTAGAACATTTCCATTTTACGGTGGGACATAGGAAACATCTTTTTGCGCACATGACGGTCGTTTCTCCTAAATTTTGAAAATTTCAATTTTGACTGTCCACACTGTCACTATTTGACAAACTGAAAGCAATGTTAACATGATTTCGATAATAATGGAAACAAAAACTCAAATACGCTTTTAGAGTTGGGTTTGAAGTGGGTTCAGGTTATAAAATTTGTATGAAATGGGTTTCTTGATATGTTTGCTTTTAAACACGCAAGTGCCAGTAAACACGATGTTTTCTTTCGGTGGAAACGTAGTGTAACATATTGTTTGTTTTAACAATTAAATAAAAAATAGAATAGCATATATTTCTGGAAGCCTTGATAATGCGTCCGCTACAATGTTGCTTTTTTCAAATATCTGTTGTCTGATTCTTGAATTCTGCTATGTACTCTAAATGTGCTTGTCTATATCAATCACTTATGATCAGTATAAACTGTAAATACTTTATCTTCTAAAAATGTTTAAAATGTTTGATTGCTCTATATATACGCAAAAGTTCTCTATCAATGGTTGAATATTTACATTCTGCAGGACTTAATTTCTTAGAAAAATAATAATATTTATAATTTTTAATTGTTGTAGGCCATCTCCAATTAGAACATTTGAAACATCAACAAATAAAGATAATTTAGAATGTCCACCAAAATGATTTAAAAGTGTCGCTGAGCAAAGAGTTTTTTAACGTTTTCAAAGGATTCAATAGACTCATCAGTCAATTCAAGGGTTTTACTCTTATTATGCCTAGTAGTGCTACGCACACAAGGTATATTAACTTTAGTCGCGTAACGGCAGTACGTAACGGCATAAATGGATCGAGATAGATATTGACTTATATTATAAATCAAAATGTTCAGGAGGAAAAGATAAATTGCTTAAGCCATATCGGTCCGTCCGTCCGTCTGTCAACAATAACTTGAGTAAATTTTGAGAAATCTTACTGAAATTTGGTATCCAGGTTCCTTGGTACTCATCTCCGAGCGCTATTTAAAATGGGCGAAATCAGATGACAGCCACGCCCACTTTTTATGTATAGAACATTTTCGAAAACAAAAGGGGTGATTACTCACTACATAATGCACCTATAAGGATAAAATTTGGTGTATGCATTGAGATTAAGGCATAAAATAAAGTTTTCAAGAAATTGTTGAAAATGGGAGTGGCACCGCCCACTTTTGATTAGGTCAAATTTAAAAATAATATTAATCAAAAACCGTTCATGATATCAAAACAAAATTTAGCACACATATTTAGTTTATTATAGGGTATGTTCCGAAAAAAAGGGGCGAAATCGGTTAACGGCCGCCCCCAGTTTTTTAACATAGTCCTGAAAAAGTTGTTTGTAAAATATAAAACGCTATATTTTTATAACCATGCAAGCTATATCAATAAGATCTTGCACACTTGATTTTAAGTGAAACTCGACCGCAAAAAATTTTGTGGAATTTGGGGAAGTAGGCGTGGCTCCGCCCACTTTTCAGCATAAAAATTCTGCTATTTGCAAAGGTGGTTGCGTGTAATTTAAATTAGATATTGGTCAGCTGCTTCTCAATAGTACGTAGTATACTCCTGCCAAAAATTAAGGAAATCGGATAACACACAAGTAAATTATCCGGGCAAGTTGTTACTACCCCACTACAATAGGGAAGTTATATATCTTGTTTGATTTTCATCCCTTTCATGAACATTAAATGTTTTTAAGTACGAGAAGAAGAAGAGACGCGCCCATCAATATGCATACCGAAATAATAAGGACGATGAGGTGTCTGTCCGCCCGTCTGTCTATTTGAACGCAAATTTTCCAAACATAAAATGTGCATGTATTGTTATTTTGAAAAAATGTGGTTAGCAGTTGTTGGTAGGGAAGCTATTTATACACAAATAAATTAATGGAGATGTACCGTGTGGTGGTAGTGTTGCCGGCCTACCACATCAAAAGTCCAAGGTTCGAGTCCTGGGACAGGTAACATCAAAAGTGGTTTGAAAAAGTTTTTAAAAACGGGGTCGCCCCTCGGCAGTGGTTTGGCAAACTCTCCGAGTGTCTTTCTGCTATTTAAGTCTTCTCAGCAAAAATGCATCTCCTTTGTGGATGCCGTTCGAAGTCGGCAAAAATCTGTAGGTCCCACCAATTTGTAGGAAAATATTCAAAACGGCAAACCACAAATTGGAAGGGAAGCGCGGAGCAAAAATCTCTTAAAAGGTTTATGATGATATACCTGTTGTACAATAAATTAAAATACCCCTCAAAACTCATAACAGAAGTGTTTTTGTTGAAAACAATCAGCTGGCTTTTAATACGAACTGAAAAGTATTAAAATAGATCTGCGTAAATTTATATGTCATAATCAGGGCTGCGCAATCCCTATACACTTGAAACACTTTTGTTTTTGTTGTGCCCTCAAATATAGGCACAGATACAAATTTACACTTTGAATACAAAAATAAATTTTCAAAGCACTCCCGTATGCCCTCACATATAAATACAATTCATATGAAAGTGCCTGAGTTTCTTATGAAAGTTCAAAACAAAAACAATTTGGTAAGAAGCTCAGGCACTTCCATATGAGGAGAAAAAGAGACAGTCCCATCAAAAAGTATACTGACATGATCAGGAGGATGACCTGAGTCGATGTAGCCATGTCCGTCTCTCGAAACGTCTATCTGTCCGTCCGTCAGTCTATTTGAACGCAAATACGAAGTGAAAGTATTTCAATAGACCTGAGTAGATTGGAATGACATAATAGATCACTACTAGGTATATAATGTTCGGTTCCACCCGAACTTAGACTTCCTTTCTGGTTATTTATAGTTATAAATTATATGTAGATAGTCTTAAGATATTGTGTTTATATAGCTATTGATGCGCTGCGAAAAGCTAGGCTTATAAATTTAATACGCTGTCTCTACCAAACCCAACACCGTGTTTTCAGGTTTTGGGCTTGAAATAATTGTCAACTATTTCCACTGCGTGTTTGTCATAAATTGTGTTCAATATGTCACTCGTATTATTTTAATTTTTAAGAAATTGTGTAAAAGGGTCGCATTGTGGTCAATGTTATTCACGACAAAGGGTGTCCTGTGGTCCACTTCGCTAATATGAAATCACCACCATTAGGTCCATATAATGGCTACAACCTCTCTAGAACATTTCCATTTTACGGTGGGACATAGGAAACATCTTTTTGCGCACATGACGGTCGTTTCTCCTAAATTTTGAAAATTTCAATTTTGACTGTCCACACTGTCACTATTTGACAAACTGAATGCAATGTTAACATGATTTCGATAAGAATGGAAACAAAAACTCAAATACGCTTTTAGAGTTGGGTTTGAAGTGGGTTCAGGTTACAAAATTTGTATGAAATGGGTTTCTTGATATGTTTGCTTTTAAACACGCAAGTGCCAGTAAACACGATGTTTTCTTTCGGTGGAAACGTAGTGTAACATATTGTTTGTTTTAACAATTAAATAAAAAATAGAATAGCATATATTTCTGGAAGCCTTGATAATGCGGAAGCCTTAATTCTGCTATGTACTCTAAATGTGCTTGTCTATATCAATCACTTATGATCAGTATAAACTGTAAATACTTTATCTTCTAAAAATGTTTAAAATGTTTGATTGCTCTATATATACGCAAAAGTTCTCTATCAATGGTTGAATATTTACATTCTGCAGGACTTAATTTCCTAGAAAAACAATAATATTTATAATTTTTAATTGTTGTAGGCCATCTCCAATTGGAACATTTGAAACATCAACAAATAAAGATAATTTAGAATGTCCACCAAAAGTGTCGCTGAGCAAAGAGTTTTTTAACGTTTTCAAAGGATTCAATAGACTCATCAGTCCATTCAAGGGTTTTACTCTTATTATGCCTAGTAGTGCTACGCACACAAGGTATATTAACTTTAGTCGCGTAACGGCAGTACGTAACGGCATAAATGGATCGAGACAGATATTGACTTATATGTATCAAAATGTTCAGGAGGAAAAGAGAAATTGCTTAAGCCATATCGGTCCGTCCGTCCGTCTGTGAACACGATAACTTGAGTAAATTTTGAGAAATTTTAATGAAATTTGGTATCCAGGTTCCTTGGTACTCATCTCCGAGCGCTATTTAAAATGGGCGAAATCAGATGACAGCCACGCCCACTTTTTATATATAGAACATTTTCGAAAACAAAAGGGGTGATTACTCAGTAGGTACATAATGCACCTATAAGGATAAAATTTGGTGTATGCATTGAGATTAAGGCATAAAATAAAGTTTTCAAGAAATTGTTGAAAATGGGAGTGGCCCACTTTTGATTACGTCAAATTTAAAAATAATATTAATCATAAATCAAAAACCGTTCATGATATCAAAACAAAATTTAGCACACATATTTAGTTTATTATAGGGTATGTTCCAAAAAAATAGGGCGAAATCGGTTAACGGCCGCGCCCAGTTTTTTAACATAGTTCTGAAAAAATTGTTTGTAAAATATAAAACGCTACATTTTTATAACCATGCAAGCTATATCAATAAGATCTTGCACACTTGCTTTTAAGTGAAACTCGACCGCAAAAAATTTAAATTTTAGAAAATGGGTGTGGTACCGCTCACATATAAATGAGCAAAATATCAAATTTCAGGTATTATTAACTTCAGACCCGTGTTAAATGAAATTACGAAACATGATACGAGATATACTATCTGCGCTTTTCAAAATTATACATAGGATATGCTGGAATAAGTGAATCCAAGAATCTACTGTGAAAATTTTATTAAGATCGGTTGGGTAGTTTGGACGCCAGACACACAGAAACACATTAATTTTTATTTATAAGATTGCTCCACAACAATTTACCACGACCAGTTATACAGACCTGGATATTTGATGTTCGGTTCCACCCGAACTTAGATTTCCTTAATTGTTATTTATAAGAAGAGTCTAACTATGTTTATTTATTTATTTACTAGCGGAAACGGCAGACTTTGTCCTGCCTAAAATTTGGCTTGCCTACATTTAACAAATTGTACTCTTTTTCCCTCCCATCTTTTCGCTGCTTCTACATTTAGCTTATCTCCTCCTTTTTCTTTCAATTTTGCTTTTCCCCCATACCCATATACCATTACTCTTCTTTGCGCTCTTAATTTTCCTCTAACACCACCTCTATATCTCAAATTTCTATTCCTACTCCCCTTCTTCTCCCATTTCCTCTGCGCGTACTGATATCTACATAGTTTAGAATATATATCTAATTTCCTTTTATTTGATCCTGGTACCACTTCCTGTTTCCAAGGTTTTTTTTATTTATAGAACACATATCTCTATATAAAATATCATTAACTTGAACCAAATTAATTCCTAGCTATACCGAATTGCTACTTTAAATAGCCTGGAGGCTTTGCCAAAAACTAAGTATGGCCTGTGTCGTTTCACAGAGATCGACAATAAATTTTGGACGATAATGGCATAACCGAAATACAAAAAAATTTTACGTGGCATGTCCCATTTTTCTAAAACTTTGTAAATCTTGACTACATTTCACGTACCCACCGAACTTCTGAATCAATCGTGAAAGTTTCATAGAGATAGACTATAAACTTTGGACATTAATGAAGACCAAACAAAACCAAAAAAATGTGGGCGTAGCAGAGCCCTACGCTTTAACCTGTGATCCCAAGAATATACTGTGAAAATTTCATAAAAATCGGTTGATTACTTTGAACGCCTATAAAGGACACACATTCATTTTTATACCTAGTAGTGCTACACAGTCAAAACACTACTCAAAATTGCTCACTTACATAGGTGATTATTATTGCAATGAATAACCTAAACTTTGATTGGAACTTAAAGTTTATAAAAATGAAAAATTGTCATTTGTTTAGAAGAAAACTATTCTCCTTGTGTAAGTAGAGGTTTTTGTTTTTGTATGGCACTAGGATGTATGTATGTAGCATTTGGTTAGCTTTTAGACAGCGGAGGAAAGTCTAGTGGTTGGAAGGGTATCAATCATACGCGTGCGATTTCGCTTAATTTCTGCGAGTTTCGTTACTGTAGCATAATCTATACTATTTATATCTAATAAAACTCTAGAAAAGTTGGTTCAGAACGAAACTAGGCATTGAAAATGGCAGAACGCCGAAACCGGTTTGTCACAAAACCAAACTTGACAAGGGATGACGGAAAATCGTTCCAACAAAAATTGGTTTTATACCTTGAACATTTCTTTGAAAATCTAACAGAAGTTGATGCCGGATAGAAAATTTGATAAATTTTCCTTAAGACCTGTCTAGATTTTCCGTTTTAAAATCATGGGTATGCCAGATAAAGCATACGCAGGCTCTAATCAGTTTATTAATGCTTTTTAAGACAGGGCCCTGGTAATAATGTCGGTATAGGTCGTGCCAATTAAGGAAGGCTTTATATCTTTTATGAATACGCATCACTGTTTTAAGTGTCCGTTCCTTACTTTCAGTAAGTACAAACGCCGCAAAATTTTACTGTCTTTCCCTGTTAATTTAAAGATACTTAGCGCAAACCCCTTTCATAGAAAAAATGTGTTGTATGGGGCTATTCGATATATATATATCCATTCTCTCACTATTAAGCAAATTGAGTTAAAGTGTACTCCGGCGTCCGCGCGTCGGGTTTTGAGCGAGAGTTGCCCTCACCTATACTGATCTGTACCAAACCCTTAAAAAGATACTAATTTTCCAGTCAATTCTGTGCGTAACCGGTAATTTTGTACATGGAAGATTATCTAACCGAAAATCGTAACCGTTGGCGATGCAGTTTATGGAACCGGGATTCTAGCGTACATGACAAAGCTGTCAAAAACATCTAATACGCAATAGAGAATAAAATGCAAACGCAAACAGAACATAGTGTAAAAAAGTGGTGGGTACGAAACTGAACTGCAACTTAAGCCGGCAGAATACCAAAAGGATGCACAAGTTTCCCAACTATTTATTTGCCGGCAAAACGAATGTTGTTACCACACTAGAATTAGGGCGTTAATGTCAACATTTCTCGCACGTTTTATTGCAAGCAAAAGTAGTTCAATATTACCATTTTTAGCAAAAATACAATAAAAGTATCTGTAATCATACCATTGAATCCATTGGTATAATGGATTTCTATAAGAACAATAAAACTTTTATTGTATTTTCGCTGTTCATGTGATTCAAAATTTTTGGTTTTCTTCAAAAACGCCATGAAACTTCTACTTCTTTGTAAAATTCTATGTTAAAAACGAGATTCAAAGGTATTCATGGCCATTACTTTCGGTCGGTTCTTAAGGTGCATCCTAAATCCAGAAAAACTTATGTGTTTATAATAAAATGTGTAACGTGAACATTCCTATATATATATAATATATAATCATTGATACATACACGTTCATGTCTACTTATGCATGTTTTACAATTAGCTACCATGTGTATAATTCTTACAGGGTCATATATTGTCTATGACCATGTTTTCAAGTTAAGTGTTTCGTATTCCATTGTATTCACACCTCACTCCATTTATACCATTAGTTGGAAGTTACTGTTTTAGACTCAATTCTAATTGTATTGTACTCAATATATGTGAAGTAACGTTAAATTGATGAGAGATAGCGCTATGGCAAAAGCTCTTGTCGAGCAACTATGAAAGCGCGATCCCTTTGGTTTTCGTCCTCAATTGTGTTCAACCGTTGAAGGTGGTAAATCAAGGGGTAAGTAAACTATTTTAACTAACATATTTGAGTGCCGCTATCAGATGAACAGCGAAGGCCGGTCTCTACCTTGGTGCTATTATACATGTATGTACATAGGTACATACATAATCGCTGCTTCACTTAGTTGGACGACGCAAAGAAGGCCGCTAGTGAGTGCCGGTGATTATGTGTAAAGACTGTTGCCAGCATATGTACATGTGTGTATAGTTACTTTGTCACTCAGTTGGACGGCGCAAAGCCCGCAGCTAGTGATGCAGTTAGCTGTGTACAGTGTCTATGCTGGATATATTACCACCATGTGATTCGTTACTAACCCAGTGTATACTTTACCTATGCAGGTTTTTGCTTTGCTTACTGCTTTTAGTTACTACATATATTTTATACCTAAAGTATCCACAAGCATTGTAACTACCCACGACCTTAAATTATTTGAATAAAGTACCGAAAATTCCTCTGTACAACAATCCACTCGTTGTTTAGTTGAATTCTCTGTCCTCTCTGTTATAAAATTGGCGTCCAACATAGTGGCAAACCCCTTGGATTTTAAGCCGATACGTCGAAGCGAACGCATTTCGAGGAAAAATAGAAAAATGACGACTCTTACCAATGAACAATTTAGCGTGTTGCTTCAAGTAATAAATCAAAGCAATCAAAGGTTAGGCTCATTTAGCAGTTGTACTGCTCGTTTCAATGGAGAGCATAGCTCTACAAAGGTTGAGGAATTCTTGGCGGCTGGTTTGACATTCAAATCAGTCGAGAAAATAAGCGATTGCGATGCGATTAATGGTATGCCAATGGTCCTTGAGGGCGACGCATCAGAATGGTGGCAGGGTGTAAAGTCCAAAGGCGAAGCTTTTACCGACGTTGTACACATGCTCCGTCAAGCGTTCTCTCCTCCCAAGCCGTCTTGGCGTATTTATGTGGAAATTTTCGACTCCAAGCAGCAAAGAAATGAACCAACAGATACTTTTATCCGAAGAAAGCGTGCCTTATTTTCCCAGTTGACTAATGTGCCAGCAGAAGCTTGATATTGTTTTTGGGTTGTTGCACCTTCAAATTCGAGATAGGGTAAGCCGCGAACGTATTGGTGATTTTGATGGGCTATTAAAAGAAGCACGTGAAGCAGAAATGTCATTGAATGAACGCAGGAATCAAGTTGTGAACGCTGATCATCAAAGGTTAAGTGGTCCAATTCGATGTAGTTTTTGTCGCAACCATTATATATTATATCACAATAATTTTGGATATATAATTCAACTAACGTGAACTCAATCGATTTGCAAAAATTTAGTTGGCTAAATTTTTCGGGTGTACGCGAGAGTTCTCTCATATTCTAACACTAGCGCAAAATGTCATTGTATGCGTGTGAGCATCACTGATTTATACCATTAGTTGTAAGTTACTGTTTTAGACTCAGTTCTAATTGTATTCTACTCAATATATGTGAAGTAACGTTAAATTGATGAGAGATAGCGCTATGGCAAAAGCTCTTGTCGAGCAACTATAAAAGCGCGATCCCTTTGGTTTTCGTCCTCAATTGTGTTCAACCGTTGAAGGTGTTAAATCAAGGGGTAAGTAAACTATTTTAACTAACATATTTGAGTGCCGCTATCAGATGAACAGCGAAGGCCGGTCTCTACCTTGGTGCTATTATACATGTATGTACATAGGTACATACATAATCGCTGCTTCACTTAGGTGGACGACGCAAAGAAGGCCGCTAGTGAGTGCAGGTGATTATGTGTAAAGACTGTTGCCAGCATATGTACATGTGTATATAGTTACTTTGTCACTCAGTTGGACGGCGCAAAGCCCGCAGCTAGTGATGCAGTTAGCTGTGTACAGTGTCTATGCTGGATATATTACCACCATGTGATTCGTTACTAACCCAGTGTATACTTTACCTATGCAGGTTTTTGCTTTGCTTACTGCTTTTAGTTACTACATATATTTTATACCTAAAGTATCCACAAGCATTGTAACTACCCACGACCTTAAATTATTTGAATAAAGTACCGAAAAAAAAGCACGTGAAGCACGTGAAGCAGAAATGTCATTGAATGAACGCAGGAATCAAGTTGTGAACGCTGATCATCAAAGGTTAAGTGGTCCAATTCGATGTAGTTTTTGTCGCAACCAGGGTCATAACGTTGAATCATGCTTCAAAAAGAAAAATGATGAAGCAAAAGACGCACACGCTGCAACGTTATCGCAAGTGCAATCGCTAAAACCAAAAATTTGCTTGCTATGGGTGCAATGCCCCAGGGGTAATTCGTGCTAATTGCACAAATTACACTAAGAAGCCAATAGCAAATCCAGGGACTGTGAACTTTAATACAATAAACGTATCTATAGGGCGAGATATTGCAATGGCAAACATTCAATTTTTCGATGTACCAGGGGAAGCTTATTTCGACTCTGGCGTTGCCAGTGCAAATCTGAAAAAGGTAATGGACTTCAAGGGTTGCGAAATCGCTCTCGCCGATGGTTATAAAGTGCTTATCTACTGTATGCAAAATGGCAATAGGAGGACGCAAGTTCGATATACAATTGATAGTGTTGCCTAACGCTGAAAACAATAGAACGTTAATTGGTGCCGATTTCTTAGAAAAAGCAGGCATTGTCATGAGCATGGGTCAAAGGTACTGGTATTTCGAAGATGAACCCTCAAAACATTACGATTTTGTACATGCATTGCCGCTAGAGTTAAATCTCCTCGAAACAGTAAAAGTAAGTGGCGTCCTAGGTAAATACAAGCCACAAGATGACGATTTTCAATTAAATGATAAACGCAAACCACATGCGAAGGCAGATAGAGAAGGTGATAGACCAAAAGTATACATGTCGGAGTTCGAATACTATGGACCAGAAGAATCCATTACCTATTCACCGCATAAGATTCAGAGCATATTCAAAGACGCACTCCCACCAAATGTGGTTACGCCCGAGCGAAATAAAGAAAAAGAATTGTTTAGTGGTGTTTATAAGCAAAGGTCGGTAGATTTGTTTTCAATTAACATTCGTCTTCTGAAGGAAACAGAAGGGGTCAAGTTGGTAGAGTTCGAAAAAGAGAAGTTGGATATGATGCTGAACGAGTTTTCTGTAGTTTTGGGGGCATCCTCGGAGCCAACACCGTATGCTCAACACTTCATTGATACGGGAAATCATAAACCCATTGCCTTACCGCGGTACCGAATGTCATTTCCAAAACTTCGTGAACTTAAAGATGAAATAAGCAAGATTGTAGCATTACTCAGAATGCTTTTCACTGTCAATGCACTTCAAATATTGACCCACTTAAATTATGTTGAACCCACGGGAGTTCAACAGCATATACCAACTGACAAGTATCAAATTGTCAACCCATTACTCAATGCGTCGCTTTGACCAACACACGTATCGATCAGCACGACTGACCGACGCTATCGGTTGGTCAACGTGAACTACCAAATTATTTGCTGACATTGCACACAATGCAAATACTTTTAGTGTCTAAGTATTAGTGTAAGTTTGTATACGTAAGTTAAGCTAGAAATGTATAAAAGAGAAAGCTTTTGAATAAAGAACGATCAATTCAACGATATACATCGGCGTACCTCATTTGAAGACTTTACAAGATGCTTGATAATGAAGTAATCGAAGAATGCGATTCAGCATGGGCATTCCCAGTAGTAACGGTGCCTAAAAAAGATGGAAGCACGCGAGTATGTGTTGATTATCGCAAGCTAAATTCTATTACTAAACCAGATAGGTATCCGATACCTAGAATCGATGACTTGTTGCATGCAGCGAAAAGTACTAAATTTATGAATACGTTAGACCTACAATGTGGTTATTTCCAGATTTCTGTTGCTGAGGAAGATCGCGATAAAACGTGTCTTATCAGAGCTTTCGGCACATATCGTTTCAAGTGTATGCCGTTTGGTCTTCGTAATGCTCCAGCAACCTTTCAACGCTTAATAGATCGGTTTAAGACAGCAGTAGCGAATGTCCAAATACTAGCTTTTCTTGATGACATAATTATTTGTTCAGCTTTTTTCACGGACCACATGAATGATTTGCGTAGCGTATTGGAAAAACTTGTTAAGTTCAAGTTGCGTATAAATATGACAAAGTGTCGATTTTGTTGTACTAAAGTGAAATACCTTGACCATGTATTAACGTCTGAAGGTATTAAGGTTGATCCATAAAAGACGTCGGCAATAACGCAGCGAAGAGAGCCGAAAAACCTTAAAGAGCTTATATCTTTTGTACAAACGTGCTCATGGTATAGACGTTTCATTGACTAGTTTGCGAAAATAGCTAAACCACTTACGGACCTTTTAAAGAAAAATGCTGTATGGCAGTGGAATGAACCACATATTAATGCATTTAACAAATTGAAAGATTTACTCGTTAAACCACTAATCTTGAAACAGGCAGAAGACCTAGTACCTTTTGTAATTAAAACAGACGCAAGTTAGGAGCAGTTTTACTCCAGGGGGAGAGAAATCGAGAGAATCCTATAGAATTTGCGAGCCGATTGTTAACGTCCGCCGAACGGAATTATTCCACTACGGAACGGGAGGCGCTTGCTATCGTATGAGCATGTGTAAAGTTTCGAAGCTACATTGATGGTGCGGAAGTGCATTTAATGACGGATCATCAGGCTTTAAAATGGCTCATGACGATGAAATCTCCATCCGGACGTCTCGCGAGATGGGCACTACAAATACAACAGTATAACATTAAAATGGATTTTACTCCCGGGAAAAGTAATTCTGTGGCTTACATGATGTCACGCCCACCATGCGTGGTAAGCGAACATAACTCTTCAAATTGTATCTGTGCTTTTAATAACTGTGCTTTTTATATAAACCTAAAAAGATGAATCGAAAAAAGATCTACTTAAAGCACAACATACTCATCTTAAAAAAAACCAAAAAAAAATGTGGCTGAGAAACAGTAAAAAGGTGATAAAAGGTCTCAGATGCACATTTTTTAAGGTAGATTTGGCAATTCGTGAAGTACATATTAAGAAACTCATCGAAACTTTTACTGACGGATTGGCAGGCCTAGCAATAGAGCATGCCAGCTACCGTTTTTGTAAGTAATATTTTTTTAAGAAGCTGTAGTTTCTTGGGTCACTCGTTGTGGGCGACACTATGTTTTTGCATATCACAGAGGAATGATGTCTTCGAGAAGTTGTAAACGAGCGGCTAATTCGTTTTGCTATATATGTGGCGATTATATTAAAAGAAGACAAAAAAGTTTCATTTAACTAAAAACATAAGGATTTGCGAGACCTACCTAGCCTACTTCGGTCTACCTGTTAAAAACCAGGAAAAAAAATGGGATCCACATGTTTCATGTAACTCTTGCAGAAGCAATCTGGAGCGCAAGTTTATTTTCTCTTTTTTATTGTACTAACTGTTTCATATATATATACATATATCTATATATAATTGCATAACAACTGAAATTGTTATGAAATGCTTTACGTTTTATTATAGTTTGGTACTAAGGTGAGAAAAGAGCCATGAAGTTCGCAGTGCCTTGGATTTGGAGGGAACCGAGTAATCATAACACTGATTGCTATTTTTGTGTAGTGAAACCACTGAAAGGGAAACGTTTAAGGAAAACAATATATCCGGAACTACCATCGAAATCCGCTCCAGTACCACATTCGGAACAAATTCCTGTACCTAATCCACCTGTGTTGGAAAAGCAACTATTCCCTCAAGGCAGCTTTCAAACACCGAGTTCATCAGCATCCGTACATTCCGAATTTGTTCATCAATTTGAACCAGGAATACCACATCTCATCAACTCTGAAGATCTCAATGACTTAATAAGAGACTTAAATCTATTAAAAGACAAAGGAGAGTTATTAGCATCGCGGCTTAAACAACAAAACTTACGAATATCTCGACAAAGAAAGCGTCATGAAGAATCTTCATGTTTCTACAGTAAGGAAGATGGGCTCTGTTTTTGCTATGACGTGAAAGGTTTATTTGAAGCAATTGATATTCCTTGTAATACAAATGAATGGCGCCTCTTTATCGACAGCTCAACAAAAAGCCTAAAAGCAGTTATACTACACAATTTGAACGAATTTCCATCTATTCCACTGGCACATTCCATACATCTCAAAGAAAATTATGACAGTATTAAAATGCTATTAACTGCAATCAAATATACGGAATGCAAGTGGGAAGTTATTGGAGACTTCAAGATGGTTTGTTTTTTTTACACTCCTGTTATCTTTGCCTATGGGATAGCAGAAATGATGACGCCCACTATCGCCAAAAACATTGGCCTGAACGTACTGAGTATGGAGCGGGAAGATTTAATATTAAACATGAAGCAATTGTCGATCCTAAAAACTTATTGATGCCGCCATTGCATATTAAATTGGGCCTTATAAAACAATTTGTGAAGGCTCTTAATATTGAGTCTAAAGCTTTCAAATATTTGCAGACTTTTTTTTCCAAAGCTGTCAGCGGCGAAAATTAAAGCTGGAGTCTATTGGCCTTCAAATAAAAAAAATTATACACTGCGATATTTTCTGGGACCTACTTAGCAATGAGGAGAAACTAGCGTGGAAGAGTTCATGGCTTTCTTGGAAATCATAGGGATGAAAATTATGAAGAGCTGATAACTGGCATGATTACGAATTTTTCCGCCATCGGATGTAGAATGTCGCTAAAGATGCACATGTTACATTCACATATGGATAAATTCAAAGATAATATGGGAGCTTATTCAGAAGAACACCGGGAGCGATTCCATCAAGAGATAATGGAGTTTGAGAAACGCTACCAAGGCCAGTATACGGAAAACATGACGGGGACTATATTTGGACGTTAATAAGAGAAAATGTTAACGAATATGGCAGGAAAAGCAGGGAAAAGCATTTTTTAACATTTAAACTGTATTCTAAAACTAAATTTATAAGAATAAATCTTAAATTGATTTTTACTATACTAGAATAAATCAAATCTATGTCAAATTTTGATGAATTTTCATGTTTTTCGTTTTTCTCATTTTTTTCGAACAAAACCAAATCAAAAACTTTTTTATGTTCATATTCTTATTTCTGGGTGCAAAAGCAATAAAAAAAATATACGCACGACCCATGTACAAAAATGTTGTTGACCAGTGTAATCATTGATACATAAACGTTCATGTCTAGTTATGCATGTTTTACAATTAGCTACTATGTATATAATTTTTACAGGGTCATAAATTGTCTATGACCATATTTGCAAGTTAAGTGTTTCATATTCCATTGTATTCACACCTCGCTCCATTTATACCAGCGTTGCACAAATCCTATCACCGGTGCGGAGAGTTTTTATGCTCTCACACCGATGAGCGCACATGTACAAGGCAAGCGCTCTCTATGCACTGAGAGAAGAAGGTATGTTTTGTAATTAGTTGCTTGACGACTGTTGACCACGAAACATCGCTAATGTATATATGCGCTGCTTATAAGCATAAAAAATGTTCAACATTGAATGAGAAGACAAATATTTGTTTTCCGAAAACTTTTTCGGTAATTCTGAATGTTTAATTTGTCAATACACAGCAATAGCGAATATTAAGTCAAACGGCATTATTTTAGAAATCATTTTAGTTACGAAACTGTAACCGGCAGTCATAGAGAAACCCTGATTTGTCAGTTAAAAACCCATTTTATGAGCAGTTTATTATTGATTCATTCGGTGAAAATACAAGTATACGTTATGCTATAAAGGCTTAGAAGACAATTAAATTTTCATTTAAAGTAAATTAACAAAGTAATAATAAACATATTATTTTTACAAATTAATATTTTATTTAAATAGGTATATATTTATTTTTAAATTAATCCTGAAAGTTTCATAAATTTATCTAGAACGGTTTATTTATAATCCGTTTTTGAATAAAAAGTACCAAAGAGTTTCTTTAAAAAAAATATTTATTGATACTATTAATATCAAAATTTTTTGAAAATGTTTTGGGGATCAATTTTTTATATTAACTACTTATGATATATTATATCACAATAATTTTGGATATATAATTCAACTAACGTGAACTCAATCGATTTGCAAAAATTTAGTTGGCTAAATTTTTCGGGTGTACGCGAGAGTTCTCTCATATTCTAACACTAGCGCAAAATGTCATTGTATGCGTGTGAGCATCACTGATTTATACCATTAGTTGTAAGTTACTGTTTTAGACTCAGTTCTAATTGTATTCTACTCAATATATGTGAAGTAACGTTAAATTGATGAGAGATAGCGCTATGGCAAAAGCTCTTGTCGAGCAACTATAAAAGCGCGATCCCTTTGGTTTTCGTCCTCAATTGTGTTCAACCGTTGAAGGTGTTAAATCAAGGGGTAAGTAAACTATTTTAACTAACATATTTGAGTGCCGCTATCAGATGAACAGCGAAGGCCGGTCTCTACCTTGGTGCTATTATACATGTATGTACATAGGTACATACATAATCGCTGCTTCACTTAGGTGGACGACGCAAAGAAGGCCGCTAGTGAGTGCAGGTGATTATGTGTAAAGACTGTTGCCAGCATATGTACATGTGTATATAGTTACTTTGTCACTCAGTTGGACGGCGCAAAGCCCGCAGCTAGTGATGCAGTTAGCTGTGTACAGTGTCTATGCTGGATATATTACCACCATGTGATTCGTTACTAACCCAGTGTATACTTTACCTATGCAGGTTTTTGCTTTGCTTACTGCTTTTAGTTACTACATATATTTTATACCTAAAGTATCCACAAGCATTGTAACTACCCACGACCTTAAATTATTTGAATAAAGTACCGAAAATTCCTCTGTACAACAATCCACTCGTTGTTTAGTTGAATTCTCTGTCCTCTCTGTTATAAAATTGGCGTCCAACATAGTGGCAAACCCCTTGGATTTTAAGCCGATACGTCGAAGCGAACGCATTTCGAGGAAAAATAGAAAAATGACGACTCTTACCAATGAACAATTTAGCGTGTTGCTTCAAGTAATAAATCAAAGCAATCAAAGGTTAGGCTCATTTAGCAGTTGTACTGCTCGTTTCAATGGAGAGCATAGCTCTACAAAGGTTGAGGAATTCTTGGCGGCTGGTTTGACATTCAAATCAGTCGAGAAAATAAGCGATTGCGATGCGATTAATGGTATGCCAATGGTCCTTGAGGGCGACGCATCAGAATGGTGGCAGGGTGTAAAGTCCAAAGGCGAAGCTTTTACCGACGTTGTACACATGCTCCGTCAAGCGTTCTCTCCTCCCAAGCCGTCTTGGCGTATTTATGTGGAAATTTTCGACTCCAAGCAGCAAAGAAATGAACCAACAGATACTTTTATCCGAAGAAAGCGTGCCTTATTTTCCCAGTTGACTAATGTGCCAGCAGAAGCTTGATATTGTTTTTGGGTTGTTGCACCTTCAAATTCGAGATAGGGTAAGCCGCGAACGTATTGGTGATTTTGATGGGCTATTAAAAGAAGCACGTGAAGCAGAAATGTCATTGAATGAGCGCAGGAATCAAGTTGTGAACGCTGATCATCAAAGGTTAAGTGGTCCAATTCGATGTAGTTTTTGTCGCAACCAGGGTCATAACGTTGAATCATGCTTCAAAAAGAAAAATGATGAAGCAAAAGACGCACACGCTGCAACGTTATCGCAAGTGCAATCGCTAAAACCAAAAATTTGCTTGCTATGGGTGCAATGCCCCAGGGGTAATTCGTGCTAATTGCACAAATTACACTAAGAAGCCAATAGCAAATCCAGGGACTGTGAACTTTAATACAATAAACGTATCTATAGGGCGAGATATTGCAATGGCAAACATTCAATTTTTCGATGTACCAGGGGAAGCTTATTTCGACTCTGGCGTTGCCAGTGCAAATCTGAAAAAGGTAATGGACTTCAAGGGTTGCGAAATCGCTCTCGCCGATGGTTATAAAGTGCTTATCTACTGTATGCAAAATGGCAATAGGAGGACGCAAGTTCGATATACAATTGATAGTGTTGCCTAACGCTGAAAACAATAGAACGTTAATTGGTGCCGATTTCTTAGAAAAAGCAGGCATTGTCATGAGCATGGGTCAAAGGTACTGGTATTTCGAAGATGAACCCTCAAAACATTACGATTTTGTACATGCATTGCCGCTAGAGTTAAATCTCCTCGAAACAGTAAAAGTAAGTGGCGTCCTAGGTAAATACAAGCCACAAGATGACGATTTTCAATTAAATGATAAACGCAAACCACATGCGAAGGCAGATAGAGAAGGTGATAGACCAAAAGTATACATGTCGGAGTTCGAATACTATGGACCAGAAGAATCCATTACCTATTCACCGCATAAGATTCAGAGCATATTCAAAGACGCACTCCCACCAAATGTGGTTACGCCCGAGCGAAATAAAGAAAAAGAATTGTTTAGTGGTGTTTATAAGCAAAGGTCGGTAGATTTGTTTTCAATTAACATTCGTCTTCTGAAGGAAACAGAAGGGGTCAAGTTGGTAGAGTTCGAAAAAGAGAAGTTGGATATGATGCTGAACGAGTTTTCTGTAGTTTTGGGGGCATCCTCGGAGCCAACACCGTATGCTCAACACTTCATTGATACGGGAAATCATAAACCCATTGCCTTACCGCGGTACCGAATGTAATTTCCAAAACTTCGTGAACTTAAAGATGAAATAAGCAAGATTGTAGCATTACTCAGAATGCTTTTCACTGTCAATGCACTTCAAATATTGACCCACTTAAATTATGTTGAACCCACGGGAGTTCAACAGCATATACCAACTGACAAGTATCAAATTGTCAACCCATTACTCAATGCGTCGCTTTGACCAACACACGTATCGATCAGCACGACTGACCGACGCTATCGGTTGGTCAACGTGAACTACCAAATTATTTGCTGACATTGCACACAATGCAAATACTTTTAGTGTCTAAGTATTAGTGTAAGTTTGTATACGTAAGTTAAGCTAGAAATGTATAAAAGAGAAAGCTTTTGAATAAAGAACGATCAATTCAACGATATACATCGGCGTACCTCATTTGAAGACTTTACAAGATGCTTGATAATGAAGTAATCGAAGAATGCGATTCAGCATGGGCATTCCCAGTAGTAACGGTGCCTAAAAAAGATGGAAGCACGCGAGTATGTGTTGATTATCGCAAGCTAAATTCTATTACTAAACCAGATAGGTATCCGATACCTAGAATCGATGACTTGTTGCATGCAGCGAAAAGTACTAAATTTATGAATACGTTAGACCTACAATGTGGTTATTTCCAGATTTCTGTTGCTGAGGAAGATCGCGATAAAACGTGTCTTATCAGAGCTTTCGGCACATATCGTTTCAAGTGTATGCCGTTTGGTCTTCGTAATGCTCCAGCAACCTTTCAACGCTTAATAGATCGGTTTAAGACAGCAGTAGCGAATGTCCAAATACTAGCTTTTCTTGATGACATAATTATTTGTTCAGCTTTTTTCACGGACCACATGAATGATTTGCGTAGCGTATTGGAAAAACTTGTTAAGTTCAAGTTGCGTATAAATATGACAAAGTGTCGATTTTGTTGTACTAAAGTGAAATACCTTGACCATGTATTAACGTCTGAAGGTATTAAGGTTGATCCATAAAAGACGTCGGCAATAACGCAGCGAAGAGAGCCGAAAAACCTTAAAGAGCTTATATCTTTTGTACAAACGTGCTCATGGTATAGACGTTTCATTGACTAGTTTGCGAAAATAGCTAAACCACTTACGGACCTTTTAAAGAAAAATGCTGTATGGCAGTGGAATGAACCACATATTAATGCATTTAACAAATTGAAAGATTTACTCGTTAAACCACTAATCTTGAAACAGGCAGAAGACCTAGTACCTTTTGTAATTAAAACAGACGCAAGTTAGGAGCAGTTTTACTCCAGGGGGAGAGAAATCGAGAGAATCCTATAGAATTTGCGAGCCGATTGTTAACGTCCGCCGAACGGAATTATTCCACTACGGAACGGGAGGCGCTTGCTATCGTATGAGCATGTGTAAAGTTTCGAAGCTACATTGATGGTGCGGAAGTGCATTTAATGACGGATCATCAGGCTTTAAAATGGCTCATGACGATGAAATCTCCATCCGGACGTCTCGCGAGATGGGCACTGCAAATACAACAGTATAACATTAAAATGGATTTTACTCCCGGGAAAAGTAATTCTGTGGCTTACATGTTGTCACGCCCACCATGCGTGGTAAGCGAACATAACTCTTCAAATTGTATCTGTGCTTTTAATAACTGTGCTTTTTATATAAACCTAAAAAGATGAATCGAAAAAAGATCTACTTAAAGCACAACATACTCATCTTAAAAAAACCAAAAAAAAATGTGGCTGAGAAACAGTAAAAAGGTGATAAAAGGTCTCAGATGCACATTTTTTAAGGTAGATTTGGCAATTCGTGAAGTACATATTAAGAAACTCATCGAAACTTTTACTGACGGATTGGCAGGCCTAGCAATAGAGCATGCCAGCTACCGTTTTTGTAAGTAATATTTTTTTAAGAAGCTGTAGTTTCTTGGGTCACTCGTTGTGGGCGACACTATGGTTTTGCATATCACAGAGGAATGATGTCTTCGAGAAGTTGTAAACGAGCGGCTAATTCGTTTTGCTATATATGTGGCGATTATATTAAAAGAAGACAAAAAAGTTTCATTTAACTAAAAACATAAGGATTTGCGAGACCTACCTAGCCTACTTCGGTCTACCTGTTAAAAACCAGGACAAAAAATGGGATCCACATGTTTCATGTAACTCTTGCAGAAGCAATCTGGAGCGCAAGTTTATTTTCTCTTTTTTATTGTACTAACTGTTTCATATATATATACATATATCTATATATAATTGCATAACAACTGAAATTGTTATGAAATGCTTTACGTTTTATTATAGTTTGGTACTAAGGTGAGAAAAGAGCCATGAAGTTCGCAGTGCCTTGGATTTGGAGGGAACCGAGTAATCATAACACTGATTGCTATTTTTGTGTAGTGAAACCACTGAAAGGGAAACGTTTAAGGAAAACAATATATCCGGAACTACCATCGAAATCCGCTCCAGTACCACATTCGGAACAAATTCCTGTACCTAATCCACCTGTGTTGGAAAAGCAACTATTCCCTCAAGGCAGCTTTCAAACACCGAGTTCATCAGCATCCGTACATTCCGAATTTGTTCATCAATTTGAACCAGGAATACCACATCTCATCAACTCTGAAGATCTCAATAACTTAATAAGAGACTTAAATCTATTAAAAGACAAAGGAGAGTTATTAGCATCGCGGCTTAAACAACAAAACTTACGAATATCTCGACAAAGAAAGCGTCATGAAGAATCTTCATGTTTCTACAGTAAGGAAGATGGGCTCTGTTTTTGCTATGACGTGAAAGGTTTATTTGAAGCAATTGATATTCCTTGTAATACAAATGAATGGCGCCTCTTTATCGACAGCTCAACAAAAAGCCTAAAAGCAGTTCTACTACACAATTTGAACGAATTTCCATCTATTCCACTGGCACATTCCATACATCTCAAAGAAAATTATGACAGTATTAAAATGCTATTAACTGCAATCAAATATACGGAATGCAAGTGGGAAGTTATTGGAGACTTCAAGATGGTTTGTTTTTTTTACACTCCTGTTATCTTTGCCTATGGGATAGCAGAAATGATGACGCCCACTATCGCCAAAAACATTGGCCTGAACGTACTGAGTATGGAGCGGGAAGATTTAATATTAAACATGAAGCAATTGTCGATCCTAAAAACTTATTGATGCCGCCATTGCATATTAAATTGGGCCTTATAAAACAATTTGTGAAGGCTCTTAATATTGAGTCTAAAGCTTTCAAATATTTGCAGACTTTTTTTTCCAAAGCTGTCAGCGGCGAAAATTAAAGCTGGAGTCTATTGGCCTTCAAATAAAAAAAATTATACACTGCGATATTTTCTGGGACCTACTTAGCAATGAGGAGAAACTAGCGTGGAAGAGTTCATGGCTTTCTTGGAAATCATAGGGATGAAAATTATGAAGAGCTGATAACTGGCATGATTACGAATTTTTCCGCCATCGGATGTAGAATGTCGCTAAAGATGCACATGTTACATTCACATATGGATAAATTCAAAGATAATATGGGAGCTTATTCAGAAGAACACCGGGAGCGATTCCATCAAGAGATAATGGAGTTTGAGAAACGCTACCAAGGCCAGTATACGGAAAACATGACGGGGACTATATTTGGACGTTAATAAGAGAAAATGTTAACGAATATGGCAGGAAAAGCAGGGAAAAGCATTTTTTAACATTTAAACTGTATTCTAAAACTAAATTTATAAGAATAAATCTTAAATTGATTTTTACTATACTAGAATAAATCAAATCTATGTCAAATTTTGATGAATTTTCATGTTTTTCGTTTTTCTCATTTTTTTCGAACAAAACCAAATCAAAAACTTTTTTATGTTCATATTCTTATTTCTGGGTGCAAAAGCAATAAAAAAAATATACGCACGACCCATGTACAAAAATGTTGTTGACCAGTGTAATCATTGATACATAAACGTTCATGTCTAGTTATGCATGTTTTACAATTAGCTACTATGTATATAATTTTTACAGGGTCATAAATTGTCTATGACCATATTTGCAAGTTAAGTGTTTCATATTCCATTGTATTCACACCTCGCTCCATTTATACCAGCGTTGCACAAATCCTATCACCGGTGCGGAGAGTTTTTATGCTCTCACACCGATGAGCGCACATGTACAAGGCAAGCGCTCTCTATGCACTGAGAGAAGAAGGTATGTTTTGTAATTAGTTGCTTGACGACTGTTGACCACGAAACATCGCTAATGTATATATGCGCTGCTTATAACCATAAAAAATGTTCAACATTGAATGAGAAGACAAATATTTGTTTTCCGAAAACTTTTTCGGTAATTCTGAATGTTTAATTTGTCAATACACAGCAATAGCGAATATTAAGTCAAACGGCATTATTTTAGAAATCATTTTAGTTACGAAACTGTAACCGGCAGTCATAGAGAAACCCTGATTTGTCAGTTAAAAACCCATTTTATGAGCAGTTTATTATTGATTCATTCGGTGAAAATACAAGTATACGTTATGCTATAAAGGCTTAGAAGACAATTAAATTTTCATTTAAAGTAAATTAACAAAGTAATAATAAACATATTAATATTTTATTTAAATAGGTATATATTTATTTTTAAATTAATCCTGAAAGTTTCATAAATTTATCTAGAACGGTTTATTTATAATCCGTTTTTGAATAAAAAGTACCAAAGAGTTTCTTTAACAAAAATATTTATTGATACTATTAATATCAAAATTTTTTGAAAATGTTTTGGGGATCAATTTTTTATATTAACTACTTATGATATATTATATCACAATAATTTTGGATATATTATTCAACTAACGTGAACTCAATCGATTTGCAAAAATTTAGTTGGCTAAATTTTTCGGGTGTACGCGAGAGTTCTCTCATATTCTAACACTAGCGCAAAATGTCATTGTATGCGTGTGAGCATCACTGATTTATACCATTAGTTGTAAGTTACTGTTTTAGACTCAGTTCTAATTGTATTCTACTCAATATATGTGAAGTAACGTTAAATTGATGAGAGATAGCGCTATGGCAAAAGCTCTTGTCGAGCAACTATAAAAGCGCGATCCCTTTGGTTTTCGTCCTCAATTGTGTTTAACCGTTGAAGGTGTTAAATCAAGGGGTAAGTAAACTATTTTAACTAACATATTTGAGTGCCGCTAGCAGATGAACATCGAGGGCCCGTCTCTGCCTTGGTGCTATTATACATGTATGTACATAGGTACATACATAATCGCTGCTTCACTTAGTTGGACGACGCAAAGAAGGCCGCTAGTGAGTGCAGGTGAGTATGTGTAAAGACTGTTGCCAGCATATGTACATGTGTATATAGTTACTTTGTCACTCAGTTGGACGGCGCAAAGCCCGCAGCTAGTGATGCAGTTAGCTGTGTACCGTGTCTATGCTGGATACATTACCACCATGTGATTGGTTACCAACCGAGTGTATATTTTACCTATGCAGGTTTTTGCTTTGCTTACTGCTGTTAGTTACTACATATATTTTATACCTAAAGTATCCACAATCATTGTAACTACCCACGACCTTAAATTATTTGAATAAAGTACCGAAAATTCCTCTGTACAACAATCCACTCGTTGTTTAGTTGAATTCTCTGTCCTCTCTGTTATAAATGTAAATATCTTGGGAAAACGGAATGTGCATAAAACTCCAATATTACAATGGGATTCAAAGACATCCATGGCTGCCGTATAATTCAAAATTCGTGATCGAAAAGAATACAAAATCAAAGTAAGAAGGTGCATCGTTGACGAGGAATTACTAAGTTGAATTTGTAATTTTCTCCCGATTGAAGGATTACAAACATTAATAAAACACAAACAAAACATACTAAATGTGGGCGTGGTACCACCCACTTTTAAAAAATTATGCAAATATTGAGTAGGGACACATATATCCAAATATCACTAATTTATACCAAATACGTTCAGAGTCATGACGAATTGAAATTTTTTATAGCCTGGGGCACCACCCACTTTTCCAAAAAATATATATCGCCTATGTCGTACCCACCGAACTTCTGAACCTATCGTGAAAGTTTCGTAGAGATCGACTTTAAACATTGGATATTAATGAAGCACAAACGAAACACAAAATATGTAGGCGTGGCACCTTGCACTTTTCAAAAATCTTGCCTTAAGGATACATATATCCTAATATCAGTAATTTAGGCCAAATAAGTTTAGGGTTATGGCGGATTGTAATTTTATATAGCCTGGGGCGTGGCACTGCCCACTTTCTTAAAACTATATATAGCCTATGCTGTAACCAGTGATCCATAGAATATATAGAATACAAATTTTATAAAAATAGGTTAAGTACTTTGGACGCCTATAAAGGACACACAGACACACATTCATTTTTATACCCAGCGTGTACTATTACACAGGATATTATAGTTTTGGTGATATAACGGTGGTTTGTAACAAAATAATAGAGGTAGATATGGAGTGCCATAGATCAAAGTACTTAGAATGAACAGAGGAATCCGTCCGTGGACACGATAACTTGGGTAAAATATGAGAAATTTGAATGAAATTTGGCACAGAGGATTCTTTCCGGCCAAGGTAGTTTGCTATTTGAAATGGGCGAAATCGAACCATAACCACGCCCCTTGTTTCGATATCGAAAATTTCGAAAAACGTATAAAATGGGTTAATTCAATAATAAAAGCAGCTATAATGATGAAATTTGCTAGATTTATTACTTTGATTGTCTCATTGACGATTTTAGCAAATTTTTGGAAAAATGGTGGCACCGCCCACATATGAGTCAAGAAATTTTCAAACTTTGACTCCTAATAACTTCAGAACCGTTTACGCTAGTATACCGAAATTTTGTAGGAGACATAGTATTGTTGTGACAATGGCACCCATAGAAAATAAGCGACATCGCTTTTCGACCACGCCTACTTTTTCATAAAAGTTATATGGAAAGGCGGTAAAAATATTATATCTAATTAACTGATACAGGTATAATAGTATAATTTGGTACTTACTACAATTTTCTTATTCTTTATACGATTTTTGCAAAATTTTCGAAAGTGGGAGTGGCACCGCCCATTTATGAGTCGAGCAAATTTAAAATTCGACTGCTAATAACTTCAGGACGGTGTAAAATAGAATCACGAAACTTAATATGAGGTATACTATAGACATGTAGAGTACGCCCACGGAAAATAAGCAAAATCGGTTAACGACCACACCCACTTTTGGACCAAAGTTGTCTAAAAGGGAGGTAGGAAAATGGAACATGCCATATCTCATTTCGTAGTTAGAATGACCTGATAATCTCATTAATGATATTGTTTTAATTTTGGAAAATGGGCGTAATACCGCCCACATATAAATGAGCAAAATATCAAATTTCAGGTATTATTAACTTCAGAGCCCTGTTAAATTAAATTACGAAACATGATACGAGATATACTATCTGCGCTTTTCAAAATTATACATAGGATATGCTGGAATCAGTGAATCCAAGAATCTACTGAGAAAATTTCATTAAGATCGGTTAAGTACTTTGGACGCCAGACACACAGAAACACATTAATTTGTATACCTTTCATGAACATGAAATGGTATTATAACTTTGGTCCGATATTTGTAAGTATGAGAAGAAGAAGAGATAGACCTACCAATAAGCATACCGAAATGATCACGGCGATGAGCTGATTTAGCCATATCCGTCTGCCCGTCTGTCCGTCTGTCTGTTTGTATGCAAGCTAGTCCCTCAGCTTTTGAGATATCTTGATGAAATTTGATATGGAGCCGCCATTTTGCATGAAATTAATCATTCGTCGGAATCAGCAAGATCGGAGCAATACAACGCATAGCTCCCATACAATCGATAGTTTCGATAAACGGCTTTTGGGCTATACATTTTACAATTAAAAAGCTAGGAACAAAAAACTTTGCAGGTTTGGTACTTATTATGTAAGTTACAGGACGGAAGGTCCTTTTATTAAAAAAATTATTTTTCTCGGACCAACACGCCCAGATATCTTCACAAGAATAAAAGCACAACACGATTATTTTACAATTCTATTTATTGAAGCTAACTCAAAGTTACTTAATTAACCGAACTCGACTAAATAACGACCCAACAGCAACTGCCCTGCATTGGAGCTCTGCCCCTTCTTATAGCCTATCGCGCCGCTAGTGCTGCGTATCTGCCGTTGATTTCACAACCGTGTGAAATGAAGCTCTGCTGACCAAGCGTCTGGAGTAGTATAAGCGTTAGCCGTTGTTATTTGCGATGGCCTTGAATTAAGGGATTGTGTTTAATGATATGAAGTGTCAATTGCTGACTATGCGGCACGTGCAGCGGCCAGCCGTGGGAACAGTGGAAGTGGGCAGTAATGGGCCGTGTTAACTCCTCCCTCCTTGAATATCTGCGTCCCGCAGATTTGGTGTTTGTTGGGCTGCTTGCCGACCCCGAAAGCTTCTATTTAACAATGGTATCTTAAGCTCGGGAATTTTGACTTCTGTCGTGTTTTTGTACCAAATGACACATATTACCATTGCCAACAGACCAAATATAATGACTTCGGAGGAGATGGACCAGTTCATCTGCCTTTTGAGGAGAGTTAAAAGCTTGATATTACCCGTTGTCATTCCGTGCACCAGGTTGAGGATGACTGCAATTGTCTTGTTCTTTAAGTTAGATAAGACGGGTGGTAATAGCTGAACCTTTGAGCCCTTGATGCTCCGGAAAGTGTGATTGTTGAGTATCACAGATTCGTTGTTCATCTGCAGAATAAAAGAGTCAAAAATATGCTGAACACCTCGAGTAATCAGATGGTTGTATCTTATCTGTATTACCTTAGGCATAGATAGTACATATAATAGAAGTTACCCATTAGTGAAGATCGAGGGCTTGCTGTATTCAATAGCTTCCATGACGTTGGTACACGGGAGGACCTCGATTTCGATGATAAGCCGATTAATTTCTTCTTTGCTCAGAAGGTTACTGTTAACGAAACCAGCTTTTGCCATTTAACAGGCTCGAACTAGTTCGAGGGCATCGTCCTTAAGAATCGTTAGTTTGCTTTGGATTTCCCGTGAAATTTGTTCTAGCCGGTTGCGCTCATGGGCATCGCTTGTGACGGCAACTATCCCGTTTATCACCTGCAATAGCTTATGAGTTGTTTTTAAAAGCTCAGAGTTTACCAGATACTGCTGGTTGTTGTTATTCGCGAGCACATCTTGCTTCTGCAGGAGTTCGTCCCAGTCGGTGGCGTCGGGAGTACCAGCGATCCATTTAAAGGCGGAGCCGATCCAATTGATCGAACGTTTTGTCCTTGTTAGGTGAGGCCCCTTTAAGTCGACAAGATAATATCTTATTTTTCCCATTTGGTAGCTTAGCACATCAACCGTTGAATCGGTATTGTTCAGGTTAGTGATAGCATATTCCAGTTTGGTTGCGATTTTGTCAAAGTTTTCCAAGTTTATTATGTGAATCACCGTCGATGATCCAACCATATCCGTCACGAATAGTCACTAGTAGCGAGTCGATTTTGAAAAGGTCGTCCTTGCGCGGCTGCTGTGGGGGTTAGATTAAATTTACATTATCTTAATTCTAAGTAGTATCCCCAGATATAAAGTAGTGCTATGGTAAACATATATTGAGTGAATTAGGATAGGTTAAACATGTCTAGCTTTCGAATTATCTTTAATTTACTTCGGGTAGCTTATACAATTACTATTTTGTCTGATGTGGGTAGTGACTTTCTTGAAATATATTCAGTTGTGGTTAATCTGATCGAAAAGTTTCATTCTACGTCTACAAACTTCTTACCCTATATTGTTACTAGCCTAAGTGAGTTGGTTGGGGCGTCACAAACGATGAGATGAAGGGAAAAGGTTCATCGGGATGCAGAAGTGAAGGTGTTATTGATTAGTGGTTATTGTTTTAGTAGTTGTTAGTTTTTTGTTAATATTCTTTGTGGGAATGTATGTCATCTCTTTTTTGTTATTGGTTGATGTTAGTATAATTACATTTTTTTTATAAATTTTTAATTTTTTATGTTAGTATTGTTTTTTGTTTTTTTTTTTAATTTTTGCAACTTTTAGGTGTTTGTGTACAACTAAGTTGCATATTTTTGTTTTAATTTTTGCACCTTTTAATTGTTCGTGTACAACTAAGTTGCATAGTTCTGCTTTAATTTTTGCACCCTTTAGGTGTTTGTGTACAACTAAGTTGCATAATTTTGCATCGAAATACAGGCGTCAACCCAGCTGAACGAAGACTCGTGTTAATCCCTTTTAGCCATAAGCGTTTACAATGGCAAATGGCCTGCTCATGGCACGAGTAACTTCAAGCCAATTAAAGGCAATAGTCCCATATAGGAGTTGAACCACTTCGATTGACATCGCCTCGGCCGCCGAGAAAATTGGAGTTGAACAAATGCGATGGATTGAATACAAAAATTAATTTGTACCCAGGCCGCTGGGGCTTACGGATCTATGCATAGGTTTCTTGCCTCTTGACCAATGTTATCAATATTTTTGTGGACATTTGGTCCAGTATATCTTCATTTCTTAGATATTTTGCTGTCAAATATATTTTGTTTTAAGTTTCATCCTCTTTTTTTGTCTTTTTTTTACTTGACGTTTTTTATATCCGATCTGTGGAACTTCTTTACACTTTGTTTGACTCTAATAATAAATTTTATGTAAAATTTAAAGGATTTTAAAAAAATACCAAAATAACAGGAATTTTTGTTTGAAAAAACAAAAAATAAACACAAAAATATATAGACTATTTTACAATCAAATCGTTAAAACACATTTAATCAAAGAGGAATAGCAGCAGTTCCTTCAACTCATTTACTATAGTTAATTTGTTTCTTCTCTTTGTGTTTATTGTTTTTGTTAATCTAAAAAAAAACAAAGAAAATACATTTGATTGTTTCTAACAATTTGATTTGTAAGCATTTATGTTTTTGTTGTTTGTTTTATGTTTTCTTCTGTTCTATCTATTTACTTTGCGACATCGAAGACATGCTTTTTATCAAAAGGGTATCAAATTTCAATTCTTATTTTCTTGTTTAACTTTTACTAAATTTGTTTTTTTTTGTTTTTGTTTTTTTTTTTTTTTAAAAAGTAGATAGTATTTTTTTTCATCTATCCCACAATAACGAACGATTTGTATGCTGATATCGTTCGCATGTAGGAGTGTTTTACAGTTAGTTGGTTGTATGAATGGTGCATTGTTGTTTGTGTACTGATTTACGCTGTTTACCGCCTTCTACTCTGCTGATTCTGTACAAAAAACATATATGTTTGCTGCGCGGGGGGATGGTGAATTGTCGCCATACCACCACAAGTCATCCTAATAAACACTGCTCAGCAGCCAGACGCGCCACCTTGCAGTCTCGCAATTTACATATTTTCGAATTGATCCACACGACGGTTTGTATTTCCTTTTCATATTTCACGTAGTGTCTTGTATTTGTCACGTCCCTGACGCACATTTTCTCGATGTATCTTATCGTTTGCCGTCTCTTTCGTTTCGTCATGTGATTGTGCTAAGTCCTGCTTCAATGCCTTCAATTGATCATGCAGGCGTTCATAACGCTCGCCCAGTGTGCGTCTATCTTCTATTGGATCGTTGATATGTTCATCTGTGTCTAAATCGCGTGACACATCACCACCACCATCAGCATTCGTAAGTTCCTCCTCATTATCATTCTCATCCTCGGCCACATGATGATGTTGAGGTATTGTTGATGCAGCCAAAAGCGCTGCTGCAGCTTCCGCCTGTTTTCGCCTAGCTTCTTCCACTTCATCTTGCAGACGTTTCTTCATCCTTGGCGTTTACTTCATCTTCAATACGTTGTACTTCTATTTGCTTGGCCATTATCTCCTCCTCCAGTTTGATCTTTTCAGTTGCTTCCATATTCTTCGCTTCTTCAAGACTGTTCAACATAGCCTGCAACTCCTTCTGGCGTAATTCCAATTCATCCTTGGCTGCTTGCAATTGTCGTAATTGCTCTTCCAGGCGACGTATCATTTATTGTGCTTCCATAAGATCCTTCTGCGAACGTTCCATCTCCTCTTGCATTTGCTTTAGATGATCTTTATATTCGTATTGCTTCTTCTCAGCACGTTCGCGTGCTGCAAGCGCTAATTGCAGATTCTCACGCTCCTGCTGCTTGGCATTCTTCTCTTCACGCGCTTGTGCCTTCATTTTCTGCACATCAATTGTATCCGGTTTACGACGTCTCATATACAATTCATGATTACCCATGCATAACGCCAATATTCTCTTATTTATACGAACAAGCCGCGCAAAGAACACAAAATCAGGCGCTTTCTTTTCAATTGGTTTGATAATAAATTTCTTATCCGAAAATGAACTGTTACGTATCTCTGACCCTGGGAAACCAATTTTCGGCGTCAACTTATCATCCTGTTCGTAGATGGTCAAACCGAGAGCCTCCATACCCAACCACAGATCAGTACCCTTCTTATTGCGGATTTCAAAATAATTAACACCATACATTTCCAAATCCTGTGCAATCTTCAAATATTCCATCATAGCATCTTCACGCAACATACCACGATGATCTTTCCACCAATTCATAATCGATTGCTCCCTTTCATCCTTAGACATCTTGTGTTGATCAATGGCACGTTGTGGCAATAGACGATCATTGGCTAAAAAGCCAGTTGTGTGAACATTCTTATTCAAATCACCATCGGATAACATGGTATTTTTAACTTAACTAGAATAGACACAGTGTGATACCTTGAATGAGCTCCTCAGCTACATCTTCCGGACAGAATTTGGCGCAGAATCTGAATTGCAAAGGGTTCTCTTTTTTTATATCTTGATTCAAGACCTTTTTGTATAATTTAATCCACGTGCAATCATCCTTTAAATCGGTGTATTGTAGTCCGAAAAACCAAACCTCACGCAGACCGAGCGTTTTGACGACTTGATCGAAAAGCTGTTTGCCGGTGGTCGTGTGTTGTATGGCAAACTCCAGCTCAGCGTCCATGGTAGTGACGTGTACATTAAGCGATTTCTGTGACATCTTGTTATGTGTCTCTCCTCCGTTCTAATCACCACAAATCTATTCTGGCTCAGTACGGGCACAAAACAAAGTCAATGGTAAAATTGTAAAATAAAATATTTCTGCATAGAGCTCTTAGCTCCCCTTTTTTCCTGCTCGTTTCTTGTTGGTGGCTCTTCTGCCTTTTTTTTTTGGCTAGATTGGTTTTAGTAGTGGCTTCTTGGCCGTATTTTTCCTTCCCTTTATTAACTTAAACGGTGGCTCCTTGGCCTTTTTTCTTAAATTGGTTTTGATATTTTTTATTTTTATTTTCCGCTTAACATTTTCACTCCTGGTCCCTGCTCGGGCGCTAGTTAAAGGATGGAAGGTCGTTTTATTCCAAAAATAATTTGCTCGGGCCAACACGCCCAGATACCTTCACAAGAAAAACCCACAACACGATTATTTTACAATTCGATTTATTGAAACTAACTCAAAGCAACTTAAGTTACCGAACTTGACTAAATAACACCCCAACAGCAACTGCCCTGCATTGGAGTTTTGCAGACTTTGTACTAATTGTAAGTAAGGACCGGACACTTTAAGCGGTGACGCGTATTCATGAAAGGTGTAAAGTCTTAGGCACAGTCGAAGACAGCCCTTTCCTTACTTGTAAGTTATAAGATTGCCCACATAGTAGTAGAAAAAGTTTAAAACCACTATAGGTCATAACTCCACAACAATTTATTACGACCACTTATACAGACTTGGGTATTTAATGTTCGGTTCCAACCGAACTTGGACTTCCTTACTTGTTATTTATAAGAAGAGTCTAACTATGTTTATTTATTTATTTACTAGCGGAAACGGCAGACTTTGTCCTGCCTAAAATTTGGCTTGCCTATATTTAACAAATTGTACTCTTTTTCTCTCCCCTCTTTTCGCTTCTTCTACATTTAGCCTTATTCTTTCAACTTTTGCTTTTCCCCCATACCCATATACCATTACTCTTCTTTGCACTCTTAATTTTCCTCTAACACCACCTCTATATCTCAAATTTCTATTTCTACTCCCCTTCTTATCGCATTTCCTCTGCGGGTACTGATATGTACATAGTTTAGAAGATATATCGAATTTCCGTTTTATTTGATCTTGGTACCACTTCCTGTTTCCAAGGTTTTTTGATATATAGAACACATAGTTATGACCGTCGTGCCGTTCAGACGTGTTTTCCAAGTGCGCGCAAGTTTTATATTCACTTTATTTTTTTCTTCTTAATATATCAAAAATGCCGTGTAGCTGTGGGCAAAGGGTTGATCGTAATCAACAGTCAACACAGTGCGCTAGCTGCAGTGAACTCTTTCATCTTCGCTGTGTTGAAATTCTTCCAGCTGATATGGATTACTTAATCAAATCAAATATTTCTTTTAATTGCAAAGCTTGTGAGAGAGCGCGTCGCAGCTCTTTTCGCTCGCCACCCCCCGTGCCTAACGAAGTATCGGGAAATCATTGTGACTCTTTTGTGCATAATAACACTAATTTCCAGTATCATGCAAATGCCAATAACAAAAACAACGATCAATGTGTTTGCAGTGGGCAAGAACATGATTTAAAGTCAATGTTGAGTGAAATTACTAAAGAAAACAAATCTTTGCGTTCTGAGGTGAAAGACCTGCGTACTGAATTGCGCTCTTTGCTGAAATTAGTGTGCGACAATAACATTGTTGTTGCTAAAGACATCAAAGACATGAAATCTGCCTTCGTTTTTATTGAATCATATCTGCCGTATCCAGGCTCTCGCTTTCAATCGTGTGATGATTTGGACAATGCTGTTGCTGAGAGTGTGTTTACCAACGATGTTGGTGCTAACACTTGTACTAATACTAATGCTGCAGAGAAAATCTCGGTCGAAAACAGTAGTAAGACCAATGACGCAAGCAGTATTCTGATAAATTTTTCTGATGTTGCTAATTCTGCGCCAGCTGCTGCTGACGATGTCGCTGTTGACGCTTTTACGTCTCAAGGCGACTCTGAGTGGAAAACAGCGGATAAACGCAAGAAGAGGAAAAAGAAAAATAGCCAAACGATGACAAATGTAAACAAAGATAATAATGTAAGCAATCAAGATAAACCGATGCAAGCTGTTGTTGATACAAGCTCGAACGCTGATTTGGCTGTTATGCGACGTGATGTTGTGAGGCGCATCATATGGTTGCATATCTCTTCATTTTCGAATACTGTTACTGAAGAACATATTTTGAATTACCTTGCTGAACACGCTTCTATTGATAAAAGCAAACTGATCTGCTTTAAATTAATAAAAAAGGGTGTGGAGCCGCTTACCTAAAAATGGGTAAATTTTAAACTTGGCGTGCCTGAAGAGATTTCTGACACTATTTTAAGATCAGTAATCTGGCCGGCGAACGTCAAAGTCCTGCCTTTTCATGTTTGCTGGGTAGAGCATTTACGGCCGTTAAAATAAAACAAGTTGTTGTTGTTTTTGTTTTCCCTACGCGTTTCGACGCACTCCGCGCCTTCTTCTGGGGATCTGTATTCATTAAAATTTGTATAAATACATATGTTATTACATACATTTATCACTTATACTGCACAATAAACATGAACAAATTTTTAAACATTGCACTTACATAGAGATAATTAATTAATTACATTACATTAAAAGAATCACAATTTCAAATTCATTTTCTTGTTGTCACCTGCAATGACGTTTGTTTAATTCCTTTTTTGGCTTCTTCTTATTACAGCTGAGTAGACGCTGCTCAGGCCGTCGACGTCATCTTTATAGTTAAGAGTATTTTCTATGTTTTGTTGTATACGTATACTCTCAAGAGTCAATCTTGTTTTCTCTCTTTTTTCGATGTCTAATATTTTGATGTTTGTGAAGTCCGCTATGTGGTTACTCTGAGTTAGATGCTGTGCTAATGCCGTTGTTGTTTTATTATTTTGTGCATCTTTTTTATGCTCGTTAACTCTTATACCCAGTTGCCGTTTCGTGGTGCCAATGTAATATTTTCCACACGCCTCGTTATCACGACCATTACACGTAATTTGGTAAACTACATTACTTTGCTGTTCTTTTTCTACTGGGTCCTTTGTTTTGGTAAAAATTTTCCTAAGAGTAGCGTTTGGTTTGTGAGCGTATTTAGTGCTTTCATTATCTATTAGTTTATGTAATGTCTGATTATTTGTTAGACCCGGTATATACGGTACGCCGATGTATTTTTTATTATTGTTAGAAATATCCGCCGGTGCGCTGTTTTCTTTGCTCCGAGTTACGTTTATTGTGTTTTCAATTAGGGTATCTATCAGTTTATGCGGATAACTGTTTTTAAATAAAATGTTTTTTAACTTTTTCCTGTTTTCGTTCATATATTCTTTATCGCTAAGTAGAGCTACCTTCTTTATTAAGCTTTTTGCTGTGTTGATTTTTTGGTTCCATGGATGGTTTGAATGATAATTTATTATCCGTCCCGATGCGATTGATTTGGCCTTTTCGTTCCTTGCGTGCAAAACTCTATTTTCTAATTCTATTCTAATTTTAAATATAATTTTAATAGACTAAAAATATATTTTCAAAATGTTGCTAGTCCTCGGACTAAGTGTTCGGCAGTGCTTACGTACAGCTCTGCATTAGATTACGATATTTTCGTTTTTTTTGAATCTTGACTGAACGCGAAATTTTTTAGTAGTGAAATTTTTGATCCAAATCTCTTTGACGTTTTCCGTAAGGACCGTGATCGTGTTAAAACAAGTTGCTCGAGAGGAGGGGGTGTTCTTATTGCTGTTCGGAGGAAATTCCAGGCGGCCGTGGTAGTACTCGTTAACCCTGATACACTCATTGATCAGCTCTGCGTACGTGTTCATGGTTCTTCTGGAATCTTGTATTTGTGCGCCTCGTATATTCCACCGAACAGTACAGATACCTTATATATTGCACATGCTGACAATGTTCTTTCACTGGCATCAAATGTTGTGGGTGACAACCATCTTTGTGTCCTTTTGGATTTTAACTTATGTAACTTAAATTGGTCTCATATTGAAAACACGGCTTCTTTTATGGCCTCTAACGTTAACTCTTCAGCCGAAATTCATCTAATTGATAGCTTCTTAAGTATCGACTTAGTAAAATTTAATGGGCTTTATAATAGGCTGAAGAGAATTTTAGATTTAGTGTTTATCTCAAACAATATTCACTATACATTGTCTGAATGCTTTACACCAATCTTGCAGACTGATAAACACCACGTTTCTATTTTTCTTGAATTGGAGTTTTATGAATTTTCTGAAATTAGCGATAAACCTGAAACGAATTTCAACTATAGTGCTTGCGATATCTCGCATTTTAATGAATTATAATTAAGTATTGATTGGTGTGATTCATTCCGTGATAATGATGTCACATCTTGTTTTCATATTTTTAAAAATCAGGTTTTCGAGTTGTGCTTGAAGCATATCCCAATTTATACAAAAAAAAAAATTTAACGACGTTGACGTAGACAACGCCACATCCCGGTCCTTCATTGCATCCTCTGGTGTTCCGCAAGGAAGTATTCTTGGGCCTCTATTTTTTATATTATTTATCAACGATATTGGCTCATGTTTCTCTTTTGCGGAATATTTGTTGTATGCTGATGATTTGAAAATATTCGCTGCCATAAATAGTTCACATGACTCTGAACGGCTGCAATCAGACCTTTTCAACCTCGTTAACTGGTGTTGTTTAAATCGACTAACGCTGAACATCAAAAAGTGTTTCCATATGACTTTTTCGAAGTCTGCTAATACCCTACTTACTTCGTAAAGTATTGCCGGTTATGCCTTGGAATCCGTTGAAGAAATCAAAGACTTGGGTGCATTTTTCGACTCTAAATTTAGTTTCTCTAACCAAGTCAACTACGTGATAGCTCGGTCTTATGCGATGCTAGCGTTCATACGCAGAAATTGTTCTGCATTCACTAACCCTCACACCCTCAAGTCTCTATATTGTTCTTTTGTCAGATCGAGATTGGAGTATGCTGCTCCCATTTGGAGACCCTATCAAATTGGGCCCTCTGAACGAATTGAGAGAGTCCAGAAAGTTTTCCAATGTTTTGCTCCCCGATCTTTGAATTTTTCTGATCCTTTACCATCATATGAATCTAGATGTCTTCTAATTGAACTAAGTACTCTTGAAAATAGACGAACCATTTTATCGTACTCGTTTTTTATTGGCTTACTTTCTGGAGCTGTTGATTGACCATCACTTCTGGCAAAAATTCAGTTCAATGTCCCATGCAGAAATTTTGGGCATTTTGAAACCTTTAAAATTGGTTTTACAAGGACCAACTATGCTGCAAATGCTCCTATCTCTAGGGCATGTGCGGATCTTAATTTGTTTTTCAGTTCTTCAGGTGTTGACTTCACTTCTTCGTATGCAAACCTAATTAGTCATTTGTCAAGGGGATGGCTTTACTTAGCCCAGGCTTTTCCGAGTAAAATAAAAATGTATATATACGATTTGAATTAGGTAATCCATTTTATTCAAAATGTACCTATTGATTCTTTAAAAATATATTCAATTGTATGTTGTCTCGTTGACGACCCGAATAGAACTCTCTCTTGAAAGTCCATAAATCTGACACACAACTTCATGTAGTGTTCACAAGTGTTCATGCATGGTAGGGTTGCCAGGTGACAGCTCGGCCTTTCCTGACATGAAATCGCCCTCGATTTCCTCGACGTTGATATCGTCGTTGTCTAGCTCTGGACTGTTCGCACACCAAGGTTTTATTTTACTGGATTCATATACGGAGCTGAATTTTCGCGATTTGATTTGCATTCCCGGTATATCTTCGATTAAATACCGATCCTTATCTAAGGCTTTAGCGATGTGATACGGGCCCCGATATATCGGTATTAGTTTACGCGATTCACCGGTTGCGCGTGGTTCGGTTTCAATAAGTATTAAGTCGTTTTCAGCAAACTTGCGTGGAGTTACGTGCTTCGCGTCGAAACGTTTCTTCCATTTCAATCTTTCGCGTTCGATATTCTCTTTCGCGGAATTTCTCTTATCGACGATGTTAACGGGATCCGCGTTTTCGAAAATATCATTATGTACGGCTGCGAGCAATCGGTTATGCACGATATCACGGAGGTTAAAGTCGAATATAAGTTCGTTAGGACTAAAACCGGAAGAACTGTTCTTTCGGGAGTTGATGGTCCATTGCATATTTCGGAGTGTTAGGTCCCATTCTTTCGGGTTTTCAGTTGTAGTACGTAAATAGTTTAAAGGTCCTAAATGGTCGATATGGAGCGTTCGAAAAGGTATCGGATCTATACTATCGTGATGCAGACTTCCTTTTATTTTACCAGGACGTGTTCTCCTATAGCAGCAGTCTATACATGAGGCGATGTAATTTTTAACGTATTTTCGCATTTGTGGGAAATAAAACGTTTGGCGAATACGGTCAATTGTTTTATCGATGGCAATGTGATCAAGACAGTGTTGAACAACTCGCCACCTTTCTGCCTTGGGCACAACAAACTTTATACCGTCATCCTCTTTATGGTATAGTCGATGATTATGAATTTTAAATTCTTTACGTAGGTCTGTTTCACGTGGTGTATTAACTGTACCAGCTAATATATAATATAAGTCAGGATCTTGCAGTTGCATTGTGTACAACCAATCGTCAATGGTTGAGTCTACTTTTAATACGAAACCTGCCGGTTCAACGTTAGCCGCGGGTTGATCTGGTGATCGGCTCAAAGCATCAACGTGAGCTAAAGAGCTTCCAGACCGATGTACGCTTTCAAAATCGAATTCCAAGAGTTTTAGCCACCATCTCGAAATTTTCGGCTTCAACTCTTTGTTTTCGCGAACCTTTACTATTGCTGAGCAATCAGTAACCAAACGAAATTTTCTGCCTGGCAGATATATGCGAAAACGTTCGAGAACCTCGACTACGGCGAGTGATTCTAATTCGTACGAATGATAACGACTTTCGAGATCCGTGCAATGTCTACTATAGTACATAACCGGTTTCCAATTCGTACCGTCTTTTGATTGCAATAGACCACCGGCAAGACCAATGCTGATTGCATCATGTGTACCTCGTGTTGTGCTGTCGAATCGTATAAGGCTAAAACGGGCTCATTCGTGAGTATATCGATGATTTTACTAAATGCTTCTTGTTGTTGTTTCTCCCAAATAAATTTAACTTTATGCAATAATCGTGTGAGCGGCATCGTTATTAAAGAGTAGTTGGGTACGAACTTTCTGAAAAACCCAGTAAGTCCCAAAAATCTTCTTAAGTCGGCGATATTTTTAGGTTGTGGGAAATTTCGTATAGCGGATACTTTGCGAGTACCAGGGGTTATTACATTTTCATTAATGACGTGACCGAGATATTCGATCTCAGGCTGCAAAAAGTTACATTTTTCTAAGCGTACAGTTAATCCAGATTCACGCAATATACTTAAGAATTTACTTAGTCGCTGTAAACCTTCTTCAATTGTACGACTAGGAATAATTACGTCGTCGAGATATGCGAGTACTTCGCCTGGTTTCATTTTTGATATTATTTTATTCATCACAGCCTGGAATACAGCTGGAGCATTGACCAAACCAAATGGCATGCGATTGTATTCGTAATGCCAATCGGTTGTTACGAAGGCTGTAAATTTCTTGCAGTCTTCATCAATTGCTATTTGATGGTTTCCCATACGTAAGTCTAGTGAAGTAAAATACTTGTTACCTGATAATTGAGCGTAGTGTTCCTCCATTATTGGCATCGGATACGATTGCTTGACAGTAATTTTATTTAAGGCGCGATAATCGACGCAGAGACGGTTTTCTCCATTGATTTTCTCAACGAGCACGACTGGAGAAGCATATGGCGATTCCGAGGGTCGCATAATATTATTTTCGAACAACTCGTTTATAATACCGGATATCACTGGACGTTTAGCGAACGGAACGCGGTATGGCTTTATATTAACCGGGGTATCGTTATTTAGTTCGAGTTTCAGCGTAGCCACGTTACAACAACCAAGCTCGGAAAGCTTTTCTGCGAACACATTACGATACGTATTTAACATGTCTTTGAGTTTAGTATTTTCGTTTTCGTTTATATTTGCGATATCAGTAATTTTTAGTACTTTTTCGAACTTACATTGGCCACTCTGAATAATGAGACGTGATCCATCACGACACAACGTATCTGTACCCAGTAATACGTTTTCACTTATTAAATGATCGCTTACAACCTGCATGTCAACTTTATATTTGCCATTATCAATTTCGAGCGATACATGGACTTTAGCACTACACAACACTCGCCGCCTCCGAAACCGTTTAGCTTAACATGGCATGGAATCATTTCGGTCAACGATTTGCAGAAAGATTCCCGAGCGAGTGTCCTAGTACTTCCCGGGTCAACGAAAGCATTTGTATCGATTCCATTTACTTTAATTAGTTTCGTTATACCGTTCTCACTAGCTCTTTTATTTTCGACATTTATATCAAATGGCGGCCGCCGTGGTGTGAAGGTAGTGTTGCCGGCCTACCACACCGAAGGTCCATGGTTCGAGCCCTGGTACAGGTAACATCAAAAGTGATTTGAAAAAAGTTTTTCAAAACGGGGTCGCCCCTCGGCAGTGGTTTGGCAAACTCTCCGAGTGTATTTCTGCCATGACAGGCTTCTCAGCAAAAATTCGTCTCCTTTGTAGATGCCGTTCGGAGTCGGCAAAAAACTGTAGGTCCCACCAATTTGTAGGGAAAATTCAAATCGGCACACCACAAATTGGAAGAGAAACTTGGCGCAAAAATCTCTTAGGAGGTTTATGATGATATACCTGTTGTATATCGCGCCATAGAGATAGAGAGATATCAATCGCGCGAACCTCTTGTTTGGTTTTATTCGGACAGTTTTCTGTTTGATGATTTGTACGTGAACACTTGTCACATCGTTGCATTTTCTGAGGTTCGGGAGAATTTACGGAATAGTGCCCGAATTTATGACAATTATAGCCTTCACAGTTTCTAACGTTTTTGTTGCGCGGTTCTCAGTTTTGGGTACACTCGTATTGTTTTGATTAAAAATTTTCGGTTTATACTGAGTTACAGGTTTTATTTCGTTAAATACACTGTAGTTAGTAATATCGCGTAATAAGTCGTTACAGCGCACATAGCTATTTGAAATTCTTCTGCGTAAGTCAATATCGTTAATACCGTTTATGATATGAAGGGCGATAGCATCTTCCGTCGCTCACCTTTCATACCTAGCAAATACATTTTATAATAACACTGGATCCCAATTCCAACTTTTTTTCTGCACCAGAGACGCCATAGTGAAATTCCTATGTAAAATCACCTCCTAATTCCGAAAATCAAGGTTATTTTTACTTGAATGGTACCGTTTTTGAGATATTTACGATTTACCGTTATTTCAAAAAACAAAAAAGATGGCTCCACTTAATCGTGTATATCTCAAGAACAACCTGAGCTCTTCCAAGACGGTTTAAAAAATTTGAAAGCTTATAAAATTTACTATAATCAGTACATACAACACTTTTTCCTAGGTCCTGCAGATTCAAACATATTGAACAATCATTACGGATTTTTTAAATTTTTTTTGTAAAAATATAAAAAAACTTGTACTTTGCGAGGAAGCATCTCGAAAACTTTTTGTTTTTTTGCAGATATTTTTTCTCCCCTCTAAGCCCTGTTTTATTACAAAAAAAATAAGCTATCAGTGAACAAAATCGATGAACTAATACAAAAGTTATAAGCATTCAAGTAAATATATCCATTTAATACTTAAGTACCCTACAAATAATAGCATATGTACATATGGTTCTGTCTTAACTCTATGATCTTATTTTATAATCGAAAAAGTTATGTGTCTTGTTTTGACGCTTATTTAGATTAGGATCGGGTTCTCTTATGAGAAACCAACAGTAGTCGCCCATCATAGCGACATCCCAGAATCCTTGATACCGACTTTCAATCACTTTCATTTGCTGGTGAAACCTTTCGCCATGCTCGTCACTTTCGTCGCCAAGATTTTGCGGGAAAAAATTTAAGTGGGAGTGTAAGAAATGAATTTTTAAAGACATATTTACTCCTGAAAGAAAATAAAAAAGTAAATTAGATAAATACATAAGTGACACATTAGTATATAATTTTCTTAGGCTGGATTTATCTTTCAATTCAGAACAAATTTTTTGTTTATATTTTTCCCGTTCTTGTTTGTTCGGAACTGGACGATGAATTCAGATTTATGGCTATATATTCTCATGTAAATTTATGTAATATATAATTTATTATAATATGTTTTTTTATTTACCTATTTCCGCATAGTTTTTGATTAAGTCGTTCACTATCATCTCGTAGTTAGGACTTTTGTGTTTGCCTAAAAAAGAAGTAACGACCTTTTCAAAAGAATCCCACGCTGCTGCCTCCACTGGTGACAATAGTTCTTTGAAATGGTTATTGGTCATCATTTTCCTTATTTGCGGTCCCACAAAAATCCCTTCCTTTATTTTTGCTTCTGAAATCTCTGGGAAGATTGTCTTCAAATGATGAAAAGCTTCGCCTTCTTTGTCCAAAGCCTTCACAAAGTTTTTGATAAGGCCGAGCTTGATGTGGAGCGGAGGTAGAATTATTTTTTCCTTCTTTATAAGTGGAGAGTATTTTATGTTATCTACCCCAACTTGAAACTCGATTCGTTCTGGCCAATCCTTTATGATGTAGTGGTCTTGACGAGCTCGGCTATCCCATTTGCATAGAAAGCAACAGTATTTTGTGTATCCACTTTGTAGACCACATAGCATTCCAACGACTTTAAGATCGGCACATATTTTCCAATCATGTTCTTCGTATTTGATTAACTTGAGCAATTTTTGCATTATCTCATATGTTTCCTTCGTATTTACTGCATGCGCGATCGGGATAGATGGCTTTTGGTTGCCAATATGCAATAATACGGCCTTTAAACTTAATTTATTGCCGTCTATGAACAATCGCCACTCTTTTGAATCATATGGTTCACCAAATTGTTTGAATAGACCAGCAATGTCTTTGCAGTAACAAACACTGTCCTCCTTCGTATAGTACTTGGAAAATTCTTCGTGACGAGTTCTATAATATGTTACCTTAACATCGGATGAAACAAATTTAAATTGTTGCATTCGAGAGGCGTGTAGTTCGGCCTTTTCCTTTGACAATTCCAAATCCCTTATCCAATCATTGAGTTGTGCTTGTGACAAAGAATTTCTTTCGTTTTCCGTTTGAAATTCAGTACAACATGATGCCGCGTAATCAGATACTACTGTTGACAATGAAACTGGAGCCGGAACTAAAGTTAAATTTGATTCTGGCAATGTCGCTTCTGTTGAAATTAGTTCTGGTAATGACACTGTAGATACGCTCGCATAGGTTACTTTTCTGGACTTACCAACCCCAAGTACTTTTGTAGTACAAATATAGCAGTCCGTTGAATGGCAAGTTGGTTCCCTCCACTTCATTGGTGTAATAAATTTCACACGTCGCCTAAATAGATACTTTCAGGAATTAGTCAGCTATGCATTAAAAGGGAACAAATTCCTAATTTTTACAACGTACCTTTTTGTTCCGGTTTCCGAAGAAATCAATTCGACTCGGCATGTGGTGCACACAGTGTTCGGTGTCCATGGTTTTTCATTGTTTTTAGGCTCAATTCCAAAACACTTATAGTATGTAACTTTCAAAGGATTTGAAACACACGTCTCATACTTTTAACAATAAATTGACCGCAGATGAAACAGAACATATCTGGATCATTTGTACACTCAAACTCTCGCGCCCTTTTATTCATTTTTTATTTTAAGTAAATGACGGGTTATAAACTGCAATTATAAACTGAACAGTATCCGGCGAGCCTTGCAGATATTATGAAGGAACAAGGCGCATGTACTCTTATTTATACTTAGATCCAGTAAAAATTCAAGCCTACCTAAACAAAAAGGTTCCCTAGTTCTACAAAGAAAACACTACCTGCCTCAAAAATATGCTCTTGTTTAAAATGTACCTAGGTTTGAGAAAACGACACTAACAGCTTTTTGTATCTAATAACTTTTCGAAAATCTACCTGCTAACTAACTGATATACGAATACTAACACATATGTACCAGTAGGGTACTTAAGCATTAAATGGATATATTTACTTGAATGCTTATAACTTTTGTATTGGTTCATCGATTTTGTTCACTGATATTTTTTTTTTTTTGTAATAAAACAGAGCTTAGAGGGGGGAAAAAATATCTGCAAAAAAACAAAAAGTTTTCGAGATGCTTCCTCGCAAAGTACAAATTTTTGTATATTTTTACAAAAAAAATTTAAAAAATCCGTAATGATTGTTCAATATGTTTGAATCTGCAGGACCTAGCAAAAAGTGTTGTATGTACTGATTATAGTAAATTTTATAAGCTTTCAAATTTTTTAAACCGTCTTGGAAGAGCTCAGTTTGTTCTTGAGATATACACGATTAAGTGGAGCCATCATTTTTGTTTTTTGAAATAACGGTAAATCGTAAATATCTCAAAAACGGTACCATTCAAGTAAAAATAACCTTGGTTTTCGGAATTAGGAGGTGATTTTACATAGGAATTTCACTATGGCGTCTCTGGTGCATTTTGGCTGTAAACCAGTGTAATACTCTGCCGGAGTCTCATTTTGCGATCGCTTCAACCGTGATAATTTAATATGTACTTCAGCGGAATTTTCTGAGTGCGGAAAATCGTTAAAAAAACGCGAAACGAAATGCGACCACGACATAAAAATTTCCGGTAGGGAGTCAACCCACAATTTTGCCGGCCCTTGCATTTTCTGCTGCACCGCACACAGTAACATACCCTCTTCCCAATGGTACGCGTTTTTAAGCATTTCGACTCGTTTAACAAATTGGGTTGTATTAAGCGACGATTCGGAAACTGGGTTAAACGAAGGTAAAAGGTCTATAATGTCTCGAATTTTATAAACCGGTTTATAGTTGTTTATGGACGGAATGACTTGCTGCGGCGGTTGCAAGTGCGTCATTGGAACATTCCAATAATTTAAATTTGCATTTGGAATTCGCGTATTACGCGCATCTCCGATTATTTCATCCTCGTTCACTAGACACGTATTTGGCCGTGCTTGCGCTGGTGCCATTTGATTAATTGTTGTACACGTTCTCAGAGTATATGAATATACCGACCTTGTATTTACCGGCGACGACATACAAAAATGCGGAAAACCGTTTCGATTATTTGCAACGCTAGTTTTCTGCATTTCTAAATTTCGAATTGTCGTTTCTAATTCGGAAATACGTTCGAGTAAATGCGTGTTATCACTTGCACTTTCAAATCGATTTTCATTTTGCTGTTCTTCTAACCTTTCAATTAAAACTGATTTCTTGCCACTGCTCGGAAGACCAGCTTATTTACATTTTTCCTTTAGCTCAGCTACTGTCAATTGCTGTAGCTCTGACATTTTGCTTTGCTTATTTTGTTTTGACTGTTTTGTTTCGGTTTACACATGCGACATCTGTTGGCACAATGAGCTTTTATCCGTTTTTTAAAACTTTTCGAATTCACTTAACGAAACCTGCTTGACGCTTTTGAGCTTGAACGAGAGCTTTTAACGAACAGCGAAACACTTCCAAATTTTAACCGATCAATTTGTAACGCTTATACATTTCACCGACACGATTTTGACGAAGTGTCTCTACTGACTGCGACGCGACGTAAGCAGCAAACGATAGCAGAGGTGTCTCAAATTTTCCCGGAATGCCCGCGGAGTCTCGATTTTCACATTAGAATTAGTTAATGTACGATACGTTTGTGAAATATTTTCGTTTTTACAAATATTCTATGCTGTTTTGTATGAAATACACTTTCACATATTTTATTGCGTTCTATATCACTTTTAATTTCACAAGCGCAATTCACTTTAGTTCACCACACTTCTGACCTGTCAAGGGGATGGCTTTACTTAACCCAGGCTATTCCGAGTAAAATAAAAATGTATATATACGATTTGAATTAGGTAATCCATTTTACTCAAAATGTACCTATTGATTCTTTAGAAATATATTCAATTGTATGTTGTCTCGTTGACGACCCGAAAGTTCATAAATCTGACACAGAACTTCATGTAGTGTTCACAAGTGTTCATGCATGGGAGGGTTGCCAGGTGACACATTTAAGCTCTTTCTTTTTTAATAAGTATGATAGTCTGTAAAAATTTAAAGACTGAAATAAATATATAAAATAAATAAAACATATATCTGTATAAAATATCCTAACTTGAACCGACTTAATTCCTAGCTATACCGATTTGCCACTTTAAATAGCCTGGAGGCTTTGCCAAAAACTAAGTATGGCCTGTGTCGTTTCACAGAGATCGGAAAAAAATTTTGGACGATAATGGCATAACCGAAACACAAAAAAATGTAACGTGGCACTTCCCACTTTTCCAAAACTTTGTAAATCTTTACTAAATTTCACGTACCCACCGAAATTTTGAACCAATCGTGAAAGTTTCATAGAGATCGACTATATTTGGCATTAATGAAAACCAAACAAAACCAAAAAAATGTAGGCGTAGCACAACCCACTAACCTGTGATCCCAAGAATATACTGTGAACATTTCATAAAAATCCGTTGAGTACTTTGAACGCCTATAAAGGACATACAAACACACTTTCATTTTTATACCTAGTAGTGCTACGCACACAAGGTTTATTAACTTTACCCGCCTAAAGGTGGTATGTAACGACATAAACGGATCGAGATAGATATTGACTTGTATATAAAAATGTTCAGGAAGAAAACAGAAATTGATTAAGCTATGTCCTTCCGTCCGTCCGCCTGTTAACACGATAATTTAAGTAAATTTTGAGATATCTTGATCATCTCCGAGTGCTATTTAAAATGGGCGAAATCGGATAATAGCCACGTCCACTTTTTATATATAGAATAATTTCGAAAATACAAAAAAAGTGATTTATCAGTACATAATATACTTATAACTATAAAATTCCGTGTTTACTTTAACTTTAGGGCAGAAAATAAAATTTTCAAGACATTTTTGAAAATGAGCGTGCCCCCGCCCACTTTTGATTAGGTCAAATTTATTAATCATAAATCAAAAACCGTTAAAGATGTCGAAACGAAATTTAACACACATATTGATATTAACAGAAGGAATGTTCCGGAAAAAGATGGGCGAAATCGGGTTATGTTCACTCCCACTTTTATTAGAAAGATTTTGAAAAGGATCATAGAAATATTTAATAGGCAATAGCTTTACGTGCAAAAGCTTTATATCATTTCTATTTCACTTAGAAAGTATCCGTTAAGGAAACAAGCCGAAAAATATTGATTTTTGATAGTGGGCGTGGCTCCGCTCCTTTTATTGTGGCTTATTCCACAAAACTTTTTATGCCAAAACTCAGCCAAAAATTGATTTATCGAAACGGTATTTGGCGAAAATGTTAAATACAGAAGGGTTAATAATTGTTGTAAAAATGGGCGAAATCGGTCAACGGCCACGCCCAGTTTTTAACATAGTTCTGAAATATTTGTTTGTAAAATGTAAACCGCGATATTTCTATAACTATGCCAGCTACGTGAATAAGATCTTGCACACGTAACAACCTTTTTAAGGGAAACTCGACCGTAAAAAATTGTGTAAATTTCAGTTGAATAGGCGTGGCGCCGTGGTGTGAAGGTAGTGTTGCCGGCCTACCACACCGAAGGTCCATGGTTCGAGCCCTGGTACAGGTAACATCAAAAGTGATTTGAAAAAAGTTTTTCAAAACGGGGTCGCCCCTCGGCAGTGGTTTGGCAAACTCTCCGAGTGTATTTCTGCCATGACAGGCTTCTCAGCAAAAATTCGTCTCCTTTGTAGATGCCGTTCGGAGTCGGCAAAAAACTGTAGGTCCCACCAATTTGTGAGGAAAAATGCAAATCGGCACATCACAAATTGGAAGAGAAGCTTGGCGCAAAAATCTCTTAGGAGGTTTATGATGATATACCTGTTGTATATCGCGCCATAGAGAGAGAGAGGCGTGGCGCCGCCCACTTTTCAGCATAAAAATTCTGCTAGTTTCAAGGGCGATTGCTTGTAGTTTGAACTAGACATTTCAATCAAAATTGGTCAGCTGCTTCTCAATAGTATATAGTTTCCTCCTGCGAAATGCAAATGGGATAACACACAAGTAAAATATGCGAGCAAGTTGTTAATAGGGAAGTCGCCTTTTTTGATTTTCATACCTTTAATGAACTTGAAATGTTTGTAAGTATGTGAAGAAGAAGAGATGGGCCCATCAGTATGTATACGGAAATAATAAGGACATGAACTGAGTCGATTTAGCCATGTCTGTCTCTCCGTCCGTCTGTCTGTTTGTTCGTCTGTCTATTTGAACGTATTCGTATTTCGAAAAAAGCAGTAGACAAGCTATTTATATACAGGGTGGCAAGTGAAAGCCGCTACCAAAAAAAAATTAAATAACTTTTTTTCTATTTAATGAATCTGGTAAATTTTTTTTTATTTTGCAGATTGACTTTTACATTTAACAAAAATGGATAACTGGGACACTGAAACAAGAATTTGGATTGTCCGCCGCTATCACGCACTGGAGTCCGTAGTTTCGGTTCAAAGAGAGTATAGGCGCACGTTTGGCGGCAATCCTCTGAGCAGATGGACCATAATAAGACTTGTAGACAATTTTGCCGAGCATGGGACAGTCAACAGAAGACCTTACCATCGAAACCCTTCAGTTCGAACGGAGGAAACAATCGCTGCTGTAGCTGCTGCCATACAAAACAATCCACGTGTTTCGAGAAGAAGCCTATCTGCTCAAATGGGTGTAAGCAGACAGTCATTACAGTCAATTATGCACAAATATTTGGACTTATTCCCATATAAAATTCAAATGGCCAACAAACTGAACGCTGCAGACTCGCCGATTCGCTTGGAATTTTGCCAGAAGATGCTTCAAATGGTGGAAGAGGATGGAAACATGTTGAACTGTCTTTTCATGTCTGACGAGGCCCATTTCGATTTAAACGGCAACATAAACAAACAAAATTGTCGAATATGGAGTGCTTCCAACCCACAGATACTCCATGAGACGGAATTGCATCCACTTCGTGTCACAGTGTGGTGTGCAGTTTCATCACGCTGCATTGTCGGGCCCTACTTCTTCGAAGAAAACGGTCACACCGTTACGGTTACTGGAGACCGTTACTTGAGCATGTTGAGAGAGTTTTTCTATCCAGAATTACGCCGAATGAGAATTTCTTTCAACTCTGTGTGGTTTCAGCAAGATGGTGCAGCTCCTCATATAGCCCAACCTGTTATGACAGAATTGCGACGAAAATTTCCCAATAAGCTGATATCCAGAAACTCCACATTCCGTTGGCCACCCAGGTCGCCTGACCTTACTGCACCTGACTTTTTCTTGTGGGGTTATTGCAAACAGGAAGTCTTCAAAGCAAAACCAACAAATTTGAATGAACTAAGGCAATCCATTCGAGAAACAATTGCGGCTATTCCTGTCTCAACTCTCCAAGCAGTAATGAACAACTTTTTGGTAAGATGCCGCACATGCATCGACGAGCAGGGGGGGCATTTAAATTCCATTATTTTTAAAACTAATTAAGCTATATTTAATAAAATTTAATGAGCTTTAACATGAATAAAAGAAAAATGAATTCCATACACTGAAAAAAAAATTATTTGAGTTTCTTAATGTAGCAAAATTCATCAGCCACCCTGTATACAATCCACAGCGTAAAAAAGGATTGTCCCCAAAAAATCAATCTAACTGAGAAGGCCCACACAAAGTCATAAAACGGATCAACAATGTGGTATATCGCATACAAACTATGGGAAGGTCAAGGAACAAGATGAAAGTGGTCCATCTGGAAAGGCTATCTGCCGTTGGTTCGAGAAATGTGTCTGATCGGGACCGTTATTCTTCAATAAATGTGTCGCTTCGTTCAAAATATCGTTGTGGTATGTGTCGCCCGATATTTGCTACATCCGTCTTATACATCCAATTGCTGTATTCATTATTATTGATTTCGGGTGTTTTTGAGTGGAAGTTAATGATTCGTCCTGATGATATTGGTTTCTTATACCACTTTACCTTTAGCTGGTGTCCTCGTTTTAGTATAACGGTGTCTAAATAAGGTGATTTTCCGTCCTCTTCTACATAGTTCTATTGTGAATTTAGTATTTTTGTGATTTGTGGTGAAGGCATCTAGAGTGCTTTGTACTTTGTTTTTATGGATAATAGCGAAAGAATATTTATTAAGAGATAAAAACAATAATCTTATAAATAACAAGTAAGAAGGTCTAAGTTCGGGTGCAACCGAACTTTATATACCTAGTAGTGATCTATTATGGCATACCAATTTACGCATGTCTATTTCAAATTAATTACAAACTGGGTATACAAAAATTTATGTATGGCGTGATATACAACAGGAATATCATTATAAACCTCCTAAGAGATGTTTGCCCCTAGCTTCCCTTATAAATTGTGGTGTGCCGTTTTGAACTTTTTCCTACAAATTGGCGGGACCTACAGACTTTTGCCCACTACGAACGGCATCTACTAAGGATACGAGTTTTTGCTGAGAAGGCTTCCATGGTATAAATGGGAGATTTGACAAACCACTGCCGAGGGGTGACCCCGGCAACACTACCCCCACCCTACGGCGCCGCCAATCATTTATTTGTACAGGGTGGCTGATGAATTTTGCTCACATTAAGAAACTCAAATAATTTTTTTTCAGTGTATGGAGTTCATTTTTCTTTTTCATGTTAAAGCTCATTAAATTTTATTAAATATAGCTTAATTAGTTTTAAAAATAATGGAATTTAAATGCCCCCCCTGCTCGTCGATGCATGTGCGGCATCTTACCAAAAAGTTGTTCATTACTGCTTGGAGAGTTGAGACAGGAATAGCCGCAATTGTTTCTCGAATGGATTGCCTTAGTTCATTCAAATTTGTTGGTTTTGCTTTGAAGACTTCCTGTTTACAATAACCCCACAAGAAAAAGTCAGGTGCAGTAAGGTCAGTTGACCTGGGTGGCCAACGGAATGTGGAGTTTCTGGATATCAGCTTATTGGGAAATTTTCGTCGCAATTCTGTCATAACAGGTTGGGATATATGAGGAGCTGCACCATCTTGCTGAAACCACACAGAGTTGAAAGAAATTCTCATTCGGCGTAATTCTGGATAGAAAAACTCTCTCAACATGCTCAAGTAACGGTCACCAGTAACCGTAACGGTGTGACCGTTTTCTTCGAAGAAGTAGGGCCCGACAATGCAGCGTGATGAAACTGCACACCACACTGTGACACGAAGTGGATGCAATTCCGTCTCATGGAGTATCTGTGGGTCGGAAGCACTCCATATTCGACAATTTTGTTTGTTTATGTTGCCGTTTAAATCGAAATGGGCCTCGTCAGACATGAAAAGACAGTTCAACATGTTTCCATCCTCTTCCACCATTTGAAGCATCTTCTGGCAAAATTCCAAGCGAATCGGCAAGTCTGCAGCGTTCAGTTTGTTGGCCATTTGAATTTTATATGGGAATAAGTCCAAATCTTTGTGCATAATTGACTGTAATGACTGTCTGCTTACACCCATTTGAGCAGATAAGCTTCTTGTCGAAACACGTGGATTGTTTTGTATGGCAGCAGCTACAGCAGCGATTGTTTCCTCCGTTCGAACTGAAGGGTTTCGATGGTAAGGTCTTCTGTTGACTGTCCCATGCTCGGAAAAATTGTTTACAAGTCTTATTATGGTCCATCTGCTCGGAGGATTGCCGCCAAACGTGCGCCTATACTCTCTTTGAACCAAAACTACGGACTCCAGTGCGTGATAGCGGCGGAGAATCCAAATTCTTGTTTCAGTGTCCCAGTTATCCATTTTTGTTAAATGTAAAAGATAATCTGCAAAATAAAAAAAAAATTAACCAGATTCATTAAATAGAAAAAAAGTTATTTAATTTTTTTTTGGTAGCGGCTTTCATTAGCCACCCTGTAGCAGCACTAAATCTCCTTCTATAAAACCTTCCGAATTTATTGCTTTGTCGTACCTGGCCTTCATCTTATCGATCATGATTTTAGTCAGTTGTCTCACAAGGTCGTCAATTTCTCTCATTTCTTCTCCCAATACGATAGTAAATTTCCGAGCATTAACTCGTGCAACAGCGTTTATCACAAACTTCAAGTCAGCTGGCAACCGAAAACCATTCCCGAATACTACCTTTGCAGGAGTCTGACCAGTTGTTTCATGTACTGCAGAGCGATATGCCACTAGAAATAAAGAAATTTGAGTATCCTAATCCTTCTGGAACTTATCCACTACTTTCTCCAGGTGCTCTTCTTAGATTCTATTGAATCGTTCCACCATGCCATCTGACTGAGGATGCAGTGCAGTTGTTCGAGTTTTCTGAATGCCCAATGTCTTGCACATTTCCTGGAACACAGGTAATTCGAAGTCCGTGCCTTGGTCAGAATGTACCTCCATCGGTGCACCAAATCTAGCTACCCAATTGTTAGTAAACACTTCTGCTATGGTTTCTGCCTTTTGATTTGGAATAGGGTACCCTTCTGGCCATTTGCTGAATTAGTCCATAACTACTAGTACATGTTTGTTTCCGAGTTTGGTAGTAAGAAATGGATCAGCTATATCCATGGGTAACCTCTCAAATGGCGCACCTGAGTTATACTGTTTCATTTGGCTATGGCTCCTTGAGTTCGGTCCTTTAGCTTTGATGCATACTTCAGAGTTGGCAATCCATTTCGCGACCGATTGACGGCATCCAACCCAATAAAATCTCTGCTTGACTTTCTCCGATGTCTTGGTGACTACAAGATGATTCATTTAGTATATCAGGGATTTTCTTCCTTGGGACGACTATCAGCTTTCGAACACATTGACCATCCTCACTCTCCCATATTCGATGCAAACAAACTGATTCTAATTGCAAACTATTCCACTGTGCCCAATATGACTTGGCAACAGGAATTTTTGGTGACATCTCCTCTCTTGATGATCGCTCGTCTCGTTCGATTCCTTGCATCACAAGTATAACATCTGGATCTTCGATCCATGTCCCATTTGTCCGTAGAGGTTATAGTCATCAGCCGCACATCTATAATGTCTTCCTTGGCTTCAGCTTTCGAACAATGCTTGCATTCCAAGTTACTTGGTCGCCGCGACATTGCATCTGCATTTCCGTGTGTGCTACCTTTGCGGTGCGCTATGGAAAAGTCATAACTTTGCAGTCCCTCTATCCACCGGAACTGTAAGAGCCATTTAAACGCAGCATGGTCTGCCCTGACGTGGAATCGCTGCCCATATAGATACTTGTGGAAATGTTTAACGCACTCTAAAAATGCCAACAGTTCTCTCCGCGTTACACAATAGTTCTTTTCAGGCTTCCCAATTGTTCGGCTATAGTATGCAACTACTTTCTCTTGTCCATCGACAATCTGGGACAAAACACCTCCTATAGCATAACCACTTGCATCTGTATCCTGAATAAACGTTGAACCTGGGATTGGATATGTGAACATCGGGAGAGTGCATAATCCTTCCTTCAAGGTTTGGAAAGCCGCCTCGTGTTCCTTCTGCCATTCAAACCTCATATTTTTCCTGGTAAGCTCACGAAGACTACTACCTACGTTGGCGAAATTCTATACAACGAGGCGATAATAAGTGCACAGCCCAAGAAAACTTCGTAGCTCATGCAAATTTCTCTGTCTTTTCGTCGATCTTTCCTCACCAGGGCAGATGCATCCATCATAACCTTGTGCCAAATAACTGACTTCCTTTTTAAACAAGGAACACTTCTTGGGACTTAGTTTAAGACCCACACCAGCTATATTTTGGAAAACTGCCTCCGAGTTCTTTAGGTGTCCCTCAAAGCTTTTTCCCAGCACGATGATGTCGTCGAGGTACACCAAACATGTTTCCCAAAAGTAGCTGCAGCATTGCATAGCCCGAAGGGCATTACCGTGAATTGCCACAGCCCTTCTCCAACGCTGAAGGCCGTCTTCTCTTTATCTTCATCCTTTACCTCCACTTGCCAGGAGCCTCTTTTCAAGTCCAGTGTGGAAACCCATTTCGTGCCAGATAACGAGTCCAGAGTATCGTCGATTCTGGGCAAAGGATAGCTGTCTTTCGTAGTTACATCCTTCAATTTCCGGTAATCCACACATAACCTCATTTTTGCATCCTTCTTTTTCACTAGTACTACCGGTGAGCTCCATTGACAAGCTGATGGTTCGATCACGCCGCAGTCACTCATTTCCTGTATAATTTCTCTTACCACTTGGCGTTTGGCCAATGGAATACTACATCACCAGCATCAATTTGATACTTCACAACTTTGGTCAGACCTGGTTTGGAACCATGCTTGTCAAATATGCTGGAGTTCCTTCTTAGAAGCTCCTTTGCCTTTTTCTGATGATCTTTATCGAGCCCTGCCGTCCACGACGTAATATCGTCTGAAATATCAATTTTGCTGGTAGAATCATTTTCCTGCAGCTGTTCCAATATTTCTCCTTTGGAAAGTTTAATCGGCGATTTTAACTCATTAAGTCCTCTTACCCGTACACGTTCATCTTCTTTTGTCATGTCCAGGGTTTTTCCTACTATTTGTTTGTCCCATAATCTCAATCTTTGCCCACATGATTGCTTTCGACTTCGGTGGAATTTGTCGGCTCTCCTTCACGTGTACTCTTTTACAGACATACTTCTTTTCGTAACCGAAGTTGAGTGGCACATCCATAGTCTTACAGTTCAAAATCTGGTTTTTCATGGCAATCTTGATGCCTTGCTCGCTAAAGAAATCCACGCTAATTATGATTTCATCAACAAAGTCTGCTACTATGAATTTGTGCTGTACGGTGACGTTCCCATTTGCAATTTCAGATGTTACCTCGCCTAGGACTTAGGTGTCCTCACCAGTCGCCGCACGAAATTTTGCTCCATGCAATGGTCTCACCTCCTCGTTGACTAAATCGGATAGAATGAGATTTTCCCTCCACAAATCCTCCATTGTCCTATTTGTGATACGGAGATTATTAAGCAATCAATTGCAGGAGCCAGCCTTCACCCCTTGCGACTGACCCTCTTTAGTTGGTTGGATTGGGAGACGCGCTCATCTCCTTCAGCTCTGTGCTTACGGCCACCTGCGTTGAGGGAGTTTTTGGAGCCTTTGCTGCAATAACGCACAATATGACAAAATTTTCCACACTTAAAGCATTTGATGCCCCAATCATTTTTCTGTTGCTTTCCACTCAATGAATTGTGTCTACCAAGTCTAGCAGTTCTACCTCCACGCGGTGAGGTTTGTACGCTGGCTAACTTAATAACGAGGCTGTTTCTTGCGTTAGAGCATGTGATAACGTATCAGCAAATGATCTCTTTGGATTTGCATATGCGGCTCGCTTCGTCTCCACATCACATATTCCATTTATAAAGCTTTGAATTTTAACCCTTTCTATGCATTCTACGGGTGCGTCTGCGTATGCTAGATGAGCCAACCTCTCGATGTCCGATGTGAATTCCTGTAATGTCTCATTAGCCTTCTAAAAGCGATTCTGTGCTCTATTTGGTATATCTGTTTTCGATGTTCGCTACCATAGCGTCTCTCAACTGCACTCATCAATGCCTCATAATTATTGCGTTCACCATCGGGAATAGTCTGTAATATTTCGGCTGCAGAACCTTTCAATGCCACGAACAGTGCAACAACTTTGTCTTCAGTGCCCCAGTTATTCACCACTGCCGTCTTTCCAAACTGTAACTTAAATACCTGGAAAGGAACAAAAACATCAAATGACAGGTGGTTATTTTAGAGGTTTACGTATTACTTACGGTAGTTGATAGATCACGTAGCGTACTATTTCGATTTAGAATATATGGGAGATACGGCAAGAGTGTCCCCAAGATGCTCTCCGAGGGAATTGTAATAAGGCAAATGTCTATGGGAAGGCAAATATAACAACTGGCATGCTCGATGTAGCTTTCTCAAATGGTTGGCTTTTTATATGATTCAGCTATTTACAACTTAATTCACACTTTTATTACATTCCTTAAAGGGATATTAAATTTTAATGTGAAAAAAGTATATACTGATAATTACTTTATTTCTGTCGAAACTAATCCGTATGAATATATATATATTTTTAGTTTTATTTTTCACGTACGTGTATGTGCTTTTGTTGGGTTGAAAACAATGCTAAATTCACTAAGTAAGTTAATTACTTATTGTAATTTCTAAATGTTACACTAACGGAATATATTCGGAAAATTTTTATTTTTATTAAATTTTAATTGCACGAGCAGTAAGCTGTGCGGCGCATTGGTGTGGGGTGATTTACGGGTGGTTGCCCCACATCCCAATCGTTCCAAATTTAATACTTAAACCTAAAGGTGAGTTGATACTTTGAAGTGATTAAATATCGTATAATTGTAAGAATAATATAACGTGATATAATACATGCGTTATAATGAAATTCTCCGGCTCCTGGCGTCGTGGTGACGGAGGTATTTCCGCTACAGCTGGTGCGACGTACGCGGGTTGGCGACCTCCGGTATCACGGTGAAGAAACGTGCGGAGAGCGCTAAGCAATATGTGCAGTACTGATGTGCCATAGCGACTAAGAAGCGTTGTTGCAGGTGCATGGCCGCGAACACAGGGCACATCAGCAGCGCGTGATGAAGCATAGACAGCCGGCATTTCCGATAATCCGGTACGGGTTCGCTACGGTGCGAGCGGGCTGCGGGCTGGTTCACCTGCGATGCCAATGAGCGGCGTGGAGTAGTTTTTCTAATCGACCTAGTCGCCACTCGGTGGGAGGTAAGTTGTCTTCTTTAATGATGACTATATAGCTAATTTTCGGGGAGTTTGGGCTTTTTTGCATCGGTAACGCTTGTGAAGGTCGGTGAGGTAGTCAGTTTTCCAGCGTTTGCTAAACTGATGATGCAGAACTTTCAGTCTTTCCTACCTATTTATCAGATAGAGATTTTCGTGATTCGGTTCGGGAAGCGAGAGAATTGGAGCTCCTCGAAGAAAATGACCTGGCGTGAGAGCGGTGAGGTCATTCGGGTCCTGAGAAAGCTGGGAGACGGAACGAGAGTTAAGTACGGCTTCTATTCGAATCAATAAAGTCGACTTTTTAAAGTGGGTTTCAAAGCTTTTGACAGCGGATTCTCATAATCCTCCCATGTGAGGCTCGCCGGGGGGTACAAACTACCAATTGATTCTTTGGGGGGCATATTTTTGGACAATATCCGACGATACTTCTTTTAGATAAGAGACGAATTCCAGTTCGGTAGCACGCTTGGCGCTGCCATTATTTTTGATCGCGTTTGTTGTTTGTGAGTGGTGCAGACTTTGCACTGGAATACGCACTTTTTGATAAGTGGTTTGAGACGGGCAAAGTAAAATTCTTGCCTTAAGTTTTGTTGCGAGCTTCCGCGCGTAGGAGAATTTCGTGAAGGAATCGTATGTATAGAGTACAGAGCCGACACATTTCGGGTAGGATAATGGGATGACGCTCATTGTAAGTTAGGGGTGCATAGGCTAGTCGACCAGTCACTCGGAGGACTCCGCTCCTGTCTAGGAAAGGACTGAGTACGATTAGGGAGCTCCGTTTTTAGTCCTCTAGACATGATCTTTCAAGAGCGAAGTATCGAGTTTGGGCCATTACGATCCGACGATTTTTCGATCTTTTGAGATCTGCATGAGTTAGAGAGGGTCATTAATACCGTTCACCGCGTCTTTTAGCCGACGGACGAATTTGAGAACGTAAGCTATTCCATGTAAAGCACGAGGGTAGGAAGAGAACCGATCTAATAGATCCTCAGTCTCTTCCGTAGCATACAGGGCTTCTACTTTACGTGACTCTGGGGGGTTGACATTACGAAGGGTTTGGAAAGCCACTCTGGATCGTTCCACTAAAGGGAAGAATTTCAGAGATCGACTGGCGTACAACCTCGGGCTCCCAGATCCGCGGGTTTATATTTACTTCGCACGTGTCGCCAAGGGACAGGTCTATGATCTAAGCGGTTCAATTGGAGACATAGGTCTTCCATTAATGAGGTGACTTTTCGAGCCAGGCTAACACGATTTCGGAATCCGACCACATCATCAATTTTCTTCTCGTGAGGCCGAAATGGGGTTGCGCTACTGCGACTACTTTGGCTAGTAAGAGAGCTCCGAATAGTTCCAGGCGTGGCAGACTTATAGTTTTGAGAGTGGCCACTTTGGCTTGGGTGCCGACAGTAGTTCGCACATAAAGAGTTGGCAACAACCCTTTTCAGAGGCGACGCAAAAACCAGGGAGCTCGACTAGATGGTTAGGGGCGAAGTTAGTCCATCGGGGTATCTGAATATCTGAGATTGACTGCGGAGTTTACAGCATCAAAAGTTTTTTTTAGGGCTTGCTCGGCGGATGGAAGATCATGACTTCACCCCAAAGATGACCGTTTTGAAGTTGAAGTCCTTGGTTGGACTGTCTTCGGGAGTTCGGAATATTATCCGTTGGTAGTCTCGGTCATCGGAGTGTAAGAGATTCTGCCGGTGCATTTTCTCCACATAGCCATTAAACACATATTTACATGTCCGCCATTTTAGCAACATAAGTCGGAGATCGGGTTGGAGGGTTGGTCCATTACATAAAACATCGTTAAGGGAGTGACCGGAACCTGACTTTTTGGAAGTATTGAAAACAACTCTCACTTTTGTTGTCTTTTTGTCTGGTAGGACCACCTGGCCCCGTGACATATCGTGACTTTAATAGAATTAATTATGAGTCGCTGTCAGCTGCGTTAGAGTCGGTGGAGTGGAGCCTCTTACGGAATTTCGTTTCTGTTGAAGAACAAACATGCTTTCTACAAGATAAAATTAGCTGGCTCTTTGATTGCTATGTCCCTTTAAAAACGAAAATAGTTAATCGGTGCAGTAGGCCCTGGTTCACTGCCAATCTTAAATATTTAATTTATAAGTTAACACAACACTTCACTAATTCTAAAATGTTCAATAACCCCGTAAGTTGCGACATGTTCCGGTCAATTTATTAGTAAACGCTGATTATGCGTCTGAAGAATATTGACACAAACAACCGTCAGCACTAACCGGCGTAAACAACAGTCAGCAATCAACAATTGACCTATTTAATAAGAAATTGGTTGTCAGCAAATTTATAACAAGAAGCTAGGTGTAAAGTAAGATTAAGAAGTAATTGTAAATTAATCTTAAGTTTTACTCGAACGAATAAAGTATCGACAGCGGACATAGTCCGTTCGCTCTTTTTTAAAAATTAATTTAATAAGGTAAAACTTTAACTGGCGCCCGAGCACGGAGCGGTTAAGGTTCGTGTATCCGTAAAGTCTTTTGGCAAAATAATTAGCCAACGCGTCGTTAGTGTAAAAAAGCCTGCAGAAAATCAGACTAATAAAACATAACCAACGCGTCGCGAGTTTAAAAAAAAAGCCTGTAGGAAAACAGCCGAATGAACTCAAAGCGAAGGGCTAACAAATAATCACCTGCTAAATCGCAGCTGAAGAACGTGAACACAAACTTGCCGGTCAAAGGTGTTAGGATCCTGTGGGAATAAAACACCCACCTCTGAAAATCAGCGTGACACGGTGGTACCGCAGTAGCCGCAGCAGCAAAAAGGAATAATACCCCATCACCAAGAGGTGCTTAACAACAGTAAGAATAGGTTAAGATTAAAAAAAGAAAATAAGAAAATTTGTTTTGAAGAAATTTGAGAAATAAAAAAAAAAAAAAAAGGCGATAAGTGAAATTTTAAATTTTTGTGAAAAACCACGCCTCCTTTTCTGTAAGAAAACAAGAAGTAAAGTTAATAGTTTCAAGAAAATAAAATATTCAAATTTTACCAAATAACTAACACAATAAAATCCGGCTCGTACAGCCAATAAAATAATATATAATTTGAAGCTGCGATTCACCACTACCCGGGGGGATAATAAAAAAATTCTCTGCGATTCACCACAACCAAGGGACCCTCCAGAAGAATTATAAAATAAATAAAAATAAATAAATAAAAAAAAAAAAAAATTATTAGTTAATAAAATAAAACAACCACATAATGTCCAACCCCAACAACTTAATCCGCCCACCCACGCTTAACGCACCTGCCCCACCAAATCCTGCTATTCCATTCAATATGGACCAACTAACTAATATAGTGACAGGACTAGTAACTGACATAATGAGACAGGAAGGACGAACCATGGTCCAAGCGGCCCTCAACCCAAACGCTAATTTCGCGAATATAACGGCCGTGACAATAGACGCAAACCATTCCAATAACATAACTGAGTTAGACAAAATTCCGGACGTAATTAGGTGCCTACGTGAATTCTCAGGCAACCCAGGAGAGTACAACTCGTGGAAGAAAAGCGTAGATCGAATTCTTCAGATCTACGAACCCGTGAAAGGTACACCCAAATATTATGGCATTCTAAATGTCATTAGAAATAAAGTCGTGGGCAACGCCGACATCGCCCTAGAATCTTACAATACCCCCTTGGACTGGAAGGCTATTTCAAGATGCCTTACCCTCCACTATGCTGATAAACGAAATATAGGTACCCTTGAGTACCAAATGACCTCATTAGTGCAAGGCAACCTGACCATTCAGGAATTTTGTGTACTCCCATCTCTCACTTATTTTAAATAAACTTGGATGCATAGAAGTCGGCATAGAATCGATGCATCTACTGACACGCACATATGGGGACAAAGCCCTTGATACCTTTATAAGAGGATTAAAAGGAGACTTACCAAGACTCCTTGGCATGAGAGAGCCGGCAGATCTCCCTCAAGCCCTTCACTTGTGCCTAAAATTGGAAAACCAAAACTTCCGTTCTAATTACGCCCTAAATACCAGCAGTCAAAATAGGAAACTTCACGATTTCCCCAATTGGCATACATGCCCAAGCCTCCAATTAACTTATCGAACCAGTATCGCCCTCAAGTTCCATTGAACAATTACCATAATCCCCAACATTACAGACCATTGAATCAACCTCCAAATAGACCACAACAACCACGTCCAGAGCCAATGGACGTCGACAAATCCCTACATTCACGAGCAGTAAATTACATGAATAGACCCCCAATAAATAATAATAATGTGAATAGACCCCCAATAAATAATAATATGAAAAGACCCTCAAATTTCTCCCGACAAGTTCCTCTTAAACAACAAAGGAACTACCACATAGAAGCAAGTGGACACCAGGATACCGCACAAGACCAGTGGTACCAACGATACGAACCAGACCAACACTACCACCCGGACTGGACACCCACTTCAGAAGAGTATGAAGCTGCATTGATGGCAGAACAGCCAGAACAGACAGCACAGACATACGCTGAAATAAATTCACAACCTCAAGAGCATGATCATATTGACATCCAGCCTTACGTAGAATGTAAAGCGAAGAACGGAAAAATTCTCAGAATGCTAATCGATACAGGGTCAAGCAAAAACTATATCCAACCCTGCCATGTCCTTACGACCATCAATCTGTTTGGAAGCAAAGACACTACTTTAAAATTCTTTTTACTACCTACGCTTAAATCCTTCGACGGAATAATAGGAAACGACAGTCTTAAAGAACATGACGGTACCCTTACTCTAGGCAATAACAAAAAAATTAAAATTAGACAGAAACCGTCTCCAACAGTTAATAAAATAGACGTTAGGACCGACCACATGACAAGTATGCAGAAACAATACAAAAACCACCGTACAAACAAATATCCAACTTATTTACCGAACCAGATGAAAAACTTACTTATACTACTACCGTAATAGGAGAAATTAGAACCTCTTCAGAAACTACCAAATACTATCCCTACCCCCTAGCCATGAGAGATTTCGTGAAACAAGAAATAGGAAATTTACTAAAAGATGGAATAATTAGGCCCTCCCGTTCACCCTACAACTCACCTGTGTGCGTCTGGACAAAAAAAATACAGACTCGTAATAGATTATAGGAAACTGAACACCCTAACAATAGCCGACAGGTATCCAATCCCGGAAATTAACGAAGTAATCTCTCAACTTGGCAACAACACATAGTTTTCTGTTCTTGATTTAAAGAGTGGCTTCCACCAGATTCCCTTGAAGGAAACTGATATCGAGAAGACAGCTTTTTCGGTCAACAACGGCAAATATGAATTCACCCGACTCCCGTTCGGACTGAAAAACGCACCCGCCATTTTTCAACGAGCTTTAGACGACATCCTGAAGCAACACATTGGCAAAATATGTTATGTCTACATAGACGACATAATAGTATTTGGCAAAGACGAGAAAGACCACCTTAAAAATGTTGAAACAATTTTCCATACGCTTGAAAAAGCAAATATGAAGGTCCAACTGGACAAATGCGAATTTTTCCGAAAAGAAGTCGAATTCCTAGGTTTCATTATATCACCCTCAGGCATAAAAACCAATCCCGCTAAAGTAAAAACAATTCAGTAATTTCCTTGTCCCAAAACGTTAAAAGACTTGAGATCCTTTCTTGGCCTATCAGGGTATTATCGACGCTTCATCAGAGATTACGCCAAACTAGCGAAACCTCTGACCTCGCTTTTAAGAGGGGAAGATGGACGCGTGTCCAAAAACGCCTCAACCAAAAAGCTGGTTGTGCTTGATAAAAGTGCCCTAGAAGCTTTCAACAAAATTAAATCTTCACTAATATCAAAGGAAGTCATCCTATCATACCCAGACTTCAAACAGGAGTTCCACCTCACTACCGATGCATCAAACTACGCCCTAGGCGCCGTCCTTGAGCAAGCAGGCAAACCAATAACCTTTATATCCCGATCACTAAATAAAACCGAAGAGAGTTATGCCGCAAACGAAAAAGAAATGCTGGCAATCATCTGGGCTCTCACGACACTGAGAAACTACTTGTACGGATCAGCGAAAGTTGTGATTTTCACAGATCACCAGCCTCTCTCCTTGAAGAATACAACTATGAAATGAAGTACAAGCCAGGGAAAACGAACGTCGTAGCAGACGCACTCTCTAGACCTCCACTGACTGACATTAACGTCCTGTCTACCACTGACCACAGCGACGAAAGTTCCGCACACCTACTCATCCCAGCCACGGAAGCACCAATTAATGCTTTCAAAAATCAATTATTCTTATTATTCGGTAACGAAGACAGTTACAAATTTGAACTACCATTCCCCAGTTTTCACAGACACACAATTACGAAACAAGACTATTCTACACAGGACATTATTGACATATTTAAACGATACATTGACCCAGCATTAGTCAATGGACTATACACTACAGAAAATCTAATGGGCAAAATTCAGGAGGTATACCCACTTCATTTCGCAAATACTAAAATTCGCTTCACACAAACTCTACTACAAGATATTGTACCCGAAACAGAACAAGAAGAAATCATAATTAGAGAGCACAATAGAGCTCACAGAAATGGTCAAGAAAACAAAACGCAAATTTTACAAAAATATTATTTCCCAAGTATGCATTCAAAAATTGAGAAAATAGTTAAACAATGTTCCACATGCCGCGAACACAAATACGATCGGCATCCACCAAAACCACTGATACAAGAAACCCCCATTCCTCAGTCCCCAGGAGAAATCGTACATATCGACATTTATTCAACAGAAAGGAAGCTAATCCTCACTGCCATTGACAAATTTTCAAAATACGCACAGGTTAAAATGATACAAAGCAAAGCAATAGAACATATTAAAAACCCAATAAGAGAGTTAATGATAGCCTTTGGAATACCAAAACTGGTAGTAATAGACAATGAAAAATCCCTTAATTCTGCCACAATTTCATCCCTACTCAAAGACCATATGTCCATTGACGTATATACTACCCCACCTTATAGCAGCACGAGCAATGGTCAAGTAGAAAAATTCCATAGCACACTCTCAGAAATCATGAGATGTCTCAAAGCAACCTACGTAGGAATAACATTTGAGGAACTGTTATTCAAATCAGTACAAGAATATAACTCATCAATCCACTCCACTACTAAAAATAAACCCATATCCCTATTTATCGGAAACAGAGTGTTTACTAACCCTGAGCAGCTAGAAAAGCAAAGACTAGACAATATTTCCCAACTTAAGAAGAAACAGGATTTAGACCGTTCCTACCATAACAAGAATAGATCGGAAGTTAAGGATTACTCCCCAGTTGAAATAATCTACGTTAAAATAAATAAAAGACTCGGTTCAAAATTAACCCCGAAATACAAGAGAGAAATAGTATTAGAAAATAATAGGACAACAATAAAAACTGTATCAGGACGAACCGTTCACAAAGGACTGATAAAAAATTGAACAATTTCTTTTTAGGCAAAATGGACTACATCGGACTTCTAATCATCTCCACCATAATTACAACCTCACTATCGGACGTGAAAATTTTAGACTACAGTAAAGCACAATTAGTTACAATAGACAACGGACAAGCAAAAATACAAGACGGTACCTTCAGACTTATTCACATCATTGACTTAGAAAAATACGAACAATTCTTGACCGAGACTTATGACGAAATAACAAACCAAACCCCCAAAGACAACCTCCTATATCCCATCCTTAAACATGAAACCCTCCAAACCTTCGATATCCTAAATACCCTAAAACCTGTTAGTTATAATAAAAATAAGAGATCAATCGATATATTGGGAACGGCATGGAAATATATTGCCGGATCTCCAGATCATGAAGATTTGAAAATAATAGATAACAATTTGAATAAGTTGAACGAAAATAACGATAATCAAATATTAATAAATAATTTATTCGAAAAACGTTTAAATAATGTTACTAACATAGTTAATAAGATGTTAAACACAATACGGAAAAATGATAATGTTTTGATTGAAATTCTAGTAAATTTACAAAATAAAATAAGATTAATAAAGGAAGAATTAATAAATATAAGATACGCCATACAATGGGCAAAAAATAATGTAGTAAACTCTGTAATACTAAGCAAGGAAGAAATCGAATTTAAATTTATTTATTCTTTCTATTATAGATTTATGCATAGCTAGGATTATTAATAGCCTAAATCCAACATGCTGGACAACCAATGGCCACCAAGTCCCTACGTTAGAAGAAATAAGATCAGGATTAATATTGCTTAACCAATTCAATGGAAAATTAGAAATCAACACGGCACCGCAAGAAATAAACGGAACGCATGTAGTAATGTACCACAATTCAACAATTAAAGTAACAGTCAAATATTCAGCAACATGGAAGCTAAGCCAATTGAAACCATCCCCGCAATACTGCAGCCAAGCCCATTAGAGAAGGAGTATGTAGAACTACTTTCCTTAGAGGTTTTGAAAGATCTACACACCAGAAACATACACCGAATAAACGCACTCAAAAAGGCGACATTCTCTATAGGAAGCCTAATAACGGCAACATCATTAATAACCCTAATACTTTTCCTTTTCCTAAGGAAACGATCCGTGAAGATCCAATACGTTGAAAAAGAAATAGTAAAACCCAGCACAAACCAAGAAATTACACCAACAAATAAAACAAATCACGTTCCGAGGTACGTAAGTTTCAACGACTTGCCATTTTATTGATGATCGAGGACGATCATACTTAAGAGGGGAGGAGTTAACACAACACTTCACTAATTCTAAAATGTTCAATAACCCCGTAAGTTGCGACATGTTCCGGTCAATTTATTAGTAAACGCTGATTATGCGTCTGAAGAATATTGACGCAAACAACCGTCAGCACTAACCGGCGTAAACAACAGTCAGCAATCAACAATTGACCTATTTAATAAGAAATTGGTTGTCAGCCAATTTATAACAAGAAGCTAGGTGTAAAGTAAGATTAAGAAGTAATTGTAAAGTAATCTTAAGTTTTACTCGAACGAATAGAGTATCGACAGCGGACATAGTCCGTTCGCTCGTTTTAAAAATTAATTTAATGAGGTAAAACTTTAACTTATATGCGCAATAAAGCTTATACGCGTTGGAAGAGGTATCGCACTGCTGAAACATTAATACAATTTAAGTCGGCCCGAATCACTGTAACGAAGGCAATTAAAAGAGCGAAAACTTTATTTTACAATGAGAAGTTTAGCCTTGCTATGAACTCGCGCCAAACTTGGAATACTATAAGGACAATTGGCGTAGGAAAGACTAAGGAAAGAGATCCTCTTTTCTCTAATTTAGATGAAATGAACGTAAATTTTGATTCCTTGCCTGTATGTAATCCTCCTGTACGTCTCTATAGTTATCCTGACCTTGTAAATGATGGCATCAGTCCTCTTGAATTTGTGGGTGTTGATGACTGTGACGTAGTTGAAGCCATCCTTTCTGTCAAGTCCAACGCTATTGGTTTTGATGGAACCAGTGCCAAGTTTCTTAAAATTATCCTGCCAAAGATTTTGTCTCACGTGACCTACCTAGTAAACTCTATTCTAACGACCTGTGTTTTTCCGACGTGCTGGAAAGTCGCTAAGATTATTCCTGTGCATAAGAAAAATAATGAATTCAGACCCATTGCTATCTTGCCTTTTCTATCAAAAGTTATGGAGCGTATCATGCATAAACAGATTATGTCATATGTTCATGCAAAAAACAAATTTAAAAGTTTGGTAACTTAGCAGTAGTTCACTGAACAACACTTGAAAATGAACTGATCAACCTGCCTTGATTGGTCACTGCCTTCTATAGTCCAACAGAGTGCTTCCCTACCCACCGAAAACTTTCTTGGTTGTTCGCTCTTCGTCTTCCTGTTTGTTGTGTTTAACTAGTGGTGGGAGTGTTATTGAGTTAGGGATGGTACATGCTCGAAAATAGTCGCCACAATACCTATTGTACCAAGCAAGAGGAAAAGAGATCGCGTGGTTATTTGCAAAAACCATGCAAAGAGGAGATGTCAATAAATAACACCGACCCTTCGAGAACACGAAGAGGAAACAACCAAGAAACTTCTGGGTGCGTAGGTTAGCACCCTGTCGGACTATATAAGGCAGTGACCAAGCAAGTCAAGATGATCAGTTCATATTCAAGTGTTGTTTAGTGAACTACTGTGAAGTTACCAAACGTTTAAATTTGTATTGCTTTTATTACTAGTAAATAAAACTAGCTATTTGTTATAGTATTTGTGAGTGTGTTTGTTACTTCATAATGATCGAACCCAGGAGGAATAATTGAGAAATCTTCGAATTCGTCACAGTATGTTATGCTGAAATTGGAAGTTGTGGCTTACTCTGGAATTCTAGATATCCTAACGATGAAAAAATAATTTATGTGTACATTCATATTTATTTATATCAAGTAATGCTAATTTACAATGAATAAGATTACACACATTGATATGTAGCTAACAGCTCAACCATGTACAAGAGTACAGCGTTTGCCGACACACAAAAATTTTGAATCGGCTTGAAACGCGCCCAATTCAGTTTCGGTTGCTCTCATACAATTTCTATTGGCATGCGCAGTTTTTGACAAAAAATTCACGCTGTGCGTTTTTATGTCGTTGAGCTGTAAGGTTTCAGTGTACGATGCCATATGTTCACCAATTTTGGCTTTAGTGAAATTCTTTAAAATGATTTTCTCCAAATATGTAAGCCGAAATTATATACGAAAAATGTAAATTATGTTATAAAAATGTTTTCATAATTTATGAAATGTCGAAGAATTTCCATAAACATTTTCAGGTTTATTTTAGAATTTTAATATTTTTTTGGAGTGTGTGGTTTGTAGCCAATTCAATTTAGTATAATAGTAGAAATTCAACACCAAATAAGTACATGTTGCAATAAGAATGATCATCGATAACACTAGTCAACAAGAGAAATTACTTTGAAGTCTAACTATTTAATTTCGATGTATTATGGCCCCCTGAGTACAAAAACAGCCAAAATTTAAAATTCTATGGATACGATTTTTTTTTTCTTTTTCTAAAATCACGAATTTTCACAGAGGTCTTTTGATTTATTTTATCATATCTTCAAAAATTGCTTATCTAAATTCGTTGAGAGAAACCCCAGTGGATTCACCGCAAAATTTTCTTCAAGTCTTGATAAGAAAATTTTTTTATATGATCGACGGTTGTGGAGTTATTCACATAAAAATGTAAAATTGAACGGTTTAAAAACTTACCATTTTTATTTCACGGTCTTAAAACTGTAAACATTATAAATAATTGAAACCTTACTTCGTGAAAATACATGAATAAATGTTGGTTTTATTGACAATAAAGTGAAAATACCCAATTTAGCGAAAATTTTGCATATCAAGCCTATTATTGTTTTTGACAAACAAATTATTTATTTATGACATTTTGCGCAACTTTGTCTTTTTAAAGCTTACTACGGGCATCGCCAGAAATGAGAAAACTCCATAATGACACTCAAGAAATTTTTCCCCGTCAATTTTTCTTAAGGCAAACCGCAGATCATAAGAAAAAATGCCTCATACTGTATGGAAAATTTAAGAAGTATGGTCATATATATTTGTTATCAAATATGTACAACTTTTGGAAAACATATGATTTGGTCTTATCCCACGATTTCAGCTGGTGGTTTTACTCTTCCCGTGCTAGATACAGATGGAGTTCCATGTCCTGAAAATCAACATAATACGTATACTGAAGTTCCTCCATAGCCTATTTCTTCGTCTTCAAAAATCTCCAGCGTATCAGATGGATTTTTCCCAAAGGCTCTGACACAGTCCTTGTTAAACGATCTTATAAGAGCCCTAGAGCTTCCAAAAGATAAGTCAGAGCTACTTGCATCCCGTCTAAAAGAAAGAAATTTATTAGAAAAACAGGTTACGATAACTACCTATCGTGAGCGACATAAGCCATATGCTTGTTTTTATAGAAATAAAGACAATATATTTATGTTTTTGCTATGATATAACTGGACTTTTTGGAAAGCTTGGCCAAACATATAACGCAAGTGAATGCAGATTATTTATTGATAGTAACAAAGAAAGCCTTAAAGCAGTTTTATTACACAATGGCAATCAGAAGCCATCAATACCCATCGCACACGCCGTAAATATGAAGGGGACTTATGACACCATGTCCAAACTTTTAAAATATATTCATTATGAAAAACACGATTGGAAAATATGTTGCGACTTGAAAGTGTTAGCTTTACCAACTGGACTACAAGGTGGCTACACAAAACATTGTTGTTTTCTTTGCCTTTGGGATAGCCGAGATCGAAGCGCCCATTATGAAAGGAAGGACTGTCCAACAAGAACCAATCACGAAGTAGGCACACATAATATAAAATATGCTGCTCTAATAAAAAAGGAGAATGTGATTTTTCCGCCAATACACAGCAAGCTTGGATTAGTCAAGAATTTTGTTAAGGCGCTAAACAAAAATGAAAAAACATTCGATTATATTCAAACAATATTTTCAAAATTATCCGCTTCAAAAATTTCTGAAGGTGTTTTTGACGGTGCACAAATCCGAAAACTACTACAGAGCGCAATATTCGAGACGTTACTATCAACCGATGAAAAGGCTGCTTGGAACTCATTTAGGCTGATTGTGTCAAACTTTTTAGGAAATAATCGGGGTCTAAATTATAAGGAAATCATTTCTGGATTTATATTGGAACGAATTTTCGTCATCCCTTGTCAATTTTGGTTTTGTAACAAACCGGTTTCGGCGATCCGCCATCTTCAGTGATTGATTTCGTTCAGAACGACAAGGGATGACGAAAATTCGTTCCAATATAAATCCAGTATCCACCCTGTCGGAAAAAAAAACCAAATCAACGAAATCATTTCTGATTTACCAAGCAACTATTCGAAATCGGTATTAGCATTTAAAATTCTAGTATGATTTTTATTCCCTTCCTGTTGTCAATCACGAACTCCTGGTCACTGAGTTTGAAAATTTTGGTAATCAGGTTCAATGCGGTGTTTTTCTTTGGGCCTTTCACCAGTCACCAGGCCGTGTCGGTTCGAAGATTGTTCAATACGGCCTTTTACATATTTTTTTGTAAAAATATAAAAAAATGTGTACTTTGCGAGGAAGGATATCGAAAACCTTTTATTTTTTCCGTTTTTTTCTCTGTTAGCTCTGTTTTATTACAAAAAACGAAGCT
>OX465292.1:27523417-27616842 GCA_949987695.1 Merzomyia westermanni
GTCCACTTCCTGAGAAAGAAAGAATCTTAAGTTTTAACAAAGGGAAAGGTATACCAAGGTACCGAATTTCAAGCAAAATCGCATCATAAATAAGTTTTTTTTGAATAGGCCGGGTTCTGGTTCACTTCCTGAAAAGAAAGTATCTTAAGTTTTAGCAAACTGTTTCGGGTAGTTCATTGAAACATTTTAGTCCCTTATAGAAAAGGCTATTTTTTTCAGATTCAGTTTTATAGTTAGGTAATTTAAAATCATTTCTCCTTCTTGTATTTCTGTTATGAACCTCATAGTTAAATTTAATGCTTGTTCTTAGATAATCAGGCAGATTACCGTTTTTTATATTATAAATAAACTTCATAGTATAATAAAATATTTGTTGTTTTATACTCATCCAATTTAAATTAAGCAGCATATCCTTTATAGGAGTATCATAACGTTTGCATAGGATAAAGCGCATAGCTTTATTCTGCATTTTTTGTAGTTTTTCAATTTGCGAATCTTTCATTATGAAAAAGATAGTAGCGCAATAGATAAAGTACGGCTCAACTATAGATCTATATAGTTTTATTTTGTAACTATTATTCAAGCTTTTACACGTTCTTTGAATGAACCATAATTTTGTAGCTACCTTATTTATTGTGTGATCAATATGAGCATCAAATTTTAATTTGCAATCTATGACAATACCGAGATTTCTGTTTAGGAGTATATTGCTTAATAAGATCAGTGAGAGCAGTGCATTTGTCTGCTGAGAGGTACGAAAGATTCAAGTCCGGTGAAGTTTTAAATTCATTCAAATCACTTTGTAAAGAAAGTGCAGAAAACTCACTAGTTATAAACAGAATTGTCCCCTTCTTTCGCCACAGCGATCAGGTGGGCGTTCTCCACCATGGCATTATCTGGTTGGCTAGTTTTCAAACCGTTAGCTTTAAAAGTAGCTACCCCATCCGCAAATGATATATCCGATTTTTTAAGGGCATCGTTCCCTAGCACAGCTTCATACCGTAAATCTTTGATTTTATACATGAAAAGTCACCCCTATAGCAAGATTATTTACACTAATTTCTCGTGCTATGCTGCCTATTGTGGTAAGCTCGCATTCTTTTATGCCTACCAATCGTCGTTTTTCGCGGCTTAATTGTGGACACTTTAGCTTTTTGAAAGTGTCATATCTTAGTAAACTTAAGCTGATCCTGTGTCAACCATTGCGTCAACCAAGATTCCATCACCCTCAATCTGCTTAAAAGTTAAACCGCTATCTTGCTTCCAAGGTGCGTTAAACATTGCACTAACTGCCCCTGTCCCATTTTTTATTTTCTTGTTTACCTCAGGTTTACACTCAAAACTTCGGTGCCCTTCTACACCACATTTAAAACACTTATATTGATTTTCTTTAATAGCGCAATCTTTCGCGAAATGTGCCGTTGATGAACATTTGAAACATTTCTTGATGTTTGCACTACCTTGTTAAACTGAACCCTTTAAAATACTTTGCACAGTTTGCGACCTGTTGAACGACTGCCGCGAACTATACACCTTTTCATAAACCTTCAAGTTTTCTTTTAAATCTTTTATTGTTTGCGCCTGGTATAAAATGATTTTATTTGGTCTAGAATCGGTGATCCCTATTATGCTAACCTCGTCCATCCTAACTGGCTTTGCCATATTCATGAGTGTATACAATTGTTCTTTGAACGATTCATTGTTCTTTTCACGCCTATTTTGTACCATGTGGTGAATATCTAGTAACGACAATTTTTTACCAAACTGGTCTACTAGTGCAATTTTGAATGTATCCCAATCTCTAATACCGGGCTGACTTCTCAAAAATAATTTAGCTGCTCCCGTCAAAAGTTGTTTGGCATACACATATTTTTAAAGTTCGTTGCATCCAAATGTAATGGCATTGTCTTCGAACTCTCTTATCCAATCATGTACGTCCAAAGTGTCAGTTCCCGTAAACGAAGGCAAACTATCCTGTACGAGTATATCTTTCAATGAAAAAGCAGGTCTCATCACCAAGGTGTGTGGTGTAAGATTTTCAGCTACCTGGTAAGTCGATTCATTTTCCGATTCTTCGTCTTCAGTTTGTATGTGATTATAATATCTAAGAAGTCTGTCCCTAAGCTCGCCTTTGTTTCCTTTAACACTAAGCTCTGCCTGTCTGAAATATTCTTTTAACGTCGCTACCGTCATACTCAAAATAGTCTGGGCGTCCATGGTCTTACCTACTTATGTATTACTCCAATTATGCAATGAATTTCAAATTGGAGATGCTATGTTTGAATATATGTATATGTAAATAAATAACTCGAAATATAGATGTGTGTATACATATTTTATTTATTTCTTTTCTTTCTTTTTTTTGTGTTATTGGCTTGAATACGGCTCTCAAGAAAATGTATAATGTCCAAAGAAATTTATATAGAATGCATTTAAAGTCTTGAAAGAAAGCTACAAAAAAAAAATGTCTTATTCCTTAGAACTGTATGAAGTTCTAAATACATATATATTTTTTTGTTTGTTTGTTGATGTTCGTTAAACACACATGATTAACCAATTTCGTTCTCGGGAAAATTTTACCTAAATGCCCTATGACTAGAAAAAAATGACTTTTTCGGAGGGTTAGGGGGGTCAAACCCTTCACGAAACTGGTCTCTATTTGTCTAGGAAGTCAATAGTTTTTTAATAATTTGTTATTAAAGTTGCAAAAATTCACTGAATAAATGCTTAAACTATGCGGTGTAAAACAAATATGAGCACACAAAACATATAAATATCATGAATATTTAGTATCTTAGACATATATTAGTGATTATGTAATTGAAAATATACGTTTTTTAATAAAATATACTCGAATTAGCATTTATTTACACAAATGTTAAAAAATGTCCTTTTTACTAGAGTTGAACAGAGATGTACAAGGTGGCGCAAAAGTAAGCTTCCGACGTTCAGCATATCGGTTGTGGCACGTGCAGTGTGTGCTGTTGCACCGTCTTGTTGGAACCACATGTTTTCCAATCCCAATTCATCAAGTTGCGGCAAAAAGAACTCGTTGATCATTGCCCTGTAGCGCTCACCATTCACAGTAACCGTTTGGCCCCGACCGATTATTGGTCAAATAAATAGTCAGCAATATTCCGCGTTCTGGAGCAGTGTAGCGTAACATTGTTTATTAACGTGTATTTCGCATGTGTTTACTACACAAATGTCAAAACAGAACTGACTTTAGGGGCCAATCGCAAAATTTATAACATTTTCTGATAGGCGGATTACTTTTGCGCCAGACGTCTGAAATGATGCCACATGGTTATAAAAAAAAAGGGTCATAATTCTCAGAAATTCTCATTCGGCGTAATTCTGGATAGAAAAACTCTCTCAACATGCTCAAGTAACGATCTCCAGTAACCGTAACGGTGTGACCGTTTTCTTCGAAGAAGTAGGGCCCGACAATGCAGCGTGATGAAACTGCACACCACAATGTGACACGAAGTGGATGCAATTTCGTCTCATGGAGTATCTGTGGGTTGGAAGCACTCCATATTCGACAATTTTGTTTGTTTATGTTGCCGTTTAAATCGAAATGGGCCTCGTTAGACATGAAAAGACAGTTCAACATGTTTCCATCCTCTTCCACCATTTGAAGCATCTTCTGGCAAAATTCCAAGCGAATCGGCAAGTCTGCAGCGTTCAGTTTGTTGGCCATTTGAATTTTATATGGGAATAAGTCCAAATCTTTGTGCATAATTGACTGTAATGACTGTCTGCTTACACCCATTTGAGCAGATAAGCTTCTTGTCGAAACACGTGGATTGTTTTGTATGGCAGCAGCTACAGCAGCGATTGTTTCCTCCGTTCGAACTGAAGGGTTTCGATGGTAAGGTCTTCTGTTGACTGTCCCATGCTCGGCAAAATTGTTTACAAGTCTTATTATGGTCCATCTGCTCGGAGGATTGCCGCCAAACGTGCGCCTATACTCTCTTTGAACCGAAACTACGGACTCCAGTGCGTGATAGCGGCGGACAATCCAAATTCTTGTTTCAGTGTCCCAGTTATCCATTTTTGTTAAATGTAAAAGTCAATCTGCAAAATAAAAAAAAAATTTACCAGATTCATTAAATAGAAAAAAAGTTATTTAATTTTTTTTTGGTAGCGGCTTTCATTAGCCACCCTGTAGCATAAAATTTTTTATTTTTGTTATCAAAATCTCGCGATTTAATACAAAAAAATAAACTCTAATTATTTTTGATGTTATTGAAAATTGTATGCTAATTGCGCCACATACAAATTTTAACATTTTTATACTACAATATTAAAAGATATTAAAATAGTCCAAAAATATCAGGTGAGGTATCAAACAACTCGATTTGACTTTGGTATCAACAATCCGAAAGCGGATTTTAAATTTTTTGTTTCAGTGAAAAGTTATTCGCGAAAAACCCAAAAATGACCCAGGTCCGATCCCAAATAGTTGGCTTGATCCAATGTATTTATGTGCAGAACACCATTTGCGTAGGCGGCCTTCGGCCGCGCTTCAAAAAAATAACCCTTAGCCGGTCCAACACCGGCTACGCGGTCCACAGTATTTCTGCGTAGACCGCACTTTTCGGTACATCATGATCTGTAATTACAACAACCACATGAAAATGACAGAAAATTTTCAATTGCTAATACTCGTATCTCTTCACTGAAACTGAAAAACTCGAAAATATTGGAATGTTGTTACCGAGGTCAAAGCGCGTCTTTTGATACCTTTCCCGATAATTTCGGACGTGTTTTAGCACTTGTCTTCTAAAGGAAACAACTACCATAATTTTTTATGTTAAGGAAAAATTAATGCAATTTCCGCCGCAGGCTATCTTTCGCAGGATATTTTTCGCTTTTGTGTTCTGTTTATAATGTATAAGTCTGGTATCACGTTTTCACATATGTACATTTTCATCGACTTACACTTTCGGCTATCTTCAAAAGGAAGGTAAAAGGTGAAAAGTAAACAATATTAAATATGCAATTACTAAAATGAAGAAAACAAATCAATAAAATTTAATTAAAATCAATGCGACCGGTGTGAAGATTATATATGTGTGCAAATATAAGGGGTGAAATGCATTAATTGGCCAAAGATTTGTGTTGTTAGTGCATATACATATTTTAACAATTTCTGGAAATAATATATTTAAATAACTATTAAAATTAATAAATTCATTGAAAGGACCTCTTCATGAACATTTATGCCAAGTTTCATTGAATAATTCCCAGCGGTTTGCATGTAAAAGGCATAAAAAGTAAAACAGGGTATTTACATAAAGCCCACCCTCGTTCTCGCATGCAAATGAACTTACAAGCTGCAATTTTCCTCTTACTTTTGAAAATATTCTAATTGGAAATTTAGTAGGAATTTATCTTAAGTAGGCTTAAAATTTAACATTTATTTAAGTTCTAAAATAACATACAACTTCCGTTTGCCTTCAATTCTAATTGGATTAACCAATCTATATTTGTTCTACTCTATCTTTCAGCTTTTTTCTAAATTCTTATAGGATTTGTTATACGCTAGTGATACTGTTTTTTCTTACAGATTAATATGAATGCTCGCCTCTTGCTGCTTATTACATCTTTGGTACTTCCACACTTTGCTAGTGCTTTTGTTTGTGCCCACATACACATATGACGGAATTTAAACACCACTGTCGTCTTTTCTTATTATGTAGGTGGCTGTGAGGCCTTCACTGCAATGACACCTTACACTGCTTCTTTAAAGTTTCAACCACTTTTCATTGCAATTGCCTCCGTCGCAATAACGCTACATACAATGTGCATAAAACACCAGTTGCAAATTCGCAATTCTTCTCGCTATGTCTACGACTGTCTCAGTACACTGCAGTGCGGCATATATGTACTAATTCAAGTTCTATCTCGCTTACTACAATATAAAACTGTGGGGCTTATATCGCGTTCTTTCACACACAATATGTACATATTTGAATTCCAACGGTCACTTAAAAAATTCATGCTTCAGGAAAATTCTACGTACTAGATCAAATTTGCATTTATGTACACGTCCATGACCAAACTTTTTGGTATTTGCATCAATTTCGCATATATAAAAACTTTAATGTACAAATCTTTATTTTAAAGTATTTTTGCAGCGAACAACTTTCACTTTTAAAATATGTTTTACCCACTGGCTCAATATCACATTTCGGTTGAGTCCCCAAATGCAGAAATGAAAAACTCACATTTGCTTTATATTTACATATGGTTTTTAATCTCAAAAAGTTTATTATCAGTTTTAAACGCATCTCATTGTAAATTCTTATCTTATGTATTTTAAACAAACTTATGCGCGTTTATATATTCAAGCGTTGCTTTCACTATAAAGATCAATTTAAAACTGTCTCGTCCGTTTTCGTCGGTCAGATGCTTCGTCCAGTTCGTTCGGTTGGGTGGTCGTGCGTCAAGTAAGTCCCGTGCATTTAAGGGTAGATACGTAATCAATACGACTGATTACATTCAAGACGGCGGCTGCAAAGCGCCATCTGTCATATTATTTTTACACACGTTCTTATGTAAAGCATTATTTTAAGCGTGTCATAGCTACATGGCTACAAAACACGAATGCCGCTGTCGCCAGATTAAATCTATTTCTATTTTTCCAAGCGACAGATCGTGGCGTTGTTTTCTTCTTGTCAGTAAAAACGACAAGTTATGCACTCACTTGTAATATAAGTTTCATTTATTAAGGTATATGTTTCTTTCACACAATTTGGACTTTTTCCATAATTCTTTCCTACTTTTTAAGATAATTCACACCTGTCGCTGCTGCTTTCATTGTAATCAAGTAGGCAATGCTTGACTACAGTTGTCGAATAGATTTGTTTTATTGTAGCTGTGGATTGTAGCCACCGTATTCAATGTGTTCAGCCCTAATAGGTTTGTCGACTTCGTGTTGTCCTTTTGTATGTCGCTGCTACATATATGACTCCTATTCAAGCTCACATGATATATGAAATTCAGCTCCTATAGGACGACCATCGCAAGAAGGGAAATACCCTCATTTCAAACTCATACAAGAGCTTCAACGCTTCAACCTATTCAAGTTCATATGATATATGAAATTCAGCTCCTATCAGACGACCATCGTAAGAAGGAAAATACCCTCAATTCAAACTCATACAAGAGTTTCAACGCTACAATTTAGGACTCCGTTCTCACTCCTATGGGTCGCTGGGTAGATATACTCGTAGCATAGATTTGTCAAAAACACAACATACATATTTAAAATAAAAACACAATGATGTATGTACATAAAATAGCCAATCTTATATTTCTGTGTTGTATTATACATATTGGAATCGTGTGGTTAGATATTATCTTACGCTTAGAACTGTGACCAATGCGTAAAAATAAAGCTATAAAATTGCCTGGAATTACTATATCGCCCTATATCGCATTGCAGAATTGGTTACACGCAAACCATTCGTAGGCAAATCTTATACTAATCTAATTGGTGCCCCAAGACAGATGGCCATCACATTGTTTCAAATACCCAGAATATGTCATAGAATAGGCAACTCAACAATATGCATCGCGTAACAATATCATTAAGATGCAATAGTTTTCACCATTTCCGAATAATGAATGCATTTATAGGGAAGAACATGACATCTTTCTTTTTCAGGGGTTCAGCCTTTTCGTCACTTACCTTACCTAACAGAACGTATTGAGCCGAACACACATGGCCATGACCACCAAGCTGCTATACGCTACCACGATGCTATCTGGGGTTGAGGGATCTTTTCGTGCTCCATCACATTTTCAGCCTTTTAAGCTAATCAATTTTAAATACAATTGTTGGGCATCGCGACGATATTATGATACTTCTCGTTTTATTTCTTATTTTTCTGTGCCATCATGCAACTGCACGCGGTAGTGAAGAAAAGCGAATGAATTATTTCATCGTCTTCCTCTCTCTCCCCACTATACGAACGTGCCATAGAATTGGCAAAATAAGGGGAAATAGCGTGTTTTTGAGTATGGATAACAACAGCTGCATTACAGACTCAACATCGCAGTATGGTGCGTTGATTTTGAGATAAAAGTGTACTGAAGACCCGATCTGCTAACATCGGTATGGGTTACATTTTACAAGTCACGAGAGAGCAAATAAGCCGGTTCCCATGCGTAATAAGCTAGTTATGCACAAAAACAAATTATATATATATGTTATGAAAAAAAAAAACAAAGCCTGCCACCCAAAAGAAAATGTAAAGAAAATTTGTTTTTTTCAAAAACCTCTCCCTTAATGGAAGTGCTAAAGAACCAACGACGGAAGATATTTGGCCGTCCCGGTTTCTCAGTCTCATTTTCTTTCGGGTGGCATGCCTTGTTGTTTTTTTTTCATAACAACAACCACACTAAGTAATTTTGTCAGGCAGCACGCCCAGTAAATACAAATTACGCCCTAATTCTAATGTGGTAACAACATTCGTTTTGCCGGAAAATAAATAGTTGGCAAACTTTTACATCCTTTTGGTATTCTGCCGACTTAAGTTGCAGTTCAATTTCGTAACCACCACTTTTTACACTATGTTCTGTTTGCGTTTGCATTTTGTTCTCTATTGCGCATTGTTTGTTTTTGACAGCGTTGTCATGTACGCTAGGATCGCGGTTACATGAACGATTAGATAATCTTCCAGGGACAAAATTCCCGGTTATGCACAAAATCAACCCGTTAAAGCATAATATATAAACACCCGTCCCACGTGATCTACTCGGTACTGAAATCGGAATACAGAGAGACGAGTACTTTCTTGTAAATACATTTTTTTGTACAGCGCTACCACCTGTATGTGAGCATGGGCATAATGCTACAAGCAGATGCACGGCCCCGCTGCCCTGCTGTACGCCGTGTTATACGGGCGTAAAGTCGTCCTGTTGAGCATGATGAATAGCAAACATGCGTGCAAGTACTACGAAAAATAGCGAAAGGACCCAAAAAACACCCAGCTATCGAACTGCATTCCACAAAGTCACTTTTTTTTCACAAATAAGCCAAAACCATGATCAAAAACATATATCTCTGAGGTGTATGAGCCATGAGCCACCCGTACTAGCAAATTAATATTCCAGAATGACTGGTTTCACCTTCAAACGCAATAAAACCGAGGCACGGGTCACCGCGTTCACCGTTCCGTGCCGCCTGTGTCAGAAGTCGCACAGCATTCGTCATCGATGCACGGTACTGCACCAATTGTTTATCGCCTTTTCATCAAAGACCGAAGACCGTTGCCACCGATGCAACGAATAGCACCATACCTCGACGCACACCCACGAGGCACCATCAATTACCAACGACAACGACGACGATGAATTAAGCTCGGATGGAGCGCTCTCCATCCACGTTGAGGAGCAAACCATGTCATGGGCGGAACAGGTAGCGGACGAAGAATTGAATAAGAGTGAAGATATCACCGCATTTGCGTCAGGGATCCAACAGGTTGGTTCGGGACCCAGCCGTTTTCCGCGACTTGAGCACGAGACACTTCCTTTCGTCCCGGCGGTCATCTGGTAGGGCGGCCCCGTATCAATCGCGGCCCAAGGCACCGCTCTTCACAATATAGCTCCGTCCGGCTTCAGAACCGGACGCTTGAGGGAGTCGCCCTTAGCGACCACGATAACGCGAGCCTTCGTAGCCATCGCTCCAACGGCCATGGTCCGAATCGCTGCGGTCGGTGAACTGAACATAGTGCGCGCGTTCATCGATTCCTGCGCTCCAAACTCCATCATCGACGCGAACCTCGCTAAAGACCTCCATTTAGAGCGTACCGTGCACTCTCGGCCTTCGCGGAAAATATGGGGTAAACGGGAGGTGACGACCCAGGCTACAGGGGTGGCTCGATATTCACGGCTTAGTCGGACCATCTCGCTAGATCCATCAGTAGCTACGCCGCTTCAATTTATGAAGCTGGCGGATCCATAGTTTCACCGGTCTTCCCCAGTCCGCCTTACAACGGGCTCCGACGTATACGCCAACATTATGGTCAGCGGCGCGCCACCATCGACCGTGGGGGCCTCTGACACAAACCACCATATTTGGATTGGTAGTGTCTGGAGCCCAATGTTTTATGTCACTAGGCCCTGAAGAAGACCACAAATAAAAGGTCGAAACGTTTGCGAAAAAATAAAAAAGGCGTTTTTCTGATTTATTGGACTGTAAGCCCGAAACCAAACCAAATTGTTATTATATATTTGAACTAACGGGTTCTTTCTTTCTTGCACCTTATTACGAGCACTTATAACTTGGTATCGCCATACCAAGTATGAAGTCACCGTAACAGTGTGAACAATAATAAACCAACATTTGTGAATTGTATTCGACTATTAAGCTGCCTAAGGTACACCTAAACTAACGGTGAGGACCTGAAAAGTATTTTCAACCATATCTGTCTCTCTTTAGACTTCCTCGCGCCACAGATGAGAGATATTTTTTGCTCAAAAAATTCTTCTGAACCAAACCAAAGCGGCGCGCTAATTGTAAAGCTCCATTCTCCTATCGAACAAAAACCGCACTTTAGCAGCTTTTGCAGAATTTAGAAAGAGATCAAAGCAAGCAATTCCTCTCTCTATAGTTGGATTTTATGGAGGCTATTAAGCTTAGGGCTCTGGTAGGTCTATATGTTTTCACCCACAAGTGAAGTCTATGTCAGAGTGCGAAGAGACACTGCATCCAAAATCAGCTACGATGGTGATATGGATTGCTATAGGTCATGGCTTACTTTTTTCGTACTATTTCTTTTGTGAATATGTACTTATTGCCTTTAACTTTCTTTTCAGGATCGTCTGTCTGAGCTGTTTGTTCTTTTATTTTATACGTACTTAATTTTTATTGTGTGCTTTTGTTTGGTTACCTTTGTTAACCTTTTCTTTTAATGTCAATTAACAATGGAGCTTTGAGTGTTAGCGAAAAGGTTAGTCAAAAAGGTTTACTGTAGTGCATTTTAATACGCGTAGTTTAAATATATCACAAATTGACGATGTCCGTTACACTTTTGAGTCCTCGCTGGTTGATGTTGTTTGTGTGTCTGAGACAATGATAGGCTGGGTAAAAAATGAAGAGTAGTTTTACTGATAAGATAATTTAAAAGTCCAAAGAACGGAGTTCTTAATGGTTTAACCAAAACCTTTGTTTCTTGTGTGTACAACCCTCATAATTACATATGTCTGAAGTCTTTCTTTGATGTTCTGCCGTTTCATGTTGTGGAGTATACAAATGTTGTAGTCTGTGGGGATTTCAATGCGAATCCTGCTCTGAAATATATATAGCCTTTAAAATAAGAAGCTAATTGCAAACAAATATTCTCTGGAAAAACCCGGAGGAATTTACGAGTTTATTCCTGTGATGTCTCTGACTGTAAGCTTAGTGCTAAGGTCTCAAATGATACTTTCCTGAAAGGCTTTTCCTCTGTTACTAACCAAGGCAATTCAGTTCCCATTAACTCCACTAGTAATTTGAACTCTTTGTTCAAATTTGTTTCTGAGAGTGCGAATAATGTGAATAGATCTGTTTTAAAAATTATGTCTAATGCCATTAGTGAGGATGATTTACTAATTAAGTTTATCAAGATAGTGCTTCCATATGATATTTGAACTTTTACCCATATTATTAATCACGCCATCAATACCCCATTTTTTCCCAGCCTGTGGAAGATAGCAACGATACGTTCTGTGGATAAAAGAAAAGTTGCATGTACCTCCGGTACTTTTCCAGTAAGTATTTTGTTTGCCTTGTCAAAAGTGTTTGAGTATATTTTGTCTGACCAAATTAACTGGCACATCCATAGCTATAGTCTTGACTTCCCATATCAATCTGGCTTTAGGGCTGCACACAATTGCTCTACCGCCCTGCTAAAAATGATGATATTCGTATAGAATTCGATCAAAATAAATTAACGCTGCTGTGTCTGTTACACTTTACAAAAGCTTTTGAATTTGTAGATCCTTTCAGAAACGGCTTGTGCCTTAATCCTAAAAAATCTTTTGTGTTGGCCATTGCGAAAAACTGATACAAATTATGTCTGTACCCTCGATTTTTCTGAACACTATACAGCTGCAAGTTGATACTAGGATTACAAGTGTGTAGTAGTGTGCAAAGTGCCCGGTTTCACCAACTCGGCTTAACTTAGTTAAGTCGCGATTTTCACTTTTTCAGTTTCACCACCTAACTTAGCTAAGTCACAACTTAGTCAACTTGCCAGCTGACTTATTCTCGACTAAGCAGTGTTGCTGTGGTTCGAAACCTTAATGTCAGTAATGTTGCTAATTTGTTTTGTGCAACGTACCAGTCGGAAACTTCATCATGCTTGACTTTAACGGGGTAAGCATAGATGAATGTAAACGCTTGTTTTCAAGCATGCAACCATTACGAAACTATCTTTTTCAATTAAGCGCTAATTTTAGTACCTTCCACCTAAAGAGAAGTGGGTGTAAGATCTATACATTCCTTCGTGTATGGTCATACATGCCCATTTCGCGCTGGGGTATTGGGATGCGCAGAGTTGTCTGGTATGAAAAAATACTACTATGCATAAAACAGCTGATCGGGTTGTTGTGCTCAAAATTATTTAAGTCGATCAGTTGGTGAAACCCAAAATTAAGTTAGTCTCGAATCTGGGCTAACTTAAGTCACGACTTAGTTTTAGTCTTAGTCGCGTTGGTGAAACCGGCCCTATGACTCCCTCCTGGAATTCGATACCAGCCGCCATTAGAAGTAAGCTAAACAAGAGCAATGTCAACAATATCATATTCTCATAGTTCTCCACTTTATCACATAATTCAGACCGACCATCAAGAGTTACCTAATTAGTTAATTATTGATACAATCTTGTTCGTTTTAAGTATTTATTTATTGTTTTTTTTTCTTGTTATTGATTTGTGTTTTTTATTGTACTCTTTGTTGTACTACAAAATGTGAAAAATCGAATTGTACTAATTTTTATGTTTTCATAGGCGGGAATGTTGGGTAATCCGTTGGATGTATTACACAGGTCAACAAAATAAGAGTTTTGGTTTGGTGCAGCTCTACTTGTAACCAAATTTGGTAGTACTCAAATAGTAGTGCAAAATGTGCTGTGAACACTTGAGACAGTGGGTCAATGGTAAAAGAAGCCATATGAGACTCGGGGTGCCTATGCAATGGAGAGAACAAACAAATCACTTCAATGACTGTTACTTCTGCTGTGTCGGTTTGCGTGGTGTTAGTGTTAAAAAAATTATATATCCAAACGTTCAATTCCGCTAAGAGACATTTACCACATTCAGAGGAAGCACCTTTTCCAACATTTTATTCTACCCGTAAATCATCGAATAGTCTAGCGATAGTGATATCGAAGAAATAGCGTCTACTGAGCCAACAACTTTTACCCAAGTAGAATTAAACGATCTAATAAGGGATCTTGAATTATCTAAGTAATCTGCAGAAGTGTAGATTAAAAGAAAAAAACTTGTTGGCTACAGGTACGAAAGTGACTCTCTACCGTACAAGAGACCAAGACTTGCTGCCATTTTTTAATTCGGAAAATGATATAGTTTTTTGCTCAGATGTGCAAGGCCTCCTTCTCAAAATGGGTCTTTCAGAATACCACCCAAATGAATGGCGTCTCTTCATATACAGCTCTAAACGAAGCCTTCAGTGTGTTCTTTTACACAATGGCAACCAATATGGTTCAATTCCCATTGCTCATTCAACTAAATTAAAGGAAGAATATCAATTGTGTATGATTTTCCCCTATTTCTAAGGCCACGACGAAGCTTTTTCTTTGATTTTGATTTCGGTTTAACAAGGCCGTTCAAATTATCAGGGTGGTGAGAAGTTTCTTCATCGTTTGGTGAGCAATCCACACAAGTAGTAGATCGTGATAAATTAAATCCCGGATCCCTTATGGTGTTGTCTGAGTGAAATTCTCCACTATGAGGAAGGACATCTTCATGCGCCTCATGACTAAGTTCTTTGCGAGTTTGCAAACCTAGTTTAAATAAACATTACCCTCGTAAATTTTAGTAATAACTCCTTCTAAACTATGGCATAATTTGCATAAATTTACTAATTGTATAGATATTTTAGATGATGCCAGAGGGGTGCATAAAATGTTTGCTTACTTTCAATAGCAGCTAAATTAAACTCGATTCCGTGGATTTATGACATTGTTTCATTTTGTACACATGGCACAAAATTGGTTCAGGAATAATTTTGGAATCGCCCATCGCAAGGCGAAATAAAGTTTTCTGGTTAGTTTACATCTCTGTATTTTTTATATTTATGTTTGTGCTGGCATTTTCGACAAGAGATGTTCCAGTTGTACCAAAAGTGACTACAGTAAAATTGAAAACAATTGTTTAGTTTTTTGTTTGGGTAAATGTATAGTTAAATACAACATTGCAATCTAAAGACGAAAATGTTTAAAATTCCGATGGTGCTTACACGTTTTTATTTAAAAGTTGAAAAAACGGCACTAGAAATAAGGTTGTACGATAATAACAATTTTTGGCCTTGGGGTTATGTCACTCTTTCAATTTTCAAAATACATGCAAATAATTTTCATTTGCAAAATAACATGGACAACCTTATTACATTTAATTAATTTGATTTACTTACCTTCGTTGTTTTCACGCTCTCCCAATGACCTAGCCAATTCTACCATTTTTGCTGCTCTGTCGGACATTTTTTTTATCACTTTCCACAACAAATATCACTTTTAAATAATTGCTATATAAGCTGCACAATTCTCTGAGACGACTTAACTCAACTTAATGATTCGTTTAAAAAAAAATTATTGAAGACAAAAACGTATGCCTACTCAGGTACATTTTTTTTGAAATAAAATTCGGAATAAAAACGTAATTCAATATAATATTTTCAAAAAGGCATGGCTTCCTTTGGAAAAAGATGTTAACTTAATCTATGCTAGCCAATGGCGGTTATTGTAATTCGGATAACAGCCCAACGTAAGATACAAAAAAGAAATATTTGGCGCTATGTTTTGTATAACGACTTAAATGTATATATGTTGTAATGGAAAAAATTAGTTAAAATCTTAAGTTGAGATAGGCTGTTATTCCACACAAAGGAACTAGATTATAAAAATGCCTAACTTGAGCTAGGGTACTTTGACGGGGAGTTTATGAGTTAGGCTTTTATGCAAAAACAGCCAAGCGAAAAAATAACTTAAGCTGTTAGATTTCTTTTAAATAACTTTTTCCAAAAAGAGATACAGACATGAAAAGTGGATGGCTCATAGATTTGACCACGCTGAACATGTTGGCACGAATAACTCAATTTTGTTCTAACTCGAATTAGGCGATTATGGTTTGTGACCACCATATATTATATTCATTTATGATATTGTTAATGGCATTATCGATTGCACAATGAAGTCAATGAACTTTCATGTGTCGCCCCGTAACTTGCTTGAACATAAAAAGTTTGCTATTGAAAATTTTAGTGCTAATTAAGCGCTCTCTAATTGTAATCAACTTAGTTAATTACAATCATTGCATTGACTTTTCTATATCTCGACCTTGCTGTATGATCTGTTTTAAGCTAAAAATAGTTAAGTGCTATCCGTATACACATGTACCCATATGGGATCAAGTCTGTAAGATTTTAGTAACTCATAGACTTAAATAAATAAATAGCCTTGGTGCAGGTCGAAAAAAAAAATTTTAAATAAAGAGGTGATGAACAAATACTACCTTTACATTTATGTTGCCCAGCAAATTTTCAAATTTTAATCATACCGATTGTAAGCACTTAATGAGATTTTAAAGTATAACGGTGGAGTGCACATTTCCAAACAAAGGCAAGTAATTTTCTGAAGCCCAAATGGAAGTTCTACAATTGACAAAACCTTTAAAATCTATCTAAATTTGCAAATCTCATAAATTGATTACAAATGGTATAGTTAAAACTTCAAAACTAAAATCACAGATCTTGGTTTAAAGACAAATTTTGCTGCTACTTTTTGGCGACATTAATATATGGTACGAGTAGTCTTTGAAGTTTTTGTATCATCTTTTTATTTTGTATGTGTGTATGTATATAGTAGGTGGATGTGTATATAATATAAGAAATCGTATATTCCATGCAATAGCTACTTACCATACCACCATTCTCTTCACATAAACAATGGAAAAGGTTTTCATGCAGACAAGTGTACTGGACGTGGTAAGGAGCGACCTTCTCCTCTCCTTTTATCTCAACAGAGATATGTAGACGTATGGCCCCAGACACAGCTGATTTGTCAGTTCTTTTCTCCAAATTGTACCATACATCCATTTCACCAGAGAGCGTGCGGACTTCTATAATTGTCTGACCCAAAAAATCATCCGATTCACGAGTAAATTTTTGATGTAATTTCGATTTCAAGTCATTATCTTCGTCCCAAACCCGAACTTGTATACGATCAGATGAGTTATGACATTCGCTAAAAGTTGTTGATCATTTTGTAGAAAATTGTTTGAATTGCGCATAATTATTGTTGTTTCATGGAATATTTTATTGCGACGTGTTGTTGTAAGCATGAAAAGGACATTAAATAGTTTTTGATAACTTACTTAAATTCTTAATGGATGGAAGGCAAATTTATAAATTATATGAAGAAGTTATAGTAGTTTCGTACACCAGACTCCATGTTACTTAAATTATTTTTATCGTAGGACTTATTTGCGTTCGTTCTGAATACTGACTTTTTGTCTACAAGTCCCCGCCCAATTACCAGAAACATGAATTTGCCAAAAACCAAATGTCGCGAACTCAAGTTTAAAATTTTCTTGCTTTCAGAGTAAATATCACTTCTATAAGTAACAACGACATGAGGAGGTAGTAGTATATGTATAACTTTGTAAACTTGACCATAGTTATATATTCAACTAGCGATTTTGCCCATGGGAAGAAACTTTGATAGCAATCTATATAAGAATATTTTCTGTTATTAAATAAACTTTTAAATCTTCAGGCTCTTAAACGCTCAAGCGTTATTATGATTTTATTTTTACGCACCTAACTAAAATGATGCTGGTGTTGCTGCTTTTACTGCAATTAATATTTTTATATATATATATAATAACTAAAACGAAGAGCTTAGTGTAGTGATCCGTCGAAAATATCTGAATTGGTCTTCGTTCTTTCCGTGATACAACAAACAGGTGAAAAAAGAAATAAAAAAGCAACCCAACTATGTATTTTGTTGATAGCTCAAGATCATAGATTGTGACAGAAGTTAAGGCTGTTTGTGGGTGCAAATTTTGTTGCGCTGATACCATGAAAGCCGGGCAATGTCGGTATCAGCGCAATGTGTTTACTCAATTGCGCTTAGTATTCTTTCGGCGCCTTTTTTTGCTTACAATAAATCCTGATACCATTTTGGTGGTGGCTCAGTACTAGTAGTAGTAGGTAGGACTAGTCGGCGGTTAATTTGAAGCTAATCGTACGATTTACGTTAGTTGGTATGCAGGCAGCACTATTAAAACTTCGTAACTGGTGAAAGCATTTTTCGGAACTGAGTGACGGCAGATTTTTTCCGGCGGGGGGCACGCTTGAACTCCTGGTAGACCCGATAAAGTAATTGGTTTTAAAATCAGCGTCAGTAATATCGGTTTTTTCAGCAAATTCTAATAATTTTTTGCATTCCATGGGTATGTATAGAAGTGTGACGGTAATATATTACTTATAAAGTTGTTATAGCTCAAATTCCTCATAAAAAAATGTAAAAGGCAACTCTGATGCGTGTAGTTGTTTATTCTATCATGGTTCTTACCCACTTTGACGACTCATGAATAATTGAATATGTTCTTAACACGTTGAGTGCCATGTGAGTCCAGGTTGGTCTCACAGTTCGAAGGGACTTTCAGGCCTCGTGGTGACACTTGGTCTCACGGTATAATGTGGGAGATTTCGGTTTGTGCTGATGCAGCTGCTTCATAGAGGCTATTAGTAGTAGTGTATTCACGCCATACTAGAGCCATTGCATTGTTTATGCTGCTTGGCCTATGGGTATGAGACCAATGTGGCATCATATGGCCTATTCAAAAAGTGATTAAAATTAACGGATTTTTTTACTCGTCTAGGTTTTATTTATATTTGTAGGGAGAAATAATAGCTTTTGGATACAGTTTTTGATTAAAATAAACTTATTAGTTACAGTCAAATTCATATACCTAAATATTTTTACATCAATTCATTAAGAAAAAAAGTAAAAAAATAAACTCACTTCAAGTACATTAACATTTTTACATCAATTTATTGAATTTTGTGTTATTTTATGACAGTCAAAGAAACATTGAAGACAATAGTATTTTTCACATGCTACGCATTTCAATGTGGTTTGCGGTGTTTTCCTGGTAGCCTGTTCTCTACCCGACTCTTCAGCTATTCTTTTGTAGCATATTACACACCGACGGCGCTTTGATCGACCGTGATCTTCCAATTTCGAATAAACTTTCAACAATTTTTTCCTTGAATTCCGTTATTGATAGTTTTTCATTGGTTATTTCTTTATAAGCCACAAAAGCATTCACTAAAGCCGCTCCTGTTATTAGTTCTTAGCAAGTTTCCTATACCATTTCAAAGAACGGCGAAGACAGGTATTGTAAGATTTCATTTGGTCAGATACTCGTATATCTATGTAAGATTTGTATTTGTTATATTCAACTACATTTTTTGGTTTCAATACTTCTCCTTGTCTTCGTTTTACTTTTATCATTTCTTCCCCATACTTCGTACTTAGGACAAGAACCTCTCTTTTGTCTTTCCACTTTTGAACCACAATACCTTCCTTACATTCCATGGATATACATTCTCCTATCTTCAGTTTTCTTTGAATTACTTCTTTTAGATTAAATTTTCGGTTTGATCGCAGAGTACCAATCAAATGCGTTTTACGTTGCAGTAAAGTATTTGCCAAGCTAACAGACGCACACAGAATTACTAACTAATTATTCAGTCAAACAATTTGCAAGCTTGCAAGCTAAAACATGATCAAAACGGTTTAAAGTGCAAAGAAGAATGTGTGGTGACACGTTGGTCTCATGTGGCACAGATGTTCTAACGGTCAATCTCCTGGCCCTGTAAGACCAACGTGTCACCATAAACAAAAAGTACCGCTATTTATCGAATATTACATATATTTCAAGAAAAATTGGATATTCGGAATTGTTGAACAATATTCTATTCTATTATGTAAAAAAAAAATCGTGGCCGGACGGACCCCATTTTGTTTGTTGTATGGTGGCACTCAACGTGTTAAAAAAGTTCGGAACACAATACTGTAGCCAATTTTCGCAAGCATGTACCATCCCTAACTCAAAAAGACTCCCACCACTAAGATAGCATGAATGTTTGCGACCCTTCCAGAATACAAAGAGGGAATAACCTACAAAATTTTAGGAGGTAAGGTAGCACCCTGTCGGACTATATAAGGTAAGATAATCAGCTTATATTCAAGTGTTGTACAGTGAACTTACTGCGGAGTTACCATACTCTTGAATTTGTATTGCGTTTATACTAGTAAATAAAACTATCTATTTGTTACAGTATTTGTGAGTGTGTTTATTTGACTTTACAGTCATCGAACTCAGGAACAAATAATCGAAGACTCATCGAGTTCGACACAATAAAATAAATAAAAATTTGCCGCGAAATACCTCCGCAGATATTAAGGCCGAGCTTGTTTATCAATTTATGGTGTGCTGTTTCACATTGGCGGAACCTACATTTTTTTTGCTGACCCCGAGAGATTGAGAAACCTTCCACGGCAGAAATACACTCGGAGATTTGGAGTAAACTTTACATAAGTATTATGACGAATTGGGTTCGATCACTATAAAGTCAAATAAACACACGCACACATAATGTAACTTATAGCTAGTTTTATTTACTATTAATAAACGCAATACAAATTTAAGAGTTTGGTAACTTAGCAGTAGTTCACTGAACAACACTTCAAAATAAACTGATCAACCCGCCTTGGTTGGTCACTACCTAACATAGTCCAACAGGGTGCTTGCCCAAGCACCGAGAACTTTCTTGGTTGTTCGTTCTTCGTGTTCTCGGAGGGTCGGTGTTATTTATTTACATCTCCTCTTTGCCTTGTATTCGTGAACACTCGCGCCATCTATCTTCCTCTTCCTTGGTATGCGCTTCCATGCATAAGCGTAACCAACGTTATCTCTGTTGTGTTTAACTAGTGGTGGGAGTGTTATTGGATGAGGGATAGTACATACGAGTATAACGAACATAATTGGAGTATTTGTGTGGATCTGAAGATGGTTAAGTTTTTGTTAGGACAACAAAGTGGGTACACCAAATACCCATGTTTTCATTGCCTGTGGGATAGTCGTGCCAAGCACCAACACTGGACAGAAAGGGACTGGCCTGTACGTGAGATGTTGGAAATGGGAAAGCAGAATGTGATAAACCCACCTTTAGGTACAAGAGATTCAATTATTTTGCCACCCTTGCACATTAAACTGGGTCTAATGAAACAATTTGTGAAGGGCAATGTTTTCTTTACATAACGAGAAAATTTCCTAGACTAAGCATAGATAAAATAAAAGCGGGTATTTTTGATGGCCCACAGATAAGAATGTTGATAAAAGATACTGATTTTTCAAATTCAATGACCAGTTTGGAACTGCTTGCGTGGAATTCGGTTGTTGAAGTTACTAAGGTTTTTTTGGGAAATCACAAGTCAAGTAACTACTCTGATATTGTTAACAACATGCTAGAGAATTACAAAAACTTAAGATGTAACATGTCCATCAAAGTCCATTTTCTCCACAGCCACCTTGACCAGTTTCCGGAGAATCTTGGTTCCTATAGCGAAGAACAAGGCGAACGGTTTCACCAGGACCTAAAAACTATGGAAGAGAGGTACCAAGGCCAATGGGATCAGCATATGATGGCTGACTACTGCTGGGGAATGCAACGTGATTGTCCTGCCATACCTCATTCACGAAAATCACGTAAACGAAAGTTTTTATGTAAATAAAAAGTTAATAATAAAATAAATAACAAAAAAATTTTTTTTTTCACAGTAAAAATTTACTAAAATAGAATATATTAGCAAGATCTACGCGGATAAAAAAAAGTTATATGTCTTTGAAAACAGAATTAATATGAGATTGTTTAAAAATAATTCACATATGCACTGGTTGACAAATTATTGGAGAAAACCATGATTAAAAATGAAAAAAAATAAACAAAAAATTTAATTTTTCATATTATTTTTGTAATTTCTCTGACGTTTATGAAGATATATTAACAACTTGTATACTGATAGAAGGACCGAAATGTTCTCTTTTTAAAGAAAACTGTGTTGATAGAATAAACAGAAACAAAGTTATGGGGCCATACATGCCTTAACCTCTTAAAAAGGGGTTCTTGACGCTATCTAGAAAACTGTACGTAGCATTAAAAAAGTAAGTATACAGTTTTTATCAGGGTATCAAATATACTTGAAATCAGTTTTACTTTTAGCTGCACCAAAATCACTGTTGACCAGTGTTATTATTATAGAATATTGAATCGGACGGTTTAGGCTGCAAGTTCGAATACATAAATGTTCAAAATTTTTAGGCCTATGGGAGGTGCCACGCCTCTCGTCCAAAACTCTTTTTATATAGCTAAGTATTATTATTTTTCTTCTCAGGAGTATAGAATAGGTAACATATTCATGCTATTCCAGGGACCGATGCGATTTGCTTCAAATTTATTTTTGGTTTTATTAAAACTGAGAGCACCTTTTCCGGGAAGTGGACCAAGGACCGATCTATTCCACAAACTCTTATTTATTAAGCGATTTGCGTGAAACTCGGAACCTTAGTAGCCCATTGAATTTTTTAGTATATGGGAAGCTTTCTTTTCCTATTCAAAAAGTGGACCAGCGACCGATCCGTTCAAAAAAGTCTTATTTATGAGGTGATTTGCTTAAAACTAGGTACCTTGGTAGCCCTTTGCCTCTGCCAAAAACTGCACAATATCACATGTTGTGGTATATTTAAAGATTTAGGCGGAACCGGCCAAAATAAGGGTATAATAAACTCACTTCACTTTTCTTACAATTAGGCCTTACATAAGAATTACTTTACATGGCCTATCAGACTCATAAGTAGAGCTTGCACTCAGAGAGATTCTTATTGTGAGCCTTAATTAAAAGCACACCAGCCTTTTTATGAGACAATATTTGAGAGCGGGAGTAATAAATCCTGTAAGCCTAACTTTACATGACATATAAGCCTTTTTCTAGGGTTGTCCTTCATATAACCCTTAGGCCTATTGACGTAGGTACAGAAAACTAAGCTATACCATAACGAATGTTGCATGCAACTTGTTTAGGCCCGATGCCTAAATTTCCCAAAAAATGTTCCACCCTAATGTCACTTTTGGCTTTGTACACAACCCCTACACCAATATGCTCACATAGATGAGCATTAGAACACCCAAAAAGACAAAGTGTTAATTTTTCTCGCTCCCCACGCATTTTCTGAAAGATTGGGGGAAAAAAATAAGATCTGTAACAAAATCTGGACATCCGTAGTGAAAAAATTCCATGCGCACTTGACCTAAAGTCTAAAAATGCACTTAAAAAAGGTATAAGTTTTTAATAGCCAATATCTCGTAACCAAGTGATTTTCGGGGTATTAATAACACAATGACTTTTATGTAGAATTGAATAAAGAACAAATCATCCATATAGATTTTTCACCTGCCAGTGTCCTTTCAAGGATTTTTTTTAAGTCCAAGTTAATTTTTCTGATTTGCTTTTTTTGTAAAAATCAAAAAAAATACTTAAACATTTGAGAATTATATAAGCTCTACACCCTTGGTAGATAATATAACAAGGTTATATTTGGCGATTGAATTTTATTTTATTCCAGCAAACAAGTACTGATTTGTCAGAAGGAGCTTAAAAATATCAATATATCAATATATTCTGATTTTAAACTGCAATGGAGAATAGATTTAGGAGAGTCCCCTTAATTGGTAAGAAATTGAAACTAAGTAAATATAAGAATACAAAAAACACATTGTTCTATTTAGGATGGAAAAAAAGAGTCTTAATGTTGAGACGCTTCCCAGCAAAAGAGACGTCTTAAGCGTATTTCTTTACCTAATGCAAGACGAAGGAAAAAATGCCAAAGAATGTGCTTCAATTTTATTAAAAAGTGTAACTAGTGTGTATGAAAAGTTCCAAATTCCTGTTAAAAGAAGTGACAAAATTAAGAGTCTTATCCTACTAAATTACAATAAGTATAAACAAATTAAAAAACTACGTACTTGTGCGGATAAAAAAAAATTTACTAACATCTTGGAAGAGCTTTTCGATGTTTCCGATGCAAATGCTATTAAAATTTTAAGAAAACAAAAAAACCAAAAAGCAATAGACTTTCTGACAGAGCATCGCGAATCAGTAGCAGTAGCGCGACTAAAATTATCTTTGGATTCTGACGAGGTATCCGAAGAAAATGTTTCCACAAATGACTTTTCTGAGGAACAGTGCAGTGCTATGTACTTTTCAGACGAGGACGGGTCCGTTATGGAGTTACCATGTGACGATAACAAGCCCACTTTTCATGCTCAAAAGTCCAAAAAAAGAAAGTTGGCTAACCCTAAAAGAAAAACTATTGTGGACGAAGCGCTAACGCAAGTGCTAGATAGATATAAAATAAGCAATATTGCAGCTGCAGCTATTATATCTCAAACGGCATATAATTTAGGCCATGACGTGGAATCGTTAAATGTATCAGCCGAACATATACGTACGCAGCGTCATGGAAACAGGGAATTAATTTATAAGAAAGTAAAAGATGAATTTACTGCCAACGCAACTTATACGGTGCACTGCGATGGAAAGGTGCTAGAGGACTGCACAAGCGAGGACCAAAAATCGTCCAACAGACTAGCAATTAATTGTCCCCAAATGGTAATTCAAAAGTTCTACGAATACCAAAAATTAGCAGGCAAACCGGTCCTATTGAAGGTGCTGCTGTATATTCTGCATTGGTTGACTGGGGTGTACAGAACCATGTGAGGGCTATGTGCTTTGACACCACCGCAAGCAACACTAGCACTTCAATTGGAGCCTGTGCTACGATTGAACAAAATGTTGGCAAGCAGCTATTGCATTTGGCATGCAGACACCATATAAGTGAGTTGTTGGCTGGAGCGGCATTCAAAATTTCAGTAGAAAAAACCACAACAGGACCCAAAATGACATTATTTGAAAACTTCCGCAAGGCGTGGAATGAGACAAGGCGAATATGAGTATGGCATTGAAGATGCAGATGTTGCAAAAGTTTTTACAAATGACATACGATCCGAGTTGATCACTTTCATCAACGACCAAATCAAAAATAAAGTAGATAGCACTAGGCATGACTACATAGAGATGCTGAAACTATGTTCGCTATTTATAGGACAGCCAATACCAGGTTACAAAATTTCCCAGCCCGGGGCCGTCAGTCAAGCTAGATGGATGGCGAAAATCATTTACTGCCTTAAAATTTTTCTTTTTAGAAAACAATTTGCAATTTCGTGTGAGTAAAATAGAATCACGAGTTTTATTGGCATTAAAAAAGATTGTTTAACTCTATATTTCAGCTAAAACTTTAAGGAATATTCGGAGATTCAATATATTTGTTCTACGAGTGTACATGAAATATTGGTTTTTATGCCAATTAGGGCCAAAAGCCCCGGATAATGATTTGGGATTGCTCAAGGAGTTAGAGAATTACAAACTTATTGACACGGATATAGCTATATCAGTCCAGAGTAAACTGCGCGGGCATCTGTGGTACTTGAGCGAATCGAATATTGCTTTGGCTTTTTTTGATGACGAGGTTAGTGTTGACATGAAAAGAAAAATGTTGTCAAATTTAAAAAGAAACGGTAATCCTGATAATCCCAAAAGAATAAATCTACCTCTCGAGGTACTCACTTCTTCCGAATTATGTGATTTCGTTACCAGCAATACATATTCCTTTTTTATAATATACTTGACAAAAACATAACTAGCATAAGCAACGACTATTTGGAAACAGATCCAAGCACTTGGGATCAATGTGAGAATTACATTTTGGCAAAAACTATAGTGTCCAAATTATTAGTAGTAAACGATATAGCAGAACGTGGTATAGCACTTATAACACGTTTTAATGAAGCCCTTACTCATCAGGAAGAGCAAAAACAATTTCTGTTGCATGCAGTGGAGCAGCATTACAAAAAATTGCCATCTCGTAACACATCAAAGGCAAAATTCATAGAGTATTTGAACAAAAATTGCCCAAGAAAAAATGTTTAAAGTAGAGAAAAATCGCGAATACCACTATTGTATTACTATTTATGTGAATTAAATTTGTTTTATTCATATTGTTTTTAGTCATTAGTTTTTTAATATTTGCACATTGTTAGTGTCATTTACTTATGTATATAAAGCTTGCATTTAAATAAAAAGCTTCTTACAATGAAATTTAAATAGATTGTCTAAATTAAAATAATAAAGTTGTATAAAAATTTGATTAACGTTGACCAATTGAAAATCTTTAAAATAACATTTGCTGGTAAAATTTTTGCGAGAGAAAATTACTCGCGGCAATCTTTTTGTATAAAAAAACTTATTGTATACTGAAATAAAAAAAATGTAAAAACTTCGTTTTCATTTTCAGGTCATACTACCATTGCAAAAGTGTATTTAAATTCAAAATTCAATTGCCAAATGTAACTTTGTTAAATTCCCTACCGATTGGTGTAAATTTTTTTTAATGGACTAATGTTTAAGTATTTTTTTTTGATTTTTACAAAAAAAGCAAATCAGAAAAATTAACTGGGACTTAATAAAAATCCTTGAAAGGACACTGGCAGGTGAAAAATCTATATGGATGATTTGTTCTTTATTCAATTCTACATAAAAGTCATTATGTTATTAATACCCCGAAAATCACTTGGTTACGAGATATTGGCTATTAAAAACTTATACCTTTTTTAAGTGCATTTTTAGACTTTAGGTCAAGTGCGTATGGAATTTTTTCACTACGGATGTCCAAATTTTTTTACAGATCTTATTTTTTATCCCCAAGCTTTCAGAATTTGCGTGGGGAGTGAAAAAGTTGTATACTTTTGCAAATCCCATACAAATTTTGGGTGTTCTAATGAGCATGTATTCAAATCGGTGTTTGCCAGCACACATATGCATGTGGGTGTGCATGTGTGGGTTCACCTCCCCTTAAAACAGGAGGATGAGTTTTCGGGTTTCGATTTGACAACCGTCTACTTTTTCAGCGACCGTTCACAGAACCACATCTCAGCCACCAAGGATTTTCCACCACGTCAATACCAAAAGGTAACACATTACATTGTAAATTTAAATTTTAACAAGAGTTTTCGTTTGTTTTCTTTTATTTCATTCCAAATAAAGTGCGACCGCGGTGCATCCGAGCCACGGCCGCTCCTACCAAGAATCACCACAGCCGAATTTACGCAACTGAATAGCTTAAAAATGTATGGCTTTACTTTTTAAGTTTTTTCTTCAAGTGAAATAGCAAACAACGAAGAAAACACCAAAAAATAGTCACACTTTGGTGGCGCGTTGCGTGAAATTTTATTTTTGAAAGCTGAGATGAAATGTACGTAGTTTAAAGCAACATGTCTCATAAACGTTTTTTAAAGCTCGTCAACGCAGGTACTTGACCAAGTCCTATCTTTTTCGGTGCGTTGACATTCAGCTTTTATTTAATGAAATTCTGAAAATTTTAAAACTGGAAGGGTCAATCAGGTAACTTTGACCGTATTTGCATAAACTTAGTACATTATAACACATTTTTTTGATACCCACTTTACAATTAAACAATGTGCTTTATTGTGACATACCATCCGCGTTTTTCACTTTTTTACCAAATTTATAAATGTCAACAGACGCGACAAAGTTTTATCAGACATCGCCTTTAATTGTGTTGGCGTCGTCAGGGCACGATGTAATGCATATTCGTACCCACAAAAAATGTTCGCATTTTATAACCCATATATCCGTTAATTATATAAAACGTTGCGATAATTTCTTGTAGTTTTCTTCGAATACATATTTTGCAAATAGACATTGTAGCCGGAGGTTTTTGTTAATTGGTATGTAGGCAGCACTAACTAAGAAAATGTCGTCAAAGGTGAAAGCATTTTACGGAACTGCGTGACGGCAGACTTCTTCCACTTGAACTGCTGGTAGACACCGATGAAATAATTTGTTTTAAAATTTTTGTACCAGGATTAACATTTTAACAAATATCCAAGTTAATGTATCAGCGCCTTTAGCATGAAAGAAGTTAACATCTTATTATTAGCCGTGCCGTGGAGGAGCAGCTCCACCTGCTGGGCAGTATTGTAACTGCCGGTCGTGAAGACTGTGTTTAGAATTGGTGCTGGTGGGTCACTAGATCGACGCTGGACACGGGCGTCCTTGGTCGTGAACAGGGAAAGGGGTACACAAGTTTTGAAGAAACTAATGAACACAGTTTAACGTTGTACATACATCTTTTTCCAACAAACGCAGCAGATCCAATTTCTTGTTCCCTGTTTGGATTCAACACCAGAACTGGGCAAGAGGTTATTGAGCAGCCATGCTGCAATTAGCGGCTCGGAGGATGACAATTTAGGGGTATTTGTAGCTAGTTATACAGGACAGGGTCGTATAAGCGGCTTTTGTGGGAGGGATCGTAGATATGCTCTCGGAGTATTGCTCGTCTCTTAAACGAGAAACGGATGACAATTTGTATAAAAATAAAAGAGTTTGCAAACATTTTTAATTAACTAAGTTCTATTTGTGTACCCAAGAAAAAAATTCTTTTTGAGTATTTGAATAAAGGAACTAATAACAATACTCAAACCTCTCAAAAATTGCCGATCGGGCGATGTTTTGACCACAAATCATTAACTTATTAACAATATATTAGCCGTGTTTTTTTACACGCATATGAGTTTGCGCTTAATAGTTGTAGGGACTGCTAAGCGCACAACTTTATCTGCTACTTTTAAATAGTGGCGGATAAAATCAGTACTTCCAATTAGTTTTCTCTACATTTTGCAAACTGCTTTACCAATTTTCAGCAACTGTTGTGTTATTCCTCAATAATAAGCGGAATGACAAAAGATGAAATGCGCGTTGCTCTACTTCATAAACAAATATCTGTTTATCTGACGGAGGAGGAGCAGTGCTGACAAATAGTGTTATGGATTATGAGCAATTGCCGATGACCGTTTTTTTAGGCACAGACGCCGATATATATGCGTGTGTAAATGTGCACAAAAATAAACGGAACGGAAGTAAACGTTTTTTCAGCAAAATCTTTATAATTTTGCGAGCTCCGTTGTTAAATTTAGAAGTGTGACGGTAATTTATTAATTATAAAGTTTAAATGCCTTATCAAAATGGAATGCTTCGGTAGTTAGAACTTGAAGCCTCAAAGATAAAAGCTTTGCCTAACTCTCGCTTCCTCCTGGGATCTTTGGGAACTATAAAAGAACTGCCCTAGGCCTCCATACAAGTGTTACACCTTTCCATCATTCAATAAACTCTTTAGTGCATTTTTTTTTATTTTTTTTTTAAGCATACATTACAAAATTACCGCGAAATGTAAAAAAAAAAAAACAAAAATGTAAACAACTTTTAGCAATTAGAAGAAAAAATAAATAAAAAATGCAATTCTGATGCATCTACCTGTGTTCCCGCCATTCTAATTATTTTCAACTTAAAAATTACGTTCCTATTATATTCTGTAACAAAAGAATGTCAATGATATAGAGACGGTCCATGAACGAATTTCAGTGTGAATTGTCAAAACTCGTATGTAGTATAAATTCAGCACTGTTAATTTCTGATGGCTTTCAGTTTATATTTCAAGAAAGCAATAATTCAGTTCAATAACAAAAAAATCTTATCGTATCTCATATATTTATACCATATAAAGAGAAAAAATATTTCCCTTGAATTCCATTCGTTTCATGTTCATACAAATTACAAACAATTTTTAATAATTTTAATAAAACTTAAATCGAAATTGTTAAAAATCCAACATTTGTGTGTATATTGAGCAAATAAATGATTTCGATGTTATGATAGTATACAAAAGGAATTTTGCACGTATCATGTTATTTTATACAAAAGAAATAATCACACGATAACACGAAAGGAATTTTGCACGTATCACGTGATTTTGTGCAAAAGGAATAATCACATGATAATATACAAAAGGAATTTGTATGTGTTGTAGACAAGCGATTCAATTTTACAAGAGGAACAAATTTATGTAATAAACGTTAATAATGTATTATGTAGATCTCTTTATAAATATCCAGGTAATATTTTTTATCATCTTGTGTTTTGCCGACGGCAATTACACAAAACCCCAAAAAAGTATAAATGAATTATAAAATGTATGTTATGATGAAATGGATGTCTTTGTGTAATGACAAAGTCTTTTGTAATGTGTTTGTGTAATTACATGTAGCGTTTTACCGACGGCAATTACGTAACTATTGCAAAATGTATAAATGGTATATAATGTAATGAGAGTTGGTTATTATTATATGTATAAAAAGCAACACAATTTCGATAAATATAAAATATTTAAAAATATAAACATATAAATACATAATTAACCAAAAAACTCTGCCACAATAACTATGCTATGGTATAGAAACATTAATAAATGTATGGAAATGAATGTATACTTTGATACGAAATAAAATAATTTTCAAAATCGGAAGCAAAGAACTTTACCAATGCAATTATCTGTTATCAAAAGCCTAAAGCACCATTCGATGCACATCCATTCATCTACGAGGTGTGTTCAAAAAGTATCGCGAATTTTGTGTTTTTTCAAAAATTATTTATTTATTCATGAATATCTAAAAAAGTAATCCCCATGAGATATTATACACTTGTACCAACGGTTTTTCCAATCTTCGAAGCACTTCAAAAAATCATTTTTTTGTATCTTGTTCAGCTCCTCCTTCGATGCCGTCTTTATCTCGTCAAGAGAAGCGTAACGTCGTCCTTTCATGGGCCTCTTCAGTTTAGGGAACAAGAAAAAGTCACAGGGGGCCAGATCTGGGGAATACGGTGACTGCGGCATCATTAGTGTGTTGTTTTTGGCAAAAAAGTCGCGCACAAGCAACGATGCGTGAGCAGGGGCGTTATCGTGGTGCAAAAGCCAATTTTTGTTCTTCCACAAATCCGGGCGTTTCTGGCCGATTGCTTCGCTCAAATTGCGCATAACTTGCAGGTAATATTCCTTATTGACCGTTCTTCCCTGTGGCAAGAATTCATGATGCACCACGCCCCTGCAATCGAAGAAAACTGTCAGCAAAACTTTCACATTCGACCGAACTTGGCGTGCTTTTTTCGGTCTTGGTTCGTGCGGCAGCTTCCATTGAGATCATTGAGCTTTGGTTTCCACGTCATAACCATAAACCCACGATTCGTCACCAGTTATGACCCTCTGGAGCAAATTTGGGTCGTCTTAGACAGAGTTTAACATCTCATTAGCAATGTTGTTTTTGGTCCCAATTGAGCAATTTTGGTACGAATTTCGCGTAAAAATCGAAGACGATCCAAAACACGTGCAAGCAAAGCAGCTGTCAACAATTAACTGAACATTCAAAATGGCCGAGCTTGTCGACATAAGTGGGAGACATGAGTACCAACATAACGCCACAAAAAATTCGAAATTCGAATATACGTAACCAGCGAAAATTCAAAATTCGCGATACTTTTTGAACACACCTCGTATATGCATTCATCACATATGCACATACAAGGTGGCGCAAAAGTAATCCTCCTATCAGAAAATGCTATAAATATTGCGATTGGCCCCTAAAGTCAGTTCTGTTTTGACATTTGTGTAGTAAACACATGCGAAATACACGTTAATAAACAATGTTACGCTACACTGCTCCAGAACGCGGAATATTGCTGACTATTTATTTGACCAATAATCGGTCGGGGCCAAACGGTTACTGTGAATGGTGAGCGCTACAGAGCAGTGATCAACGAGTTCTTTTTGCCGCAACTTGATGAATTGGGATTGGAAAATATGTGGCTCCAACAAGACGGTGCAACAGCACACACTGCACGTGCCACAACCGATATGCTGAACATCGGAAGCTTACTTTTGCGCCACCTTGTATATTCAAATGTACCAGCGGCTGATCCAAATTCGATCAATGCGCATGCACATCTGTTTGTACGGCACAGAAAATTACATACTTCACGCGCCGTCACAAAATTGCAAACACACATTACATACATGCGTGTATCATAAATTATTATTTTATTTATGCCTGTACACATATTTATATACATACATCTTCACATGAAATGCGCGCGAGTTGATATCGTGTGGTTGATATTTGAGGAAAAAAATATCTTTATCGCTACGCCGAAATGCGTGCTCTTTATTGATATTCTTAAGACTGTTGAATTTACATAAATCTTAGTGCTACTTATACTATTTACATGCGACGGTTCTTATCTTGTTTACTAATAGATAACAATTTTGGTTGTTATTGCTTATTCTAGGGATAGTGCATGTTCATGATAAAGCATGTCAAAACAAGTTTTATTGTTTTGATGCTGTTTACAATTTGGGTATAATGTTATGCTTTGTTACTTAAATAATATGCTTGTTTATGTGTTCTATAATATTCTCTTTGTCAGTATGTTATCATACAAGGTTAAAGGTTGTTTGTCGGTATAGACAATGATTATGTATAGATGTGTGTATGCAGTGTATATATGTATGTGGTGTATAAATTTATATACATACTTATGCACCTTTGTACTAACGTCGTTAACTCTCCTCCCTCTTAAAACGGAGCGTCCCCGCTATGGTGCTGCTACGAGTCGCTGTTGAAGGCGGTTAATTTCGATTTCGTATAATTCGTCAATTTGTCGTTGTCTGTGAAGCATTCTTGTAGGTAACAGATATGAATGTAGGTTGTTATGCGCATATTCCTTTATCAGTTCCTTAGTGTTTAGGAATGTATCTGTTCGGGTTTTTTTGTTTACATCTGTTGAACATATTTCTTAGGCACTTTTGTTTTAGCTCATGTTTTCCTTTTTGTTTTGTATGTATCATGTATGTCCGTTATCCCGTTTGGAAGTATGTTGCCTCCGACTTTATCCCGTACGTATGGTGTGATTTCTTCTTCGCATTGCTTTTGCATTGTCCTCATTGTATCATTATTCGTTGCCTTCATTTCCTTCACTATGCCACAGTATATGTAGTGTAACCATACGTCTCGCTTTTGTATTGTCTTCATTATAGAATTTTTCGTTGCCTTAATTTTCTTGAATATGCCACCATAATATTTATTTTTGTTGTATAACCATGCATCTTGCTTTTATATTATCTTCATCTCTTTCACTATGCCACAGTAGTTTTTGTTTTTGTACCATGTTGCGTGTTCCACCTTGGCCGAATTTGCTTCCCTTATTTTTGATGTGTTTACCTTGGAAAGTATGGTTACTTTTCTCTCAGTCTCCCCATGCTTAATTTTTTGATAAACCTTTTCCTTTTGCTGTCCGCTTCGGTTTTTGACTTCTTGTGTATTTTCATGCTCTATATCTTGAAAATCGTTTTCTTTTTGTTCTTCTTCAGGCTTTTGTGCATTTTCCATTTGGGGTGTTGTTTTTGCTGTTATACTAATCTCCTTCATAGAAAATGTTAGGTCTACGTTCATTGGTAGGTTTTGTTGGCTGGTTGCAATTTGTTTATATTTTCCCCATGCGTTTTGTTGCTCTATTTTATTTATGTTCACCGTGATCTGCTGGATCTCGTTCTCATATTTGGCTATTATGACATTTAGTTCAGCCAGTTCTTCCTGTGCTTTTGTTTTGTGTATCGTGCAGAAATGTATCATCTGCTTCATTTCATTTACCCATGTTTTTAAGGAAGCGAGTGGTGCCTTCAGGCTAGCGAGTTCCTCTGCGCTCATTTTTGGAGTTTATATCCAACAATTCCAGTGGGATATCCGTTGATTTCTGTTTATATTTTTGCCGATTTTTGTTAAGCACTTTTTTCAGGCATTACTGCTGCTTGGATGGATTATCTATGTTTCAAGACTTATCCCTATCATCCCAATTTTCCAGGAATCTAATTTTTTCTTTTCATTAATTATTTATGCACTGTTTTCAAATGTTAGTGCTGCAAGTCCTACTTCCCGTGGAATTTTCTAAATATAAAAAATATATATACCTGCGTAATCGTGGTTGAGCCCCCAGTTAATATCGTGTGGTCGATATTTGAGTAAAAAAATATCTTTATCGCTAAGCCGAAATGCGTGCTCTTTATTGATATTCTTAAGACTGTTGAATCTACATAAATCTTAGTGCTACTTATACTATTGACATGCGACGGCTCTTATCTTGTTTACTAATAGATAATAATTTTGGTTGTTATTGCTTATTCTAGGGATAGTGCATGTTCAGGATAAAGCATGTCAAAAGAAGTTTTATTGTTTTGATGCTGTTTACAATTTGGGTATAATGTTATGCTTTGTTACTTAAAAAATATGCTTGTTTATGTGTTCTATAATATTCTCTTTGTCAGTATGTTATCATACAAGGTTAAAGGTTGTTTGTCGGTATAGACAATGATTATGTATATATGTGTGTATGCAGTGTATATATGTATGTGGTGTATAAATTTATATACATACTTATGCACCTTTCTACTAACGTCGTTAACTCGGGACGATCTAAATAGCAATTGAAGCGGGCGCAGGCCTTATTTCTTCGGCACGGCCCGTCAAAACCACAAATTCTCTTCCGAACACACGTACAGTGAAAAAAAGTTTATTGTATCAAAAGAATATATTGTTAACACAATTTTGCACAACTTCATATAATTTGGTTGCTCGCATAGTGGCAATACGTTGTTTTTGATGTATGTATGTTTTGATTTTAAAAATTTCCAAAAAAAACGCACATAATGTTGATTACGAGTGAAAAAATACTATTTTTCAAGCAGATATGCAAGTGCGCAATTGTGCCTAAAAAGGGCAAAGGTAGTACTTATGTGGCACAACGGCAACATTCCAGCAAAAAAAAAAACATGGCTGACCAAATTTTCGACCGAATTTCAGCAAGAACAAGAAGAAACTAAAAAGTCACTCCAAAGTGTGTTGCAAACGATGTCCCTTATGCTAAACCTCATGCAAATAAGCAAACTCCTTATGAATAAGGAAAACTTTTATTAAATTATAAAAAAATACGTTTTCGTAATTATTTTTTCACAGTTGTTTGGGCCTGTTGCTGAGCACTAGCTATGCATTTTTTGTTTTAATTTTTTCTAGCACATACTCACTTCCTTAAAACAAACTAAAGTTTTTTCACCAAATGTTGTTCGCAAAGGCGGCCAACTGAAGGAGCGCTATGTGTGGAATGCCCCGTAGGGATTCAAGTTGGATTTTATAAAATCGGCAAAAATTGAATATTTCATATTTTTGATTTTGTTAAAATGCTTTGTTGCAACATTTCATCATAGCTTCCTCGACAAAGTTTTACGTTTTTATGAATGAATGATTTTGTTGTTGGATTCTGAGGTTTGTGTGTAGAAATAGTTTTTGTTGTTGGTTATAAGTTTTGGTCAGACAGCATATGCGAGCAGAGGGCTAAGCGCGGCGATGTGAGTAAATGCATGGAATAGACTTTGTTGTTGTAGGTCATTGATTCGTATCCAAGCAGACAAATATATACATATGTATGTCGGTACGTTTGCATATTTGTGTTCATATTTATGTGTGTATATTTATGTTTACTTCTTTGTACGCTGGATATTTAGTATTTGGATTGATGAAGTAGATTTATTTGTTTACGTTGGATATGGGACTGACTTTGTTGTTGTGTTGATAATTTTGTATGCATATAAGCATTCGTAAATGCTCGTATGAATGTAAATATTTCTACGGCCATTCATGATTATTTTTGTAGTTTCTTTGGAAGGTAAAAATAGATTAGACATATATACAAAATATCTATTACCAATTGGAATATATCTTTAAGGTCTTATTTAATGTTAACTCGTCAATAATTGATTTGTGTTGCTATATTGCAACCTCGAAGGGCTGAGGTAAAATTCTGCATTTATTCTTTAAATAATAATATCGATAAAAACAACAAATTTTGTACAAAATGCTAACTGTCCGGACATTGAAACTTATTTTCTCACTATCCGGACTGCAATATTTGAACTTGAAAAAACGTGTCCAAAGACTGAAAACATAGGAGAAAAATATGTTTTTCTTTTTGTAATGCATTTATAATATAATAAACTATCATTTAGGAACATTAAAATGGTAATAATGGACACTAGCGCTGTCCGGAAACTAGTGCAGTTACCCTATTCATCGGTTGTACATTATTTATTTCACTTATTGAATTTTTTCGTGTGTATTTGAGAAGTTTGTATTTAAGGATAATGCACTTTTTGGGTATTCATTCGTAGGACGATATGTTGAGTTATTTACCAAATTTGGCATCTACGATACAAACTTAAACTAATATGTTGTGTTTAATAGGAGAGATATGTTTATTAAGGAACTAAAACAAAGCAAAAGTAAGAAATATTTCACTGCTCAAAAGCTAACAAAAATTATCCTGCTGCCAAAAGCTTTAAATGTGGGAGGAATTGGCCTACCTTTAAATTGTGTAAATACATAAAAGCTTTTTTATGAAGGATTCTATATATTTATACGCATGCAATACAATGGTAGAAGCATTCCTATATAAATGCAGAAGTGGATAGACGATTTTTATACTTACCGTATCAAATATTCCCGAAATAAAAACTTTCAACCATTTGAAATTTTATACGATAAATGTACCTACACATATATTTATTGCCAATTTGTTTATATGACATGCACATAATTTTCAAATATAATTATGATCAAATATACATAATGAACCATAATTTCGCCGTCTGTACAATGTAACCATCCCCTATGTAAGCACAAGAATTCTGCTATTGTGCTGCTAAACAAAAATGCCATGGTGAATTCCCTACCCGCGAATTGATGGTCTACTGCTTCACACGAAATTCGTTCATGGACCTTCACTATATCATTGACATTCTGCGCATTTGCTCTGCATTTACCTTGCCTTTATGCACATATCTCTTTACTTTAAATGCGTCTTAAGTTAGACATACGTTTTACATACATATTTTTTTGTATTACTAGTTTGTTACCACATCACCTAATGTAACGATTACTTCGTTTGCAGTACCAAGTATATAAAGGCAATTCTAACATAAAATCAATGAGTTGTTAAGTGTCAAAATAAAGCAGCAGATGCCGATCTAAAATTAGTGAAAAATAAAACTTTTTGATCTAAAACAAATAGTTTATTGTACCACGCTTTAGCGTAGTTTCAGCAAGAACAGCGCTTGCTGGTTGTCCGCGGCGATGCGGTATTATATTTGAAGCATAAATCTTATTTTTTTAATATAATTTTTATACCTAGTAGTGCTACGCACACAAGGTATATTAACTTTAGTCGCGTAACAGTGGTATGTAACGGCATAAACGGATCGAGATAGATATTGGCTTATATAGATCAAAATGTTCAGGAGGAGAAAAGAAATTGTTTAAGCCATGTCCGTCCGTCCGTCTGTTAACACGATAACTTGAGTAAATTTTGAGATATCTTAATGAAATTTGGTATGCAGATTCCTTCCTCATCGTCGAGTGCTATTTGAAATGGGCGAAATCGGCTAATAGCCACACCCACTTTTAATGTATAGAATATTTTCGAAAACACAAAAAAAGTGATTACTCAGTACATAATACACCTAAAGGATAACATTTGGTGTATACATTTAGACTGAGGCATGAACAAAGATTTTAAAGAAATTTTTGAAAATGGCCATGGCACCGCCCACTTTTGATTAAGTCAAATTTAGAAATGTTATTAATCATTAATCAAACACCGTTCAAAATATCGAAAGGAAATTCAGCACGTTTTCCAGATGTGTAAGGAATGTTCGAGGAAAAAATGGACGAAAGCGGGTAAGGTCCACGCCCACTTTTATATAAAAGACTTTGAAGAGGATCGTAGATATAGTTTCACATAATTTATATTTAACTTTTTAAGTTTCTATAAACTAAGAAATCCAAAAACTAAAAATTTTCGAAAATGGGCGGGGCCTGCCCCTTTTATAGTGTGTTATTCCATAAAACTTTTTATGCCATAGCTCCGGCAAAAACTAATTTATCCAAACGATATTTGGAGAAAACTTTGTAAATGTAAAGGTAATTGTTTGTTTGTGGCGAAATCGGTCAACGGCCAAGCCCAGTTTTTTAACACAGTTCTTGAAAATTTGTTTGTGAAATGTAAAACGCTATATTTTTATAACCATGCAAGCTATATTAATAAGATCTCGCACACGTAATAAGCATTTTAAGCAAATTCGAACGCAAAAAAATTTGGTGGATTTTGGGGAAGTAGGCGTGGCGCCGCCCACTTTTCAGCATACAAATTCTGTTATTTTCAAAGGCGATTGCTTGTAGTTGAACTAGATATTTCAATCAAAATTGGCCAGCTGCTTCTCAATAACATGTGGTATACTCTTACCAGAAATTTTGCAAATCGGATAACACAAAGCACAATATCCGGGCAAGTATTTAATATCCAACTGCATTAGGGAAGTGAAGAATCGTTGTTGTTGTTTGTCCGTAAATAATAAAACATTTATCATTTAAATAACAACACTCAGCTTAGCTTTTGTAAGTTTGGACCGTCCGAAGCAATATCGGACGAGAACTGCACTCGTCAGTGGCCAGTTGCTGATTGAAATATCAGCGAAGTCAAAATATTTTACAATTGCTAGCCAGGGTTTTGTTATACATAAAACATAAAATGAACACATGGTTCCATTCGCATGGTACTAACACAGAGTTGCACTGTGTATGTGCTTTTGGGTGACATAAAATATAACGTAATATCAAATTGTAGTGTATGTAGAAACAACTCTGCTATAGTCCCCGCCTAGGATGCTGAAATCGCTCCGATGAGGTATCCTACTGGTTAACCTTTCGGGGTTGTTCTCGTCTACGTATCATATTCACTGGATGTTCAGGAACCGCCTTGGAACTTTGAAACTTTGTGTTAATGATGATGCATGGTATGTGGTATGTGCCCAGAGGAAGTTGTGGATTATCCTCGTGTGCAATAATGTAGGCAGAAACTCCTTTTCTATTTATAATGATGTAAGGCCCATCTCCTCGCGGGGCAAATTCGGACGTCACACCCTTAGCGGCATTACTTAGGACATAAGTGGTGACTAGTACCTTGGAGCTAATTTCTAACCCTTCTTGCTCACGTCTTCGAGAATTAGATGCAGCTTTGTAGAAATCTTATTACTTCTGTTCACATTCACGAGCGTTTTGGAATGCATTTGAGAGCGTAGCGAGATACGGAGTAATATCCGCAATAAAATCCTCGGACTGAACGATAGCCCTAAGATCATATTGGGCATCGTCGATTGTCCGTAGTTCACGCCAAAGCGCTAGATAGGCGGCAGAATACCCAGTACTTTGGCAATGTGTTGCGTTCATAGCGAACCGAATTGCTGGTAATTTCTCTGCCCAAGTGCGGTGTTGATTACCCACCATTATTGACAATTGAGCGTTTATATCGCGATTATTTCTTTCTACGGGATTTGATTGGAGATTATACAGGGGTGTAAACACTTGGCTTATCTCTAGGCAGAAAGTAACCTTTTGCATAACCGCCGATACAAATTCTACCCCGTCGTCGCTGATGATTCGCCTTGGAACTCAATACCGTAGGAACATCTCGTCTATCAGCGTTCTCGAACAATTTTCAGCAGAAGCTTCCTTTAGCGCAAATAGATATACCCAGCGGCTGTTAACATCGTCTACTATCTTTCACTATCCACTGCTTCCCATCGACATCCAGTGGAAACGGCCCAAAAAAATCGATAGCTATGGTCTCAGATCGCGGTTTACTCGACTTTGATTGATATAAACCCATCGGCTTCAGATTTGACACTATACCTTTGACAATCAATACAATTCCTAACGTGGTTTTCTTTATCTTTGTGAATACCAGGCCACGAGATATTATTTTATTTGTTTTTCGGTCGACTCCATAATGACCCGCTGTATCACTATTATGATAATGGTCCAATATCGCTGGACGCTCGGACTTAGGAATGACCAGGTGTGCTTCCTCGCTAACATCGTCGTTATAGCAATATAGTACACCTTCATTCATGATGTAACTTCTTTTAGACCCTTTTAGACCAATGAATCGCGTCGTCGGTTTTGTTTTCAAAACACTCAATAATTTGTTTCAAATCTGGGTCGTCCAGTTGTCCTGAATCTGCTTCGCTCCTCGTCGTGGCATATAAACTTCAAAAGAGCATATTTCGCTGGACTCTTGAGAAACGTGTTCTGCACTGCAGGGCGGCCGCGATAGCATATCTGCTACAACATTGGTTCTCCCAGGCTTATAGTCAATTTGTATGTTATAGGGTTGTATAAGCAGTGCTCATCTTGCAAGCCTTCCTGTTGGGGATTTCAACGTTATCAATCACTTCAACGGTAGGTGGTCAGTGATGAGCTTCACATCGGAACCTTCAATGTATCCGCGGAATTTCTGTACGGCCCATACAATAGCTAGGGCTTCTCGCTCCATCGTTGAATAGTTTTGTTCAGCTTTTGTCAGCAACCTACTTGCGTACTCAGCTGACCCCTCCCCCTGGATAAGAACTGCGCCTAGTGCATATCCACTAGCATCTGTTTTAAGGATAAAAGGTAGATTCTGGTCTGCTTACTTTAGTATTGGCGTCGTTGTCAATAACTGTTTCAAATTATCGAACGCTTTCAGTTGTTCCTCCAACCAAACCCACTTAGCATTTTTCTTCGTCAATTGCGAAAGCGGTTTCGAGACATCTGCAAAGGCATCTACAAAACGTCGGTACCATGAGCACGTCTGTAAAAACGATAATAGTTCCTTCACATTTCTCAGATGCTTACGGAGTGTTATTGCTGTAATCTAAGTGGCATCAACCTTAATGCCATCTGGCATTAGTATGTGTCCGAAGTACTTCACGGCTTGACAAGCAAAACGACATTTCTCTCTATTAGCCTTCAGCCCGAAATGATTTAGTTGTACGAAAAGCTTATTTAGCTCATCCAAATGTTCTTCGAAGTGCTTGGAGCATAATATAATATCGTCCAAATATGCGACTAGGATTATGTCACTTAACGATATCTTAAGACGGTCTATCAAGCGCTGGAAAGTAGCTGGTGCGTTGCGTAGGCCTAAGGGCATTTGGGTAAATATATATGCCAAATGGCGTAACAAAAGCAGTTTTATTTTAGGCTATTTTCCCCATATCGACTTGCCAATTTCCCGATTGCAGATCCAATGTTGACATATATCTTGTAATTTTTGCTTCATGCAGCAGATCATCAATTCGAGGCAACGGGTACCTATCTGGCTTCGTGATAGCGTTCAGCTCTATATAGTCTATGCACACCCGTATGCCGCCGGATTTGTTTGGAACGATTACGACTGGAGCTGCCCACGGTGATTCGCAATTAACTTTTACGCCAGTATTCAGCATTTTGTTGAGTTCCATCTTTAATAGGTCTTTTCACTGTACTGATAGACGGTAAGGTGGTAAAGCAATTGGAGGATGTTGACCCGGGTCGATCCTGTGTGTCCCAAATGTTGTTGCAGACGTCGGTTCCTTAAAGACGTCAGCTTGTTTTGATAGCAGTGTATCCAGCTTCCCCTTCTCTGTTACGGTCAGCTCATGGACAGTTGGCATTTCCAAGCCCAAGGAGTTGAGTGGGAAAAAAATACCATCACAAAACTCAGGAAAATCCGTAATCTTTGTTTTAACTGGAGGTGCGAATAGACGAGAAGAGCTCTCAGGTGAAGTTTCGCCAACAAGTAGAGAGTCCGTAAAGACATTTTGAACGAAGTGTGGTGAGTAGTCATTGGAGTGCGTGCGTTTGTTCTTCACGGCTGCACCATAGTTATTTTCTGCACAAATCTCTGGGGAGTCGGGAACAGCGTCGGTGGTACTATATTTTCCCACGTAACTGATGAAGTTCGATAGATCGTTTTTCGCTTTTGTACGCGGTAATTGCTATTAGCTTGTTACAACGTGCGCGCCAACACAGTCTATAGCTAAAGGTAATTTACCCGAGTTGGGCTTCCCAAAATCGTAATTCACCTGCCATATTCAGCACGCTACGAGCTTGCTCCAAAAAGTTTGCACCTACGAGCGTACGGATTTTCGTCGCATTACGTATTCATATAATTCGTATCTTCCGTTGCCTGTTGCCGATAGTGATGTCACAATTAGTTCACCCTGCATTCCAAACATCTCAATGTGGACCGATGGAATTGCTCTTCATTGCTATTCCCACTACATTTTGGGCAGTTTCCATGATAAAATCCTGATGCACCACAGTCATAGCATGAAAACGAAGCGCCACGTTTGACTTGCGGCGCTGCTGTACTGGTACTTGCTGTAGCCTGATGTTGTTGCTGTTGAGCATGTTGCGACTGTTGTTCCTTTTTCCTTTTAAAGCAAACATCTGCATTATGCCCTCGTATCCTACAAAATTAATACCGTTTCGGTTCTTCCGTGTGTTCGGGTTTTTCTTTAAGAAGTAGCGCGGCCTGTTTTGCTTCTGCTAAAAATAGTTCTGCGTCCCGGCAGAACTCGCCGAAAGATAAAAATGCTTCACGGTGTACGAGCTCTCTAATTTTTACGGACAAGAGTCTGTACACCATGTTCAGTTGCACAGTTTCGCTTATGGAATTCGTCAACTGAGAAAAAAGCAGTCGCGTTTTGCAGATAAAACTGGGCTTATGCACTGGTTGTTTTTGTTCAAACAAATTTAAAAAAATGTTCCAATCAGGAGTTGGAGGCAAAAATGTTGAGCGGATGAGCTCTGTTGCATTGGCGAAAGTATTCACCATTTCCTTTACGCCAATCCACCATGTTGCAGCGTATTCCTCCAACAATAGTGGCATTCCGCGCAAAGCATCATTGTGTGATATGTTTTCGGTATCTTTATACACCGTTATGGCTGTATCTGCTGCGGAATCACGTTGCCCTCGAAAACGTAATGTACAATGCGTGAAAGAACCGCTATTTTTATTGCTTAAAATTGCGGCTAAAATTTGATTAAACTGCTCCGGTGAAAAAGTAGCCATACTTGCTGTGGTTGGTTAGGTACGATTGTTGTTTGTCCGTAAATAATAAGGCATTTATCATTTAAATAACACTAACAATTTATTTATTCATTGTATTTAGAGTACAGAACACTCAGCTTAGCTTTTGTAAGTTTGGACTGTCCGAAGCAATATCGGACGAGAACCGCACTCGTCAGTGGGCAATGGCTGATTAAAATATCAGCGAAGTCAATATATTTTACAAGTGCTAGCCAGGGTTGTGTTATACATAAAACATAAAATGAACACATGTTTGCATTCTCTTGGTACTACGACAGAGTTGCACATACGCAGTGATACGCATAAAATATAACGTAAGATCAAATTGTAATGTATGTAAAAACAGCTCTGCTACAGGAGTTATATACCTTTTTTGATTTTTATATCTTTAATGAACATGAAATGTTTATAAGCATGAGAAGAAGAAGAGATGGGACCATCAATAAGTAAACTGAAATAAAAAGGACGATGAGCTGTGCCGATTTAGCAATGCCCATCTCTCCGTCCGTCTGTCTGTCTGTCCGTCTGTCTATTTGAACGCAAATTCAGCACGCAGGTTTCCAGGTATGCAAGCAATGTTCGAGGAAAGACTGGGTGAAACCGGTTAAGGTCCACGCCCCCTTCTATATGAAAGATTTTGAAGAGAATCGTAGACATATTAAATAGGAAATAACTTTGCGTAAAATAGTTTCACATAATGTATATTTCACTTTTAAAGTTTCTGTAAACTAAGAAATCCAAAAAATTTTAAATTTTCGAAAATGGGCGTGGCCCCGCCCCTTTTATAGTGGATTACTCCAAAAAACTTTTTATTGCATAACTCCGCCAAAAATTGATTTGTCGGAACAAACTTTGGTGAAAATGTTCTTTGTATAAAGGTAACTATTTGTTGTAAAAATGGGCGAAATCGTTTAATGTCCACGCCCATTTTTTTAACATAGTTCTGAAAATTTTTTTTGGAAAATTTAAAAAGCGATATTTCTACAACTAAGCAAGATATATCAATCAGATTGTGCACACGTAATAAACTTTTTAAGGGAAACTCGACCGCAAACAAATTTTGTAAATTTTGAAGAAGTAGGCGCGGCACCGCTCACTTTTCAGCATAAAATTTCTATTTTCAAAGGCAGTCGCTTAAAATTAAATCTGTTGAAGGAGAGGACGAATTTGTTCCTCTACCCGGAACGGAACAAAGGTCCGTCAACATTAATAACAGTACAGAAATAAGTATTAGCAATGAACAGTTTATTAAGAAGCTACTTACAGAATATGGCATGGAAAATTGTAAGGCCGTAGCAACACCTTTGGATGCTGGTTTTCAAGTGAAATGTAACAGTGAGCACTGCAAACAAATTGATAGAACAAAATATCAATCGTTAATAGGATCTTTGATGTGTTTGGCACTTGCGACTCGACCTGATATAAGGCATTCTGTATGCAAACTTTCGCAAAGGAATACTGACCCTCATGCCGAACATGAAAATGCTGCGAAACATATTCTTCGATACCTTTCGAAGACGGCGAAGTACAAACTGCACTATTAAAAGAGGAGAAAGTCGATAGAATGTTACGTTGACGTAGATTGGGGTGGTGATACCACAGACCGGAAATCATTTACTGGATATGTCTTTGTATTGGCAGGTAGTGCGTTTTCTTGGCAGTCTAAAAAACAAACTACCGTTGCGCTAAGCAGTACTGAAGCAGAATATATGGCACTGTCAGCAGCTACAAAGGAGGCAATATACATAACAAAACTTTTGAGAGAAATAGGTTTGCATTTCGATGGTAAACCGATGATTATAAATGGAGATAATGTCAGCGCACAGCAGCTTGTTAAGAACCCGGTATATCATTCACGAAGCAAGCATATTGACACTAGATATCACTTTATTCGGGAAATATATATGAAAAAGGAAATCGAGCTAAACTACACTTCAACCAACGAAACGGTAGCTGATATTTTAACAAAGAACTTATCAAAAATTAAACATTATAAATTTGTTGAAATGTTAGACCTAAGCTTTGAAGTAAAAGTCAATCAGAGAAAAAAAAAACGAAAAGAAACTTTTGTGAAACATATTTTTTGTTTTTTTGCTGTTTTAAATATAAATTTTGAAATGGCTTCTATTTGCCAAATAGAGAAGCTTAATAATTTCAACTACGATTCTTGGAATGTACAAATGAAAAGCGTTCTTGTGCATTTGGAGCTATGGCAAATTGCAAATGGGAGCAGTCTCAAGGCGCAATGTACAACCACGGAAGCAACTGCAAAATGGGAAAGTCAGGACGAGAAAGCTCTAGCCTCAATTACTTTAAGTGTATGTTCATCGCAAATTAACCACATCAAACATGCGACTTCAGCGGCTACGGCTTGGAATATTCTGAGAGAAATTCATCAGCCACGAGGACCTGCTAGGAAAGTAGCACTGTTTAGGGATCTATTGAATCACAAAGTTATGAGTGATAAAAATATAGTTTCGTACGTTAACACATTCATGGATATTGTTGAAAAACTGAACGAAATCAATGTTAAGTTACCAGAAGAGCTTTTGGTAATCATGATGTTATCAAATCTGCCGAAGTCATATGAGTCGTTCATAGTTGCTATAGAGACGCGAGATTTGTTGCCAGCATTGAGCACACTAAAGGTGAAGCTAATGGAAGAAGGTAACCGGAAAACGGCACTTGAACGAAGTGCAGATGATATCAGTGAGCAAGCTTATGTAGCACGTGACAAGAGTGTGCAAGAACATAAGAAGATGTCAAAGAATTCGAATGTAAAATGCTTTAACTGTGGTAACAAGAAAGAAGAAGTCAACAGAAAAACGAAATGATGAGAAGATGCTTTCTATACTAGCTGCAGCGCAAACAACGCTCGGGAAAGGTAATTGGTGTATCGATAGCGGAGCAACTTCATATCTGTAAGTAAAGGTGTAGAGCACCAGAACACAGGCGTTTTTACCAATATTTACGCAATCGTTAAAGAGAATTTTGGCGAAGAAATCACCAGGGGTAAGCATACGAATAATCTTTTATGGTATGTAATGAGAAAAACAAATGTTTTGGCCTTCAAGCTTCAAATGAGAATGCTATGATATGGCATAGTCGATATGGACACTTGAATTTTTCAAGTCTAACTCATATTAAAAAGAATGATATGGTAACTGGTTTAAAAATAAAAGGGGTTTCTAACGATCTTCAGTGCACAACTTGTATGGCAAGTAAAATTTGCAGCAAAACTTTTACGAAAAAAGAGGTAAATCACTCCGAAGATGTTTTAGACATTATTCATACAGATGTATGTGGCCCAATGAGTAAAAAATCATTAGATGGTTCGAGATACTTTGTCACTTTTATTGATGGCAAATAATAATTTATGTACGTTTATATAATTAAATCGAAATCGGAAGTTTTTGAAACATTTAAGGTTTTCAAGTCGCTGGTAGAGCGCAAAACGAATAAGAAAATAAAAGTTTTGAGAAGTGATAATAGTACCGAATACGTTAATAGAGAATTTGATAGTTTTCTGAAAATAAACGGAATTCAAAGGCAATTAACGGTACCATACACACCACAACAAAACGGTGTAGCCGAACGAGCTAACCGTACTTTAGTAGAAATGGCTAGAGAAATGCCATAGCTCCGGCAAAAACTAATTTATCCAAACGATATTTGGAGAAAACTTTGTAAATGTAAAGGTAATTGTTTCTTCTTTAAATGGTCATCTAACCGCCTGGGCGATTTTGACCGTCCAACATAGCTCGCCAGTCGTTTCTTCGTTGCGCCAACTGGCGCCAATTGGAAACACCGCGGGATCGCAAATCGGTCTCCACTTGGTCCTTCCATCGGAGTGCTGGTCTCCCTCTTCCTCTGCTTCCACCGGCGGGTGCCGATAAGAATACCTTCTGGGCTGGAGCATCTTCGCTCATTCGCACTACGTGGCCTAGCCAGCGAAGCCGCTGTGTTTTAATTCGCTGAACTATGTCGGCGTCTGCGTAAAGTTCATACAGCTCATCATTAAATCTTCTTCGGTACTCGCCGTCGCCAACGCGTAGAGGTCCACAAATCTTTCGAAGAACCTTTCTCTCGAATACTCCCAGAGCCGCCTCATCAGATGTTGTTAGTGTCCACGCTTCTGCACCATATAGCAGGACGGGTGCGATGAGTGACTTGTAGAGTTTTATTTTCGTTCGTCGAGAGAGGACTTTACTTTTCAATTGCCTACTCAGTCCGAAGTAGCATTTGTTTGCAAGAGTGATTCTTCGTCGGATTTCTAGGCTAACATTATTGTTGGTATTAATGCTGGTTCCCAGGTAAACGAAGTCCTTTACTATTTCGAAATTATTGCTGCCAACAGTGGCTTGGTTGCCAAGGCGCGAATGCGCTGACTCTTTGCATGATGACAGAAGGTACTTCGTTTTGCCCTCGTTATTAATTGTTTGTTTGTGGCGAAATCGGTTAACGGCCGCGCCCACTTTTTTAACATAGTTCTGAAAAAATTGTTTGTAAAATATAAAACGCTATATTTTTATAACCATGCAAGCTATATCAATAAGATCTTGCACACTTGCTTTTAAGTGAAACTCGACCGCAAAAAATTTTGTGGAATTTGGTAAAGTAGGCGTGGCTCCGCCCACTTTTTAGCATACAAATTCTGCTATTTGCAATGGTGGTTGCGTGTAATTTAAATTAGATATTGGTCAGCTGCTTCTCAATAGTATGTAGTATACTCCTGCCAAAAATTAAGCAAATCGGATAACACACAAGAAAAATATCCGGGCAAGTTGTTAATACCCAACTTCAATAGGGAATTTATATACCTTTTTTGATTTTCATACCTTTAATGAACATGAAATGTTTGTAACTATGTGAAGAAGAAGAGATGGGACCATCAAACAATAAACTGAAATAATAACGGCGATAAGCTGAGTCGATTTAGTAATCTCCGTCTCTCCGCCCGTCTGTCTATTTGAACGAAATTTTTTCAAACATAAAATGTCCATGTATTGGTATTTTGAAAAAATGTGGTTAGCAGTTGTTGGTGGGGAAGCTATTAATATACAAATAAATTAAAGGAGATGTACCGTGTGGCGGTAGTGTTGCCGGCCTATCACACCGAAGTTCCAATGTTCGAGTCCTGGGACTGGTAACATCAAAAGTGGTTTGAAAAAGTTTTTCCAATTTGTAAAATTTAAAATCAAAACGGCCCACAAATTGGAAGGGAAGCACGACGCAAAAATCTCTAAAATCTCTCATTTATATTTTTTTAAAATTAATTTACCGCTAAAAACTCATAACAGAAGTGTTTTTATTGAAAACAATCAGCTGGCTTTACGAGTATAATACGAACTGAAAATTATTAAAATAGGCCTGCGTAAATTGGTATGCCATAATAGATCGCTACTAGGTATAAAATGGTCGGGTCGAGCTTAGACTTCCTTACTTGTTTAATATAATTTTAATAATAGTCCTGTTTCTTTACACGCATATACATCTGCGACTGCGACTAAAAAAAAACGGTCATCGGCAATTGCTCATAATCCATAACACTATTTGTCAGCACTGGTCCTCCTCCGTCAGATAAACAGATATTTGTTTATGAAGTAGATCAACGCGCATTCCTTCTGTTGTTATTCCGCTTATTATTGAGAGATGATAAAACAGTTGCTGAAAATCGGTAAAGCAGTTTGCAAAGTGTAGAGAAAACATTTTGGAAGTACTGATTTTATCTGCCATTATTCAATAGTAGCAAATAAAGTTGTGAGCTTAGCAGTCCATACAACTATTAAGCGCAAGCTCGTATGCGTGTGAAAATAAATACGGCTAATATATTGTTAATAAGTTAATGATTTGTGGTCGAAACATCGCCCGATCGGTAGTTTTTGAGAGGTTTGAGTATTGTTATTAGTTCCTTTATTCAAATACTCAGAAAGAATTTTTTTCTTGGGTACACAAATAGAACTTAGTTAATTAAAAATGTTTGCAAACTCTTTTACTTTTATGCAAATATCATCCGTTTCTCGTTAAAAAGACGAGCAATACTCCGAGAGCATATCTACGACAGCACCCCTCTTTCCCAGTTCTGGTGTTGGATCCAAACAGGGAACAAGAAATTGGATCTTCTGCGTTTGTTGGAAAAAGATGTATGTTAAACGTTAAGCTGTGTTCATTAGTTTCTTCAAAACTAGTTTACCCCTTTCCCTGTTCACGCCCAAGGGCACCCGTGTCCAACGTCGATCTATTGTCGCACAAACGCCCATTCCAGATACAGTCTTCACGACCGGCAGTTACAATACTGCCCAGAAGGTGGAGCTCCTCCTCCGGGCGGCCCGGATCCATCACCCTCTCGACTGCGACGACGCACGCGACCTAGCGTGCTCCCACCTACGCATACGCACCAGTCCTTTCACTTCGCATAATGCAGCTTTACTGCAACTACTTAACTGGCAAGGTTGCGGAAACAGTTAACTTTATGAAACGGCAAAGCACCAAAGTAGCCGCCATACAGGAGACAAACCTCGGCTCCCGATCAGATCATCGGACACGAGAGGGGTACAATATCCATCGCCACCCCCAAAAATTAAGGATATATCTCCATGAGCACTATGATGAACCCCGGCACCACATTATTAGTCCATTTAGTTCAAAGATGAATCGGCAGGCCTTCAACAACATGCACATATAGTCAGTAAACACCTTTTCAGCTCTCATTCGACGAATGCACTTATTCAGTCACAAGCCCCACTTGTTGCCGATGAGGATCACGAACTCCCGAGGGAGACAAGAGAAGAACTGAAAAAACTTCCTTCTGCATACTTTAAGAGATTATACTCTTACCTATCCAGACACCAACCATCTTTCACCTACTCGACAGAGCAAACTCTTCTAACACCAATCTCACTATGGTGCAACCCTATCAAACCACTAGGTTCCCAGTACTTCGGAAGACTTTGATGGCAATGCTTTCTAAGATCGGCAGGACGAAGCATTGCAAATCTTCTTGTTTAACTTCCATCTTTTGATGCATGAACCTTGTAAATCACTAAACTGGCCCAATTTCTCGGGGAAAACGTCCAAATGAGAGTGAAGTAACTGAATTTTGATTGAAATTTTAAATCCCATTGCTGAATACGCATTCAGCAACTTAGTAACATTGCCCTTGTAATCCTCACGTCTTTGGCTGCCTAGAAAGTTCGTACACTAAGATTGAAAACTACTCCAAGCCCTTTGTTCAACCGTTCTTAGCTTTAATGAAAATTCAGTATCTTTTATTAGCTTGCGATTCTGAGGCCCAATAAAAATTCATTTAAATTAATAAGAATCAATTAATGAACCATGAGCAATAACGTTCAGAAATAATGAAGATTTTACGTGAACAAATGCTGCATTATCTACATTAAGCTTTTTAACAAATTACTTCATGTAACCCAGTTTTAAATACAGTGGTGTCAAAACTATATTTTTCGGATCCAAGAGTGGAGTTCTCAGCAGATTTTTCTCGCCAAATCGAATCTTCTATGCCACTCACAAACTAAAGTGCATACCCATCACTAGTGTTAAAATTTTAATGTCACTGACAATTTTCCTTTTGTGCATTCCATAGAACTTTTTCAATAAAATCGTATGTTTCCATCATTCCATAGGTATTCACTAACGGAACCGAAAGCATCTCCTTCTGGTTAGACAGCAAAACAGCTTTTAAGTCTAAAGAGAAAATTTTATTTGTTAGTTATTTTTATAATTCACACAATCCAGCGATGAAAAGGCGCCAATCTTTTGGTTCGTCCGCATCCGCGCAATAAGCCAAGTTGTGTGTTTCTTTGTCAATTTGGAAAACTTCCCGAAACAGCAAGCGCTCATCACTTAGCTGCGCCGTAATTTTAAAATCTTCATCCACTATATGCCCCTGCTTTAATCTAATTTTGCTGAATTGTTATAACCAGATCCACAAAATCCTAGTTAGAAACAAAATGGTGTTCAGAACGCGACCGAGATAGTACTTTCGCCGCCGTCTTCTGCCGAAAAGTCTTTAGCTTTGTTTAATTTTTGCTTGGCAGTAAGTACTTGTGCACTTCATTTGAGGTTGATAAAGTATTGCCTCCGAAACACTGGAAACATTGGCATATTTGATATATTTATGGATTTTATAACTATATCTGTATAAATGTGAATGCGGATATTCAGTTTTTGTTCAAATTTGTCGATAATTGTGTAGGGCTATGCAGTCTCGTTCGATAAACGTGCTTTTCATTTGCATTTTGTTCGCGAATCGACATGTTGCTAAGACTCCTGAGCTTTGTTCACTCCTACTAGTTTGACATCTTCTTTTGCGACTCGGAGTGGAAGGCAGTGGATGAAGGTACTCCATATACTACGCACCTGGGTAACCTCGCGCCATTTTTCATGGCGCCGTCTACGAAGTTGTCTACAATGTGTTTTTATAAATAAAAATAATCTAGCGCTCCTGGCCCTTCTGGCCAGAGTATATGTCTACAAGTAGCGCACCTTATTCCGAAGCCCCACAACACAAACCAACACAGGGTGGTTTGCATTCAATATTAAAACAAACAAATTTTAATAGTATTATATTGGCCCATAAAATTTACTACTTATTGAAAATGAAGCAGTTCTACTTCGCTAATTTTCCGAAAAGTGGCACCAAAGTGGTATAAAAAATGTGTATCTTCACAGTGCTTTGTTGAAAATAGAGTTAATTCTTTATGAACAGTGTGTCTTGTGACCATGATTTCTCAGTCGCGGCTATTTTGATCCGAGACTGTGACTGCACAGTGATAGACACAGAATAAGAGCAGTATCTGTATTCGGGGAGGATAAAATTTAAAAAAATTTTATAAAATTTTGACTGTAAAGTGTTCGGTGACACAGAACAGTTGCAGCCAGAAAGCGCATTTTGACATTTCATTGAGAAAGAGAGTTATAAGTTTCTGCTGGGCGAATTTCACTCAGTAAAACTTGCAAGTGATAACAGCTCATCGTGACTTGGGAAAGCAGCAGCAATAATTTGAAAATTGTAGCTATTAATCAGTTAAAATGGCAACAGATGTTTTGCTGCAAGTTTTTACTGACTCCTGTTCGGCGTTTCGAGAGAGTTTTTCGTCCTTCTCACTTTGCTAACACTTCTTTGCAAGTTTTGTCACCGAACACAGCTAATGACTATTGTTATCTTTGTTTTGGTTATGCAACTTTATTTGCAGTGGTCGAATATTGCAAAATTTAAGAAACTTTCAATCAAATTAAAACAATAGCAATAGCAAAATAGTTACCTACCTTTCCAAAAAACTACCAAAAATGACTATAAGTTTTGGTTTTTAAACGACATTTCCAAAGTAATTTCCGTTTACACACCAAAAGACAATATTCACATTTATTAAAATTGCTCATTCGAAACTTAAAGCAAGCCCATGATAATTCATGTTGCAATAAACATTAAAAAACATTGGGAAAAGCATACATTTTTTTAGTCTGCACGTATTTGTTTCTGTGATAAATTTAAATTCGCATCTGCATTACTCTATCATCTAAAAAACACAGATTCATTGGTTCATATTGACGAAGCCAATACGTGATTGCGATTATTACGATTATTGCAACCGTGATTGAGGACGGGAGCAGATTCTGTCAAAGGCAGTCAGTCACGGAGTTTTATTTGAAGCTGTTCTGCGATTTATTGTATTTCAGTGGCTGAAGTTTAATTATTACCTCATTGTTATTTTCTAAGAGACAAGTATTTTTGTTTAAGCGTCTACAATTTTTTGTTTGTTTGTTTAGATTACATATATCGTTAAATAATATTTTTTTATCGTTGAATAACATATTTTTAGTTTGATCATATATTATTAGTTGAGTTACTTTTTCATGCATTAAAAAAACATTGGAAATAATTAGATTTTAGTCTTATTGACCTGGTATTATCTTCAAAATACTTTTTTCCGCTAATCATATTCGCAGAAATTTTGCGAATGCAAATGTCCAAAAGCATGGGAATATTCGCAAAACGCTAGGAACGCCTACGCGGATATAAAAGTTATGTATCATTGAAGACAGAATTGCTTGGAGGTCTTCCTGAAATTATATTACGTATACACTGATTAAAAACAAAAAAAAAAAACCCACGCAAACAAACCAACACAAATTATTCGCCCAATATGTTACTAAAGACGAAAAATTAAAAGAGTTCAGTTATCATACTGTTTTTACAGTTTCCTGGCATTTATCAAGATATATCAACAGTGAACATACTTTTGTTAACGGCAAAATGCCGTTATTTCAAGCAATATATGTCAAGACCTATGGAAAATTGGTTTTTGGCTCCTTAATCCAGATTTTGAGTATGCAGTGTTTGTATGCTTTTAAGGGGTACAACAAATGTGAGCCTCAAAATAGCACTGTTAATTTTTTTATTCTATTTTTTCTATTGTAAAGTAATACTATTCTGAGGTCAGAGGGAATATATTTATTTTTAGGCTTTTATCAATATTTGCTATCGTAGTTATGTCATTAGTTAATTTACATTTTGTATATATGTATTTTTTCGACAGCCTGGAGCCACGTATTACTCAGTCGGTGAGAGAGCTGGGAGATCTCCTTCTTGCGATAAAAGGTGGAAATAACATTAATTCGAATCAAACAGCGCAACGAAATGTTGTTGCCCTTGAAGCTGATGATGTTCTTCGACCATTAATGGATTTGTTAGATGGATCTCTAACCCTTTATGCTCAATCCTGCGAAAAGACTGTGCTTAAACGACTGTTGAAGGAACTATGGAAGATTGTTATGCGTACATTAGAGAAGACTATTGTTTTACCCCCAATGACAGATAAGACTGTAAATATGAAGCAAAATTTATTATATATAACATTACAAATCATTTCATTTGTATTATAGATGATGTTTAAGCACTTAACAGACAATGCTAAAAATTTAGCATCAAATGCCAAAATCGAGGATATGGGCAGATTATTCAAAAGTCACATGGCAGGAAAACAAGATGTAAAGAGCGCACTCAGCGGCGTAATGGACATATCAAAAGAAGTGGAAAAAAACTTATCACCTAAGCAATGCGCTGTTCTTGATGTAGCCTTAGATACTATTAAGCAATACTTCCATGCTGGTGGTAATGGCCTTAAAAAGACATTCTTAGAAAAATCTCCAGAGTTGCAGAGTTTACGATATGCCTTAAGCCTGTACACACAGATGACAGATACACTTATTAAAACCTTCATTTCAAGTCAAGTACACGAAAGTAAGTTCAGGAATTATCAATTTTTCAATTAAATCTGCGGATTTGTATAACCTTTGTTACTTTATTACTTTGTTATACAAAAACTACCTGTTCTATAGCCTCTTCAATTCCGCACCAAAATTAAGCTACAAAAATAGATTTGTATACCTTAATTTTAATAATTGGAATTCAAAAAATTTTTTTTCGATATCATTTGAGAGAAATAATGCAAAATCACCAATGATTTGACTATGAAAACTTTTGTCCACATACATATGTGGGCATTACAACTGAAGAGGATAAACCAGAATATATAGCTTTTTCCAATATTCCTTTGCCGGTTAGTGTTTTTACGTAAAATGATTTCATTAGCATGTATTATTATAAAGTATAGCAAAAAATCTGTGCCAATAATCGAGATAGTACCACTATTATGCTTTTCGTGTCAGGATCTATAATCACACATTTCACGACTTTTCCTCAAAAATTGTGGATTTTATGGACAAAAAACTACATCTCAACTCCATACATACATTTACATACATACATTTACACTACAATTTCAAAAAACCCTATTATTTTCGCTGTTGATTGATTATCAAGATATTTCAATATTTTTTTTGTTTGTTTTTTTGTACAATGGTTGGTTTGCCAAGCCAATGCCGAAGAGCGCCCACATTTAGAAAAACTTTCCAAATCAAATATCTAGATCTCAGTCCAGCGTTACAATTAAAGCAGCTACAGCAGAAGCATTAGGCCGTGACCCACAGAGCTTTATAATAATTAGTAGTGCCATTCAACTCCGCAGAAGAATAGTAACACGCTCACAGTTGTTGATGTGGCGATGTTTCGCCCTGCCTAGCCTAGAATAAAGTTGGTGTTTGAGGAGTCTGCTCCACCGAGCAGGCAAACATTAGCCGCTGAGCACACCAAGTCTACTGAACCTACCGGTGCAACTTTTTAGCAATATTGGATATTATATTCATTCCATGTTCACTTGCGCCATCCATGTCGTAAGTAAGGTAGCCGAGAATCGTTCGGAGTCTTGATCATTCGCCTCAGATAACTGGCGATCCAAAGCTTACGACAAGAGAAAGAACCGGGTGATGGTGCTGTTTTGCGGAAGCCATGCTTACTTTCGATTAACCGCAAGTTAGCGGTGTAATAAGGGGACAAACTGTCTGCAGAGTCTTCACTCTTCACCAGAGGAGAGATATAGAAAGATACGAATCCCTTTCGTTAGCTGCTTCCATTTCTCGGGAATGACGAAAGTTAAGTATTTTGCTCCCTCAAGGCCGCGATGTTCTAATATCAGAGTTCCGGATGACATCCACAACCTTTGTGTTGGTATGTACTTCCCTGGAAATAAGACGCGCCATTTCTTTATCACCCGGAGGATGCTATACATATTGTCAGCAGAAAACGGGCGAAAAGGTTTCGTCGGATTTGACTGCATACCACAATTGACCAACAGTGCGATGCTCCTCCCACTTGGTGCATTTGTGCTGATAAACCACCCTATCGATTTTAGCATTAGGATCCTTAATTTGAAGATCGGGAGGGACTCTGGAGCCCTGGGGTGTAAACAACGTGGAGCTGTGTGTAGGTGGTTTCAGCTCGGATTAACTTGACTTATGCAAACATATTTTGCGTGAAGCACATTGAATAGAGTTTGCACGTTTAACGTAATTCTTTTTCGAGCAAACGCAGCTGATCCAGTCGCATGGCCCGGATGAGGTTAGAATGATGAAGAGTGTTTTAGGGGTAGAACACCCTACTCATTATCGTAAGACGGTAAGAGTAACACAATTCGCATGTTTGTGCTTCTGTGTAACTGTGCTTCACTCCACTTTGAAACAAACTATCATCCCATCGTTGTGACCCGCAGACAGATAAAATATGTTATATGTTTGTGAGCCAGATAATTTTGCTTGGCTTTCATATTTACGTCCAAACCTTTTGATAACCACATTTTGGACCATCTTTTCTATTGACCAGCGATGTTGGCGTTTTACAAGCGATATATCAAAATCGAGCATAGCCGTTGTTTATTTGAGTCATTCAAAAGACATATTGCACTTTTAGTCTTGTTATACTTGTAATGCAAAGTATGTGTTCCATCGCTTATCGGGAGTTGAATTTTGAATTTTATATGGTAATAAAATGACACGATATACCTCCGATAATACTAAGGCCGAGCTTCGGTGGTGCAACCATATTTTCTAAAAACGTGCAACTTTTGGTGTATGCTGATGACATTGGCATCATTTTCTTACTCCAAACCAGAAAAAGATGGAAGCACCAAGTCTAGACCGATTTGCGATCCCGCGCCAATTGAAGAAATAACTGGGGATTATGTTCTTCTGCTTTAAAAAGCGGTTAACCAACTGAACGATTTTGGATGTCCAACATAGGTCGGCAGTCGTTTCTTCTTGCTGCCAACTGCTACCACCGGCGAGTGCCGATAAGAATACCTTCATACGCACAACATGGCCTAGCCAACGAAGACGCTGGGTTTTAATTCCTTGGACTCTGTCGATGTCAGCGTAGCGCTCATACCTCTCGTTATTAAATATTCTTCCGTACTCACCGTAGCCAAAGCGTTAGGCTCCATAAACCTTTTCTAGAACCCTTCCCTCGAATGCTCACAGAACCGCCTCATCAAGTGTTGTCAGTGTACAAACTTCTCCACCATAAACCAGAACGGGTACGATAAGTGACTTATTTTCGTGCTTCGAGAGCGGTCTGTACTTCCCAATTGCCTACTCAGTCCGAAGTAGCTACTCAGTGTTTGCTAGAGTGATTTGTTATTGGATATCTAGGCCAACATTATTGTTGGTGTGAAGTCCTTTAATATTTCGAAATTATGGTTGCTAATAGTAGCGTGGTTGTCCTCGTTCACCACCAAACCCACTTTCACGTTTGTTTTCTAGTTTTAAGTAAGCAGAAGTTACGGCGTTGTTAAGGCCAATGATATCAATGTCGTCGGCATACTTAACTAGCACGCTTTTATTTTCCCCAGCATCAAATCAAAGAAATCACTTTTCTGAAACCTTGTTTGGTTTCGGTCGAAGCGGTGCTTCCCAATGTCTGCCTGCGGGTCATTGTGCACAGCCGTATAAGTTATGTGGGGAAACCAAATTCAGACATAGCGGCATATAGCTTTGCGGTTAAATGACGAAGATGAAGAAGAAGCTTTCAAATTGGCGGGACCTACGGTTTTATACCGACTCCGAACGGAATCTGAAAGACAGATGAATTTTTACTGAGCGATGTTCTTAGTCCAGCGTTCAAACCCCGTAGCATAGATGTAATATAACTGATAGAGATGCTTTGCCAATTAATAATAAGTCGAAATGTCATTCGACCCCGTAGACAACAGTTGCGGCTGAAAAGAACAAATCTCCGCTGTGCACTGGGATGGGGATTAAAAATTGCTTCAATGTATGTGTTTAGTCATAAATATTACACCAAGCATTACCTGCCTGGGGTTGGGAGATTTATAGTTTCAAACGATTAGTATAAAGTGGAAAGCTAAACAATGAGGCTCATTGTAAATTTCTCAAGGCAAAAAGTAAGAATTACTTTTGAATCGATTCTAGCCTATTAACTAAAACTTGATAACGGTTATTCCAGATAATCGAGCCATATTCCAATATCGCTCTTACTAAAGTAGTAAAAAGAGTCTTAAACTTTGGTTTCCTCAAAAGCGGTGCCGCCATATAGTGCTCGTGGTCGGAGTACGTTGTCAAAAATGAGGCAATGTAATAGCAATCACGTGAAAACTAAAGAGATGGTGAAGTCTACCGTAACGTAATATAGAGGCAAGCATAATACAGGGTGTTTTTTTACAGGTTTGTTTTTCGAATAGAGATAAAACTGGCATTTTGTGGTCAAATCTGGCAACTCTAATGTCATTTATGTTCAGTTTGGTTTGCCATTTCATCGTGAACAGGTTGACAAAAGAACAACGCTTGCAAATCGTGCAAATTTATTTCGAAAATAATGGTTCAGTTCGCGAAGTTTACCGTGAGCTCCGTCCATTTTATGGTCGACATAATCGTCCATCAGAGCAATTAATTCGGTTAACCATGGATCGTTTTCGCACTACGTTTACTCTATGTGATAATACGCATCCGCAGAGACGTCGAACAGTGCGCACCGAAGAAACAATTGCCGCTGTAGAGCAAAGTGTTGAAGATGACCCGAATGAATCGATTCGCCACCGTGCACAGCAATTGGAGCTTTGTCCATCAACTTTATGGAAGATTTAGCGCAAAGATCTTGGCTTGCGACCTTACAAGATCCAGCTTGTGCAAGAATTAAACCCGCGAGACCATGCGTCGTGATTTTGGTGTATGGGCCGAAAATGAGATTGATTTCGATGCTGATTTTCATCGCAAAATTTTGTTCAGTGATGAGGCTCATTTTTGGTTGAATGGCTACGTCAACAAGCAAAATTGCCGCATTTGGAGTGAAGAGAATCCACATGAGACCCTTGAAACGCCATTACATCCACAAAAACTGACTGTTTGGTGTGCTCTATGGGCTGGTGGAGTCATTGGGCCATACTTCTTCCGCAATAATGCTGGAGAGGCAGCTACCGTTAATGGAGACCGGTATAGAGCCATGATAACCGACTATTTTGTTCCCGAATTGGATGGCATGAATGTGGATGAGTTGTGGTTCCAACAAGACGGCGCTACATGCCACACAGCGCACGTCACAATCGATTTATTGAAGGAAACATTCGATGAGCGCATAATTTCGCGGAATGGACCTGTCAATTGGCCACCAAGGTCGTGTGATTTGACACCATTGGATTATTTTCTTTGGGGATATGTGAAGTCGCTCGTCTACACCAACAAACCAGAAACGTTAGGAGAATTGGAAGCCAACATTCGTGGCGTTATTGCCGACATACGGCCCCATATGCTCGAAAAAGTGGTTGAAAATTGGACCTGTAGAATTGGCTTTATTCGAGCCAGCCGCGGTGGCCACATGCCCGAAATCATATTTAAACATTAATGGCATAAAATTATCCTTCCAATAAAGCCAAATTGATGGACCTTAAAACGATTTTCTTGTGTTTTATTTCAATTTGAAGCTCTATACCCCTAAAAAAAACACCCTTTATATTACGGCCGTCATGACGGTGGCAATTCGTCCAGAAACGTTTATTCACACCGTCATATTCAAAACGATGAGAATTCAATCAAATATGTTTACACAAAACAACAATTCCGACATTTCTGTTGCTTTGAAACAAATATTAGAAGTAAATAAAAGTTAAAAACAAAAAAAGTATGCAGCAAAATAGTTCGTAATATAGCGGCACCGCTTTCGTAACATAAGGGTAACTAAATTCCATCTTTTTCAAAGGCTAAAACACCTCTAGCCTCATTATGTAATTGGCATGAAACTTTGTTATTATAAGAGATGCTCCGGTGGAAAACTCATTTAAATACGCATGGAATCGCAATGGAATCACATTACAGCTCTCTTGAATACTTTTCATTTCATAGCAATATTATTCACAACAATTATAAGTTTTGGTGGAACATATTTAGAACAAAATCTCTAGCTGTTCTTTGTGCCTGTCAGATTCTAAAAAATCCACTCTGATATCTATCCCGCACAACTTGTCTTAAAATCTACTTTTTTCTTTCTCTATGCTATTTACATATATAATATTCTTTTTATGCCACTGCATTTGTGACCGGCATTGATTTCCGCCGAAAAAAAATGATTTTCCTATCCACATGTGTACTTATAAAGTACTTTATTGCCTTTTTAGAAACTGAACCATTTTTTTTAATATAAATTTCGGAAACAGATGATTTGTATACCAACAATTCAATTATTCATCACTTAAATTTAAGCTAACAGATCGCTGGGTTTTTGTGTCAACTAAAATCCTATTTCTATTAACATTTACCAAAACAATGAGCATGCACCGCCATCTGGTTTCATTGATCAATATTCATGGTGGACTTTGTGCTGGTAGTATAAACTTTTTTATTAGAACACAGTCCGTGCTCATCGGTTTTGTTTATTTCTTATACCAACAATTCAATTGAATTCAATTGTAAAGTACCATGACTATACATGAACTCAATAATAATTTTATTTTTTATGAAAATTATCATTGTTTTTATTTTTAATACAAATTTTTAATTTGTTTTTCTTATAGATCCATTTCGGAAGCTGCTAAGCTTCTTCATAAGAGAAATTTTGGCACGCATTGCTAACCACTAAGCTAACAATACGCTGGTTTTGATGTCATCTAAACTCCTAGTTCTATTTTTCTTTACCATATGCATGAACCACTTCTGCCATTTGACAGTTAGTAATGTGATCATGATGGATTTTTTTACAGATCTGTTTAATTATTTATCTGCTGTCCCTAAACATTTTTCCTACTCTATTCAATTAAACAACTTTTTATAATTAATTAAAAATGATTATTAAAAAAAAAAAAATAATAATAATAATTTTCATAAAAATTCAAAAAGTGAAAAAATATTCTTGGCCTTGAGCTCTTTCATGAACAATTGAAAATATACAGGGCGTAAATCAACAAAAATTGTTGGTAAAAAAAAGCAATAACAAAATCGAGAGCACGCGGTAAGGCAATTCTGCTGATACAACATGCATATGGTAAAGAAAAATTGAACTAGGAGTTTAGATGACATCAAAACCAACGTATTGTTAGCTTAATGGTTAGCAATGCGTGCCTAATTTTCTCTGATGAAGAAGCTTAGCAGCTTCCGAAATGGATCTATAAGAAAAGCTATGGCGGTAGTCCCTAAAAATTTTTCCTACTCTATTCAATTAAAAAACTTTTAATAATTAATTCAAAATGTTTATTAAAAAGATAAAAACAATAATTTTTATAAAAATTTAAAAAGTGAAAAATTATTCTTGGACTTTAGCTCGTTTTATGAATAATTTTTAAATTAATTATTAAAAGTTTTTATTATAAAAGAATAGGAAAATTGTAAAGACAACCGCCATAGTATAAAATGCTACAAAGTGCTAAATAAAATAACGCGTTCGAGGTTGAGTAGCAATTGTTCTTTATTATTAATATTCTTAGCTTGTATACAAATTTCGGCTTATGTATATTCTTATTTACTAAAATACATATTTGCTCTAATCCTTACGTACTAGGTATAACAATTATAATTATTATATATATATATATATATATATATATGTATATTATGTAAATATGTAAGCGCATTAAAATTTAATCGTGCGCTTACACATACATATACATATTCAATAAGTATATTAAAACGCATCGTAGTTTTATAAACGCTTCAATTGGAATTATTATTGCTACGTTTGATTATTTGTTTATATTATTACATATTTACATGTGTACGAGTGTGGGAAAAGAATTTATTCAAAAAGAAATTGATTTGGTTATTTCTGGTATGCTATAATATCTTTTCTTATAGATCGATCTCGGAAGCTGCTTGACTTCTTCATCAGAGAAATTTTGGCACGCTCTGCTAACCGTTTTTGTCTGAGCTAAAATCCTAGTTCTATTCACATTTACCATAACAATGAGCAAGTACCGCCATCTGGTGACACTGGAGTACATTTTTTTATTTGTACACAGTCCGGTATTCGTGCCCATCGGTTTCGTTTATTCTGTATACCAACAATTCAATTGAGTTTTAATTTTTACGGCGTGGATATTTTGTACAACACCATGACTATGAATGAAATCAAGGCCAAGAATAACAATTTTTTTTTTTTTTATTATTATTGTTTTTTAAGTTGATAGGGCCAATATTTTTATTTTGGGTTTTTTTTGGAGTTTTATTTTGTTTTGTGGTTTTTCCGACAGGGTGAATGATTGATGTATATTGGAACGATTTTTCGTCATCCTTGTCAAATTTGGTTTTGAGACAACCCGGTTTCGGCGTTGTGCCATCATCAGTGTCGATTTTCGTTCTGATCTGTTGTGGTCGTTTGTCTTGTATTTATAGTAGGTAGCAGGTAACGTCAGCATGGGTGTCTGTTTGTGTACGTGTGTGCATGTGTTGTGTGTGTACATTCAGAAACGGGGGTGGTTTGCATCGATAGGTTTTTTTGTGGTTGACTGAGGCAGGTAAAAGTTGGTGATTTTTGTTGTTTGACCTTTTTTGCTTGTTTGTTGTTTTTGATCTTTTGCTGTTTTGTGCTTATTTGTCGGTGCGTGTGTGTTTGTTGTACCTGAGTGGTTGCTTTGTTTTTTGTAAACCAATTTTAAAGGTTCGAATATTGTGTCGGAAACAGTGTTTGTCTGTTCGTTTATTATTCTACCGTCGAATGTTTTTTGTTTGTAGATTTCCATGTTTTCGAGTACGTTCAGACGTCTGCCTTTTGCTTGTACATGTAGGACCTTGACTGTTTTTTTGATGTTTCCGGGGGGGCATTTATTCTCCGCCATGTGATTCGCAAAGTTGGACTCTGGTATGATGGTTGGATTCCGTATCTTTTTGTTGTAATCTCTAATGTGTTCTCTGAACCTCGTTCTTACTTGTCGTCCGGTTTGTCCTATGTAACTGTGCTGGCATTCACAAGTAAGCTTGTATACACCATGGCTGCTAAATGGATCTTCTGAGTTAGTTTTGGTTCTTAGGACACTTACTCTGCAAATATAATAATTCTAATAATTTTTGAAGCCAAAAAAAATTAACTTAAAAAAGAGTGAGATTTACAAAAAAAAATATGAAAACAGGTTCATGTTACAAAAAAAATATATAAAGAGAGATCAAAACAACAAACTCATGGGATGCGCATAATTGTTCAGATGTGTATATGAATATAAATAAATACGTATGTGATATAGGGCATAATTTAACTCACCTTCAGCCTTCCAGCGTTTTGGTACCAGAGCGCGGGTTCTGCAGAAGAATAGGAGAGGTTGACCAACATACTTGTTACATACACTATCGATAAGCACTCAATGTTGGTTCTTCTGACACCCAATCACTCGCTCGTGTTTCGGGGCAGTGAGCGGGTCATCAAAATGCCAGTCGCGGTAAAACTCGTGCGCCAACCAAATCATGCACGGCATGCTTTAGGGACCAGTGATCTAGTTTTTGGGAAGCTATCCCAGGTCCCTCCCTCTAAATTATCACCGACAACTTAAGGTAAACTGTTTAATAATCATGCAAAGAAAAACCTGTGACTATGCAAAAAAACGCATAAAAACTAGAATAACCAAACAAGAAGAGGAAAAAAGGTGAAAAATAGGCACATGACAAAAATGAAAAAAAGCCTCGAGTGTGCAAAAAAATGCACCAAAAATCAAATAAAGCGTGAAATATAGATAATGTATTGAAAATGGCTCCCGCCAATATGGACAACTCGGTTAGAAAAAAAAGTTTACTTAGACAAAATTAATGAAGGGAAAATTTGGAATCACCAAAATATTGCGGTAAAAAGGGGCACTTAACTAGGCCAAACTAAACAAAACATTTCCAAAAAGGCTATAACCAAACTAAGGCTGACAAAAGCTGGTTTTTCAAAAAAAATCTCACCAAATAAAGTAGATGCAGAAAATTGGAATAAACTTAAAAATAAAGAAACTAAGTTTCATGCAAAAAAAACCCCCGAACCGAAAGAATTTTTGTGGGTATTTTTCCTCTTCTTCCTTTTGCCAGCCACAAGAAAAAAAAATAAAAAATACAAATCTTAAAAAAAACTTGGAAACGCTAGGAATAAAATCAAAAATAACTTAAAATTAGCGCACAAAAATTCACGTATGTAATATGTTTATGTATGTACTCGTATATATTAAGAAAACTAAAATCTCTAGTTCTCGTTCTGCCGGTGTCTACTGCGCGAACGTCTTCTTATGATCCTGGAGCGTATTCCATGTGTGCGCTCCTGATCTCTTTGGACTCTATCTCACTTCCACCAGCTGCTTGGAATTTTGCAGCGATCGATGACCCTCTTCTTTTTTCTCCCAGGTGTTCAGCTGAGCTTGGGTGTTAGCTACGTCATTTTGTCGTTGCTTGTGGTTGTATAAATTAACTTGCATCTGTGCCGGGCTTACGCGCCGGCGTACTATCCTAAGACTTACTTCGTGTTCGTTGCAATTCTTCTTTAAATGGTCATCTAACCGTCCGAGCGATTTTGACCGTCCAACATAGCTCGTCAGTCGTTTCTTCGTTGCGCCAATTGGCGCCAATTGGACCCACCGCGGGATCGCAAATCGGTCTCCACTTGGTCCTTCCATCGGAGTGGTGGTCTCCCTCTTCCTCTGCTTCCACCGGCGGGTGCCGATAAGAATACCTTCTAGGCTGGAGCATCTTCGCTCATTCGCACTACGTGGCCTAGCCAGCGAAGCCGCTGTGTTTTAATTCGCTGAACTATGTCGGCGTCTGCGTAAACTTCATTCAGCTCATCGTTAAATCTTCTTCGATTCTCGTCGCCAACGCGTAGAGGTCCACAAATCTTTCGAAGAACCTTTCTCTCGAATACTCCCAGAGCCGCCTCATCAGATGTTGTTAGTGTCCACGCTTCTGCACCATATAACAGGACGGGTGCGATGAGTGACTTGTAGAGTGTTATTTTCGTTCGTCGAGAGAGGACTTTACTTTTCAATTGCCTACTTAGTCCGAAGTAGCATTTGTTTGCAAGAGTAATTCTTCGTCAGATTTCTAGGCTAACATTATTGTTGGTGTTAATGCTGGTTCCCAGGTAAACGAAGTCCTTTACTATTTCGAAATTATTGCTGCCAACAGTGGCTTGGTTGCCAAGGCGCGAATGCGCTGACTCTTTGGATGATGACAGAAGGTACTTCGTTTTGCCCTCGTACACCACCAATCCCATTTTCTCCGATAGGGCGTCACCCTGTCTGAACCCTCGTTTAGTTTCGAGCGGCTCGGAGAGGTGTTTCGCAATTCTAACCGAGCTGGCGGTGTTGCTCAAGGTCATTTTGCATAGCCGTATAAGTTTTGCGGGGAAACCAAATTCAGACATAGCGGCATATAGGCAGCTCCTTTTCGTGCTATCGAAAGCGGTTAAAATCCACAAAGAGATGATGTGCGTCGATTATTTTCTCACGGATTTTTCCAAGATTTGGCATATTGTAAAAATCTGGTCGGTATTAGATTTATCAGGCCTGAAGCCACACTGATAAGGTCCAATCAGTCTGTTCACATCAGGCTTCAGTCTTTCGCACAATACGCTTGATAGGACCTTATACGCGATATTCCAAAGGCTGATTCCGCGATAGTTGGCGCAGTTTGCAGGATCGTCCTTCTTGTGGATTGCGCAGAGAATACTTAGATTCCAATCTTCAGGCATGCATTCATCCAACCATATTCTGCATAGAAGCTGATGCATGCGCCTCACCGGCTCCTCGCCTCCGTGTTTGAATAGATCAGCAGGCAAACCATCAGCGCCAAGCGCTTTATTGTTTTTCAATCGGGATATTGCTATTCGCACCTCATTATAGTCGGGTTGTGGAACGTCAATTCCATGATCTTCGATTGTGGGCTCGGGTTCGGCATCTTCTCTGGTTTCTTGCTCAGTTTCTCCGTTTATAAGGGCAGAGAAGTGATCCCTCCATATTCTGAGTGCTCTCTGAACATCGGCCACCAGGTCGCCGTTCTTATTCTTACAGGAGGCTTCCCCGGGTTTAAAACCTTCTGTCATTCGCCGGATTTTTTGATAGAATTTTCGGAAATTATCCCCGTAGGCAAGCATCTCGAGCTCCTTTATTTCACGCTTTTCTGTCGATCTCAGCGTTGCCTTGTAGGCTTCGTCCTTTCTTTTCGTTGCAGTGCGGCACTCTTCATCATCATACCAGTTGTTTCTTCGCGTTCGCCGGAATCCAATTACTTCTGCGGCTGTGGTACGGAGTGCTCCTGAGATATGATCCCACTGCTCATGCATTCCACTAGGTTGAATTGTGCCCTCGCAGAGCAGTTGTGAGAGGCGGTCTGTTGCGATTGCAGCTTTTCGACGTCCAGCTTTCCCTGCGTTTTTTGTTGCACCTGTTTTGTCGTACAGAGGCGGGTACGAATCTTGGCTGCTACTAGGTAGTGATCAGAGTCGATGTTAGGTCCTCGTATTGTGCGAACATCTAAAACGCTGGAAGCATGCCGTCCGTCTATCACAACGTGGTCGATCTGGTTGCGTGTTTTTCGATCGGGGGACAGCCATGTAGCCATGTAGATGGATCTTCTTGTGCATAAACCTAGTGCTGGATATGACCATGTTTCGGGCACCGGCGAAGTCGATCAGCCTGAGTCCATTTGGCGAAGTCTGATCGTGGAGACTGTAATTCCCGACAGTGGGGCCGAATACACCCTCCTTACCCACCCTGGCGTTAAAGTCGCCAAGCACAACTTTGATATGATTACGGGGGCAGGGCTTGTTTGCTTCTTCCACGCGCTCGTAGAATTCATCCCTTTCCACGTCGTCCTTCTCTTTCCTCGGTGCATGAGCAAAAATAAGCGATATGGTGAAACATCGTACTTTTATGCGGATTGCGGCAAGACGCTCGTTCACGGGTGTGAACGATAGTACTCGGTGACCGAGTCTCTGTCCCACTACAAATCCCACGCCGAATCTCCGCTTGTCTTCATGCCCACTCCAGTAGATGTTGCAAGGTGTTTTGATCGTGTTTCCTCGCCCCGTCCATCGCATCTCTTGTATGGCGGTGATGTCAGATTTTGCTTTCCTCAGAACCTCAACCAGCCGGGCAGCGGCACCTTCCCCGTTATCTCATAATCCTTATTTCGTTTGTGGGTGTTGGCATCTAAGAAAGGGGTTCTCATATCGAGGCTTTGTTGTTGAATTTCATTGGAACGTTGTTTTATGTGATGGGTCCCAAGCCCAACGCACAACCCGCATCACGAGAGGTTGCATTCAATTACCCGTTTGTATAGCAGGCTGCTTGATCCAAGACATACGCCCGCTTGCAGCCGCACCACATGGTGATCAGACGCTGCTGTTTGAGTCCTCCAGCAAACCCTTAAGCCGATTATGTCGGAGTGGCCTCACCAGGTTGTCGCCTTCTCATGTTTAGCTCACCATCAAACGGGTGCTCGGTGGTTACCCAGAGGATACTTTGGCGCAACGCCCGGAAGTAGTGAGCTGCTTGAACCGCATGCAAAAGCATTGCTCTGGCTATTCCCAGGTGAATGACGATCATAAACTTTCCCCACTTGCGTGGACTTCTGTACACGGCCCCATCCTGTGCAATTACTAACAATTTATTAACGCTCTTTGTTGTTGGTGCTAAATTTACTAAAGCTTTTTGTGGTGCCGTCGGCCTTGTTCCGCGGGCTGTGTATCGCCAGATACTTATTTTCCGCCCCGCCTGCAACCTGTAATCGATGGTTATATGTATATATTTTAATAGGCCTTCTAACAAAGCTTTTAACAGCTACAAACACATTAAACATATACAACGCGCTTGACACCAGTGTGATTGCAACTTACCTTGGAATGCTTCAGTTTTGAATTATTTTAGGATATTCATTGGCAATATTGCAAAGCGTGGATTTTACTAGCTGTCGGTAAAAAAACACAAATTTGGGTTTAAACCCTTAAATTTATGCTAGGCTACTTTATTGTTTTTGTCGCTGCTTTCGCTTAGCACATATACACATCCTGCACTGCATTATCTTCCCGCAGAGTTAGCGTTTTCCCCCAATATCGTATTCTTTAGCTCCTTTCTGTTTCTACTTTCATAAACTTTCAAGCACACAGCCATGGCGAGACACACAATCAGAAATCAATGCTGGTGAGGCAAGGCTGGCGTTACACCTTCTCAAAGTCAGCAGTGTGTTTGTTGTTTGGTAAGTGTTGAGAGAGAGCCGTAGAGCTTTTTTGATTTTACGCATCTACTTTGTCTCCTTAATTATAACTTCCAAAGCTCTCTTTCTTGTGCCAATGTAAAGTTTGTTAGGATTTCTTTCAGCATTACCATTGCACTTTATTTCATATATTTCGTTGTGTTGTTGCTCTTTACCTATTTTGCCTTTTGTTTTAGTGTATATCTTGTTCAGTGTGCAGGGTGGTTTATATGCAGAGCTTGTGTTGTTGTTGTCCATTACTTTGTAAAATATTTTGTTGTCCGTAAGGCAATATACTCAAAGAAATAGTTTCAAAAACATGCAATGTACAGAATTATATCCAAGTGAAAGAAAAACTAATTAATATAGAGATTAACGACGGCGAAATCCTCATGTGATTTGACGTGTTATTCCTTTTTACGAATGTACCTATACGACTTGCGATCCGCACAATTATGCAGAAATGGCAGGCATTGGAAAAGCATACGTCGCTAATAAGAACACAATTTCTAAAAGCTCTAGATTTCTGCCTACGATACAACAACTATTTTATGTATGATGTCACCTTCTATCAAGAAATGTATGGTGTGCCATTTCACTACAGAGAGAGAAAAAGAAAAAAAATATCTTTCCTAGACATTGAGATCATAAGACAAAATCGGGAAATAAAAACTAACTTTTACACAAAATCTATAGCTTAGTTAGGAATGATAAATTACACTGGTCTACAAATTCGAACTTTTTTTCGACCAGGGACGCTAATATGAAACTACATACGATTCCGAAAATCGAGGATATTTGTGATTCTATGGTACCGTTTTTCAGATATTTACGATTTACCGTTATTTAAAAAAAAAAAAAATGGCTCCACTTAATCATTTATATCTCAAGAACTAATTGAGCAATTCCAAAACGGTTTAAAAAATTAAAAAGCTAATTTTTCTATAAACAATGCATACAAAACTTTTCGCTAGACCCTTTAGGTTCGAAGATAATGAACAATCAATACGGATTTTTAACTCTTTTTGTAAAAATATAAAAAATGTGTACTTTGCAAGGAAGGATATCGAAAACTTTTAATTATTTTTTCAGATATTTTTCTTTGTAAGCTCTGTTTTATTACAAAAAAAAATAAGCATTCAAATAAATATAGCCATTTAATACTGAAGTACCCTACACGTACATATGTATTAGTATTAATATATTAGTACGTAGGTAGATTTTCGAAGGGTTATTAGATACAAAAAACTATTAATGCCGTTTTCTCAAGTAGGTAAACTTTAAAATTTCAAACCCAGGTACATTTGAAGCAATAGCAAATTTTTTAAAGGAACCCTTTTGTCTAGGTAGGCTTCAATTTTTACTTGATCTGAGTATAAATAGTAGTAATTATAATACCTGCAAGGCTCACCGGATACTTTTCAGTCTATAAGGGCGTTTTATAACCCGTAATTTGCTTAAGAAAATAATTTGAATAAAAGGGAGCGAGAGTATGAGTGTAAAAATTATCCAAATATGTTGCGGTCAATATATCGAATCCTTCCGTGTGTTTTCAAATCCTTTGAAAGTTACATACTATAAGTATTTTGCCATTCAGCCTAAAAACACTGGAAAATCATATGTCGAATCGAATTGGTTCATTCGGGATCCGGAACAAAAAGGTGCGTAGTAAAATTTAGGAATTTGCTAGTTTTAATGCGTAGCTGACTTATTTCTGAAACTATCTACTTAGGCAACGTATGAAATTTAGAACACGATTGAAGTGGAGGGAACCAACTTGCTATTCGATGGACTACTATATTTGTACTACAGAATTATTTGGGGTTGGAAAGTCAAGAAAAGTAACTCATGCCAGCGTCATTGCCAGTAATAAATTCAACGGAAGTTGCTCATCTAACTACATTGCTTTATTTTGTTGTGTTGATCTTCCGACAGGGTAGTAAGTTGATTTTTGTTGGAACGATTTTCCGTCATCCCTTGTCAAGTTTGGTTTTGTGACAAACCGGTTTCGGCGTTCTGCCATTTTCAATGCCTAGTTTCGTTCTCTCGAAACTAGGCATTGAAAAATGGCAGAACGCCGAAACCGGTTTGTCACAAAACCAAACTTGACAAGGGATGACGGAAAATCGTTCCAACAAAAATTAACTACATTGCCATTGCCGCATTCAACTTTAGTTCTGGGTCCAGTTTCATTGTCAACAGCAGCATCTGATTACGCGGCATCAAGCACAATTCAATGATTGGATAAAAGATTTGGAATTATTCAAGGTAAAGGCCGAGCTACACGCCTCTCGTATGCAACAATTTAAATTCTTTTCATTAAGGTAACATATTATAGAACTCGTCAAGAACCATTTTCTAAGTTCTGTACGAAGGAAGACAGTGTTTGTTACTGCAAAGACATTACTGGCTTATTCAAATAGTTTGGGGGATCATATGATTCCAAAGAGTGGCGATTGTTCATAGATGGCAATAAACTAAGTTTAAAGGCCGTATTATTTCATATTGGCAACCAAAAGCCATATATTCCGATCTCGCATGCCGTAAATACGAGGGAAACCTACGAGATAATGCAGAAACTACTTAAACTTATAAAATATGAAGAGCATAATTGTAAAATATGTGCCAATCTTAAAGTCGTTGGAATGCTATGAGGTCTACAAAGTGGGTACACAAAATACTGTTGCTTTCTCTGGAAATGGGATAGCCGAGCTCGTCAAGACCACTACATCATAAAGGATTGGCCAGACCGAAACGAATTTAAAGTTGGTGTGGATAACACCAACCTTATCAAAAACTTTGTTAAGGCTCTGGGCAAAGAAGGCGAAGCCTTCCGTCATTTAAAAACCAACCACCAATTCAAAGAACTATTGTCACCAGTGGGGGCAGCAGTGTGGGATTCTTTTGAAAAAGTCGTTTAGGCAAACGCAAAAGTCCTAACTCCAAGATTATAGTGAACGACTTAGTCCAGAACTATGCGAAAATGGATAAATAAAAAAACATATTTAAGGCCGTTTTCTAAAGTAAACTGTAAAACCTATCTGTAAGATAATCAAAAAATTTTTATGAAAATTTTAAAGTTTACATGAGAAAACGGCGCTAAAGCTGAATTCATCTTTCAGTTCCAAACAAATTTTTTTTTTACAAATTGTTTATTACAAAGTTTAGGCGCTGGAGAGCTTAGAGTGGTTGAACATGAACTCTTGGGGTGGTTGCCTTTGTATTTGAGGCGCGGGGTTACTCAATTCTTTGAGTTGGAGTTGGTCGCCTATATGCTATGGGGCAGACTCGGTATTTGCCGAAAGCGGCGGACTTAAAGACCTTGGAGAGGTCATGGCCATCTGTTTCTACTACCACGTCGTAGGCGCTTTGTACTTTTGACCAGAATACATCGATATTTTTATCCTTTAAATTTTAGGGCTGCCTCGGTATTATCATGAATCGGGGTTGAGCGGAACCGAGTGCAGTAATCCGTAAAGATATCCGTTTCGGAAATAAATTTATTCTCGGCTACGGTAGTCATTTTGAAAAAGAATTTACTTAATTAAATGGTGGCAGTTTTAGAGATTTTTGGAGAGACTGCTGGTCTTATTTAGGAAAAAAAAATTTGATGGGGGATTCAGCAGTCTTGTAAAACTGTTCATGGGATATATTGTTCAACCACTTTATTTACATATTGTGGCGATTATTCTCAAGCATGTACCATCCCTAACTCAATAGCACTCCCACCACTAGTTAACACAACCGAGATAACGATGGCTACGCTTATGCATGCAAGCGTATAACTAGGAAGAGGAAGAGAGATGGCGCGAGTGTTTGCGAATACGATGCAAAGAGGAGATGCTAATAAATAAGACCGACCCTTCCAGAACACGAAAAGCGAACAACCAAGAAAGTTCTCGGTGCGTAGGCAAGCACCCTGTTGGACTATATAAGGCGGTGACCAAGCAAGGCAGGTTGATCAGTTTATTTTCAAGCGTTCAATAGTGAACTACTGTAAAGTTATCAAACTCTTAAAATTGTTTTGCGTTTATTACTAGTAAATAAAACTAGCTATTACTTACATTATCTGTGCGTGTGTTTATTCGACTTTATAGTGATCGAACCCAGGATTGATAATCAAGGAATCGTCGAATTCGTCACAATTGGTGTCAGAAGTGATATTGTTAAATAAATACCGAGAGTTTTCAAGGATAACAAAGACATGGCAAAGCTGAATGAATTAAAGATTCAGCAACTCAAAAATGAGTTGGAACAACGCGGACTAAACACTACAGGCAATAAATCAGAGTTACAGTCACGATTGCGAGAGGCTATGGAAGCGGAAGGAATCAACGTTGATGATCATGTTTTTCATCTTGTGGAGGAGGCACCAACAAAAATGGAAGAAAAAAATAAGTCTCCGAATCCAGGAGCAACTGTGGACACAAACATGATATTGGCTGTATTAACTCAGATGTCCACTAAAATGGAAGAACAAGAGACGCGTATTACATCTCGAATGGCATCTCAGCTCGAAGAACAGAAAACTTGCATGGCATCTCAGCTGGAAGAACAGAAAACACACATTGCATGTCGAATGGAGGCCCAAGAGACTCGTATTATAGAAATGTCGTCTCAAATTTCGGCCAATATTTCATCACAGCTCTCCGCTCAACTGGAAGAACAAAAGGCGTATATGTCATCGCAGTTGGAAGCACAAGATGCAAAAATTGCACAATTTCAAGATAAAATAGAGACCGAGGTAGATGCGTTAAGGGGCCGTATCCAGGAGTTGCAACTGAACCGTCCATCTGCTTCAGCGAATACTCCCAAGGTAAAATCCCCGTCATTTGATGGTTCTGTTCCATTCCAGGTATTTAAGCTACAATTTGAGAAGACGGCTGCGGTGAATAATTGGTGCACTGAAGATAAAGTTGCAGCACTATTCGTGGCATTGAAGGGACCTGCAGCAGAAATCTTACAGACTATTCCCGAGTCCGAAAGGAACAGTTATGATGCATTAATGGGTGCGGTTGAAAGACGCTATGGTAGCGAACATCGAAAGCAGATATACCAAATAGAGCTACAGAATCGATCCCAGAAACCTAATGAGACTTTGCAGGAATTTGCATCGGACATCGAGAGATTGGCCCATTTGGCAAATGCGGACGCACCTGTGGAGTACACTGAGAGGGTAAAAATCCAAAGTTTTATAAATGGAATACGCGATGTAGAGACGAAGCGGGCCACATATGCAAACCCCAAACGGACATTCTCTGAAACGGTATCACATGCTCTAACGCAGGAAACAGCCTCGCTATTAAGTAAACCTGCGTACAAGGCTCATCGTGTAGAAGTGGAAACTCCGGCTTGGGTAGACAAAATTTTGGAAGCGTTGAACGGAGTACAGAAAAAAAGTGATGGTGCCATTAAATGCTTTAAGTGCGGAAAACCTGGTCACATAGCACGTTATTGCGGCACTGGCTCCAGTAACCTCAGCAATTCAGGTGGACGAAAACGCAAAGCTGAAGGAGATGAGCAAATTTCCCAACCAAATCAGTCGTTAAACTAAATCGAGCCAGCCGAAAGGGGCGTGGACTGGCTCCCGCAAATGAATGCCCCATAATCTCTGTCTCACAGATCGGAAGGAAAGCTAGTAATGTTACTGTTGTTGCATATGTGGATGGAAAAGAGCACTTACTAACTGTGGATACAGGCGCATCGCATTCCATAATTCGATCTGATTTAGTCAACAAGGAGGTGAGACCATTGCATGGAGCAAAGTTACGTACGGCCACTGGTGAGGACACCCATGTCCTAGGAGAAGTAACATGTGAAATCGCAATTGGGAACGTGGCCGTTCTACACAGTTTTATAGTAGCAGATATTGTTGACGAAATCATAGTTGGTGTGGACTTCTTAAGCGAGCAAGGCATCAAGATCGACATGCAAAACAGGATTATGAATTACCAGAACATGGATGTGCCATTAAATTTTGGTTACGAAAACAAATACGTTAGTAAGCGAGTGCTTGTGGAGGAGAGCCAACAAATTCCACCGAAGTCGGAAGCAATCATATGGGCAAAGATTGATGGAGATTATGGGACAAACAAATTGTGGGTTGTCGAGGCAGCAAACAAATCAAGGACGAACATATTAGTAGGAAAAACCCTGGCCATGACAAAACAAGATGGACGTGTACCGGTAAGAGTACTTAATGAGTTCAAATCGCCGATTAAACTTTCCAAAGGAGCAATATTGGGACAATGCCAAGAGGTCGAGGTAGTTATCAATTGCGAACAGCTTCAGGAAAATGATTCTACCATCAAAATTAATCTTTCAGATGATATCACGTCGTGGACGGCAGGCCTCGAAAAAGATCATCAGAAAAAGGCAAAGGAACTTCTATCAAAGTACTCGACCATATTTGACAAGGATGGTTCTAAACCAGGTCGGACCAAAGTTGTGAAGCATCAAATTGATACTGGTGATGCAAGGCCCATCCGCCAAGCTCCTCGTAGTATTCCATTGGCCAAACGCCAAGTAGTTAAAGAAATTATACAGGAAATGAGTGACAGCGGCGTGATCGAACCATCAGCTAGTCCATGGAGCTCACCGGTAGTACTAGTGAAAAAGAAGGATGGAAAAATGAGGTTCTGTGTGGATTACCGGAAATTGAACGACGTAACGAAGAAGGACAGTTATCCATTGCCAAGAATCGACGATACTCTGGACTCGTTATCTGGCACGAAATGGTTTTCCACACTGGACTTGAAAAGCGGCTACTGGCAAGTGGAGGTAAAGGATGAAGATAAAGAGAAGACGGCTTTCAGCGTTGGAGAAGGGCTTTGGCAATTTACGGTAATGCCCTTCGGACTATGCAATGCTCCAGCTACTTTTGAGAGACTCATGGACCAGATACTAAAAGGATTGCACTGGCAAACATGTTTGGTGTACCTCGACGACATTATCGTGCTGGGAAAAAGCTTTGAGGAACACCTAAAGAACTTGGATGAAGTTTTCCAAAGAATAGCTGGTGCTGGTCTGAAACTAAGTCCCAAGAAGTGTTCCTTGTTTAAAAAGGAAGTAAGTTATTTGGGTCACAAGGTAACTACGGAGGGAATCTGCACTGCTAAGGAAAAGATCGAAGCCGTAAAGGATTGGCCAAGACCGAGAAATTTGCATGAGTTACGGAGCTTCCTTGGGCTGTGCACGTATTATCGCCGATTTGTACCAAGTTTTGCCAGCGTAGCTAGTAGTCTCCATGACCTTACAAGGAAGAATATGAGTTTTGAATGGAAGAAGGAACAGGAGGTGGCTTTTCAAACATTGAAGGAACGACTATGCACTGCCCCGATGTTAGCATATCCAATTCCAGGTTCAAAGTTTATTCTGGATACAGATGCGAGTGGTTATGCTATAGGAGGTGTTTTGTCCCAGATTGTTGATGGACAGGAGAAGGTAGTTGCATACTATAGCCGAACAATTGGGAAGCCTGAAAGGAACTATTGTGTAACCCGGAGAGAACTGTTGGCATTGGTAGAGTGCGTTAAGCATTTCCACAAGTATCTCTATGGGCAGCGATTCCATGTCAGGACAGACCACGCAGCGTTGAAATGGCTCTTACAGTTCCGTAATCCGGAAGGTCAATTGGCACGGTGGATAGAGCGACTGCAAAGTTATGACTTTTCCATAGAGCATCGCAAAGGTAGCACCCACGGAAATGCTGATGCAATGTCACGAAGACCATGTAACTTGGAATGCAAGCATTGTTCCAAAGCTGGGGCCAAGGAAGCCATTATAGATGTGCGGCTCATGACTATAACATCTACGGACGAATGGGACATGGATCAATTAAGGAGGTTTCAGCACGAAGATCCAAATCTTACACGTGTAATGCAAGGAATCGAACGAAACGAGCGACCATCAAGAGAGGAGATGTCAGCAGAAAGTCCTGTTGCCAAGTCATATTGGGCACAGTGGAATAGTTTGCAATTAGAATCCGGTTGTTTGCATCGAATATGGGAAAGTGAGGATGGTCAATGTGTTCGAAAGCTAATTGTCGTCCCAAGGAAGAAAATCCCTGATGTACTCAATGAATTACATAACGGTCCAAGCGGAGGTCATCTTGGAGTCACCAAAACCTTGGAAAAAGTCAAGCAAAGATTCTATTGGGTTGGTTGCCGTCAATCGGTCGCGGAGTGGATTGGCAACTGTGAAGTATGCATCAAAGCTAAAGGACCGAAATCAAGGAGCCATGGCCAAATGAAACAGTATAACTCAGGTGCGCCATTTGAGAGGATAGCCATGGATGTAGCTGGTCCATTTCCTACTAGCAAACTCGGAAACAAATATGTCCTGGTAGTTATGGACTATTTCAGCAAGTGGCCAGAAGTGTACCCTATTCCAAATCAAGAGGCAGAAACCATAGCAGAAGTGTTTACTAACAATTGGGTAGCTAGGTTTGGTGCACCGATGGTGATACATTCTGACCAAGGCAGAAATTTCGAATCAGCTGTGTTCCAGGAAATGTGCAAGACATTGGGCATTCGGAAAACTCGAACAACTGCACTACATCCTCAGTCAGATGGCATGGTGGAACGATTCAATAGAACCTTGGAAGAGCACCTGAAGAAAGTAGTGGATAAGTTCCAGAAGGATTGGGATACTCACATCTCCTTATTCCTAATGGCATATCGCTCTGCAGTACATGAAACAACTGGTCAGACTCCGGCAAAGGTAATTTTCGGGAATGATCTTCGATTGCCAGCTGACTTGAAGTTTGGGATAAACGCTGATGCAGGAGTAAATGCTCGGAAATCTACTAGCGTATTGGAAGAAGAAATGAGAGAAATTCACGACCTTGTGAGACAACGCACTAAGATCATGAGCGATAAGATGAAGGCCAGGTACGACAAAGCAATAAATTCAGAAGGTTTTATAGAAGGAGATTTAGTGCTGCTATACAACCCACAGCGTAAGAAAGGTTTGTCCCCAAAACTACAATGTAACTGGGAAGGCCCATACAAAGTCATAAAACGGATCAACGACGTGGTATATCGCATACAAACTATGGGAAAGCCAAGGAATAAGATGAAGGTGGTCCATTTGGAAAGGCTAGCTGCGTTTGGTTCCGGCAATGTGTCTGATCGGGACAATCAGACTTAGGTGGAGGGCAGTGTGGCGATTATTCTCAAGCATGTACCATCCCTAACTCAATAGCACTCCCACCACTAGTTAACACAACCGAGATAACGATGGCTACGCTTATGCATGCAAGCGTATAACTAGGAAGAGGAAGAGAGATGGCGCGAGTGTTTGCGAATACGATGCAAAGAGGAGATGCTAATAAATAAGACCGACCCTTCCAGAACACGAAAAGCGAACAACCAAGAAAGTTCTCGGTGCGTAGGCAAGCACCCTGTTGGACTATATAAGGCGGTGACCAAGCAAGGCAGGTTGATCAGTTTATTTTCAAGCGTTCAATAGTGAACTACTGTAAAGTTATCAAACTCTTAAAATTGTTTTGCGTTTATTACTAGTAAATAAAACTAGCTATTACTTACATTATCTGTGCGTGTGTTTATTCGACTTTATAGTGATCGAACCCAGGATTGATAATCAAGGAATCGTCGAATTCGTCACAATATGTATCCGTGTGTGAGTATACGGATGTGTACGTTCGTGAGCGGTAGTTTAGGGAATATTTATAATATTATTAATTAATTTTTGGGGAATTACAACACTATGTATCGTGCTTCTTTAATTGGATATGACCCGAAATTGTGTTTGTTAAACTTGGGAGAATTTGTATTTAGTTTAACCAGTAAAAGAAAATAATATCTTTCTGTGAGGTGAAATTGGCGATCAGGCTAACTGTGTTTTACTATTATATGTAAATTTGTATCGAAGGGAATTTAGTGTTTACTATAACACTGTATGTGTGCGGAATTTCGCCTTATGGGATTTGGGTTTAGCGACCGTGGTATTAAAGTAATTTGGCGGGAGCCAACAAATTGTAGTTTTGGGATTATAATTACATATTATAATATATTATATGGTCAGGGGCTGATTTCTTCAGTGGCAAAGAAGGACCATATTATTTTAAAGGTTTACGTATTACTTACGGTTGTTGGGAATCCTGTGCTTCTGATGGCGTATGCACTGATGGATCACGTAGCGTACTATTTCGATTTAGAATGTATGGGAAATACGGCAAGAGGGTTTTCAAGAAGTTCTCCACGGGAATTTTAATAGGGCAAATGTCTATGGGTAGGCAAATATAACAAATGGCATGTAAGATGGGGCTTTCTCAAATGGTTGGTCTTTTTATTTGGTTCAGTTATTTACACCTTGATTCACACTTTAAGGAATATTCTATTTTAATATGAAAAAACTATATACTGATAATTACTTTATTGCTGTCGAAACTAATCCGTATGAATATATATATATATTTATTAGTTTTATTTTTCACGTATGTGTATATGCATTTGTTAGGTTTAAAACAATCCTAAATTCACTAAGTAAGTTAATTACTTATTGTAATTTCTAAATGTTACACTAAAGGAATATATTCAGAACAATGTTATTTTTGATTTACTAGCACTTGTAATTCTTTTGCACAAAGTAGAAAAATCGCATTAGCAAAAAGTATATAAAAACAATAACATTGATATAGAAAAGTCCTAGCTTCCTGCTCTTTCAGCTTTGCAGGGATCTGCGATAACACCTTCGCTGAACTTTGTGATGATATTTCGGAAATACGTCCCTCCAACTTGGATATAATACGTGTATGCTGTTCTTCCAGCTGGAATGCCATGTGTGTCTTCTGTTCTTCCAGCTCTGTTGACATACTTGACGACATCTGAGTCAATACAGCCAACAACGCGTTTGTGTCCACACTTTCCACTGAATTCGGATGCTCCTTTTTCTCTTCCATTTTCGTCGATGCCTCCTCCACAAGATGGAAAACATAACCCTCAACGTTGATTCCTTCCGCTTCCATAGCCTCTCGCAATCGTGAATGTAACTCTGATTTATTGCCTGTAGTGTTTAATCCTCGTTGTTCCAGCTCATTTTTGAGTTGCTGAATCTTTAATTCATTCAGCTTCGCCATGTCCTTCTTTTCTTTGAAATCACTGGTATTTATTTAACAATACCGTCTCTGACACCAATTGTGACGAATTCGATGATTTCTTGATTATCAGTCCTGGGTTCGATCACTATAAAGTCAAATAAACACACGCACAGATATTGTAACTAATAGCTAGTTTTATTTACTAGTAATAAACGCAAAACAAATTTAACAGTTTAGTAACTTAGCAGTAGTTCACTGAACAACACTTGAAAATGAACTGATCAACCTGCCTTGATTGGTCACTTCCTTCCCTACCCACCGAAAACTTTCTTGGTTGTTCGCTCTTCGTCTTCCTGTTTGTTGTGTTTAACTAGTGGTGGGAGTGTTATTGAGTTAGGGATGGTACATGCCCGAAAATAGTCGCCACAATACCTATTGTACCAAGCAAGAGGAAAAGCGATCGCGTGGTTATTTGCAAAAACCATGCAAAGAGGAGATGTCAATACATAACACCGACCCTTCGAGAACACGAAGAGGAAACAACCAAGAAACTTCTGGGTGCGTAGGTTAGCACCCTGTCGGACTATATAAGGCAGTGACCAAGCAAGTCAAGATGATCAGTTTATATTCAAGTGTTGTTTAGTGAACTACTGTGAAGTTACCAAACGTTTAAATTTCTATTGCTTTTATTACTCGTAAATAAAACTAGCTATTTGTTATAGTATTTGTGAGTGTGTTTGTTACTTTATAATGATCGAACCCAGGAGGAATAATTGAGAAATCTTCGAATTCGTCACAGTATGTTATGCTGAAATTGGAAGTTGTGGCTTACTCTGGAATTCTAGATATCCTAACGATGAAAAAATAGTTTATGTGTACATTCATATTTATTTATATCAAGTAATGCTAATTTACAATGAACAAGATTACACACATTGATATGTAGCTAACAGCTCAACCATGTACAAGAGTACAGCGTTTGCCGACGCACAAAAATTTTGAATCGGCTTGAAACGCACCCAATTCAGTATCGGTTGCTCTCATACAATTTCTATTGGCATGCGCAATTTTTGACAAAAAATTCACGCTGTGCGTTTTTATGTCGTTGAGCTGTAAGGTTTCAGTGTACGATGCCATATGTTCACCAATTTTGGCTTTAGTGAAATTCTTTAAAATGATTTTCTCCAAATATGTAAGCCGAAATTATATACGAAAAATGTAAATTATGTTATAAAATTTGTTAATATTATATATTTATTTAAAATGATCGATATTTCGATTTCAATTTGAAATCATCATCAGGATCTGAAACATATAAACATTGAGATCAACAAAATTCAACAAAACACTTTCATACACTTACACTATTGACTGCACCTTATCGACTAATTTAACATTTATAATAGAATGCAGTATAAAGTCAAAAAATGAAAAATGTAAACAATTTCAAAAACAATAATGATCAACAAAACTTCTCCAATAACAACAATACATGAAAATATGCAAGGAAAACGGCGCTTCAATAATATAGAAACAGATGATTGCTTGTTGTTGTTGACACTCTCTGTGTGCTAGGTGTAACTCTTTTTCCTTTCTATCAAATACCGGTATGCTGGAGCGACTCTCTCTACGTCGCTCTTAAAATTCATGCGTATGTCACTAGGTGTGTTAATAATGTGTAGCATCTCCAAAATATAGCGCTTTTTGTAATTTGTTTCTTGTTGTAATATAGCTACGTTGTCTAAGTTGGGAGAGTGTCCAGTGGTGATGCAGTGTTGCGATAGAGCCGTTTTGTTTACATTAGAGTGGTCACGATTTTTGATGTTTGATTTATGAGCGGAAATCCTTGTCTTTAGTTTCGATTTAGTTGTACCCACATATGCTTTATTGCATACGTGGGACCCGTCCCCATTACAATTAATTTGATAAATTAAGTCCGATTTCTCCAATTTTTCCGGACTTAATTTATCAAATTAATCGTAATGGGGACGGGTCCCACGTATGCAATAAAGCATATGTGGGTACAACTAAATCGAAACTAAAGACAAGGATTTCCGCTCATAAATCAAACATCAAAAATCGTGACCACTCTAATGTAAACAAAACGGCTCTATCGCAACACTGCATCACCACTGGACACTCTCCCAACTTAGACAACGTAGCTATATTACAACAAGAAACAAATTACAAAAAGCGCTATATTTTGGAGATGCTACACATTATTAACACACCTAGTGACATACGCATGAATTTTAAGAGCGACGTAGAGAGAGTCGCTCCAGCATACCGGTATTTGATAGAAAGGAAAAAGAGTTACACCTAGCACACAGAGAGTGTCAACAACAACAAGCAATCATCTGTTTCTATATTATTGAAGCGCCGTTTTCCTTGCATATTTTCATGTATTGTTGTTATTGGAGAAGTTTTGTTGATCATTATTGTTTTTGAAATTGTTTACATTTTTCATTTTTTGACTTTATACTGCATTCTATTATAAATGTTAAATTAGTAGATAAAGTGCAGTCAATAGTGTAAGTGTATGAAAGTGTTTTGTTGAATTTTGTTGATCTCAATGTTTATATGTTTCAGATCCTGATGATGATTTCAAATTGAAATCGAAATATCGATCATTTTAAATAAATATATAATATTAACAAATTTAAAATTGTTATTATTCATATATATTTGGGTGGCCTAGAGCTCAACAACACATACAATAGTCAATTTAAGGCCGAAAAAACACGAAAGAAATAATTATGTTATAAAAATGTTTTCATAATTTATGAAATGTCAAAGAATTTCCATAAACATTTTCAGGTTTATTTCAGAATTTTAATATTTTTTTGGAGTGTGTGGTTTGTAGCCAATTCAATTTAGTATAATAGTAGAAATTCAACACCAAATAAGTACATGTTACAATAAGAATGATCATCGATTATCGGAAACTCTTAGATGCTTTCCTGCGATTCCTGTCACAAATTACAAAATGTGACAACCAACAGAGCAGTGTTTTTGGTCTACTAGTTTTTGCCTTTGTTAATTGCCAAATTTTTCTACAATTTCGATACTATACCGGGATCTTAACTCTCGATACCAAAAAGTATCGAGTACCAAATATCGGTATCGAAATTCGTGTCCCTACATACCGGAAAACATTAGACTGAACTGTAAAACTGATACAGACCACTGCGCTGACAATTACAAGTAAATTAGATAAATAAGTGTCAAGGACTTACCGAGTTCGTTTCCAATTAATGTTAAAACGAGTATATTAATAATATTTAATAAAAATTAAGTTCTTCAAATTTACAGTTCATATTGAAAATTACAAATCAGGTTTTTTAATTTATTTATTATTTCTGCACACCGCACGCTACCGATTCGATTCGCTTCTCGTCGTCAACTCCCGGCTCGTTAAGTTATCTTCTCTCTCGTACCCAGGGTCGCCTGTTTTAGCTACTTGACAACTCGGCCAATTCTGACACTGACATCGTCTCGATGTCACTGTGTTCGTCTTCGTCGGAATCAATTTCATTTACCTCCGGTGGGAGGTTACACCACGGCTTCATTTTGTCGGTTGCATATACTGAGCAGAACCGTTTTTGCTTATGTTGCATACCACCAATGTCTTCGATCAGGTACCTATCATTGCCAAGTACCTTCGTTACCACGTACGGACCTTTATAACGTGCGTCCAATTTACGTGATTCGCCTGTTGCTTGTAGATCGTTCTCCATTACGACAAGGTCATCCAACTGATAAACGATTGGCTTACGATGTTTTGCATCGAAACGTTGTTTCCACTTCTCCCGTTGTGTCTGCATACATTCAACAGCTTTTCCGCGTTTTTCTGTTATAGTATAAACCTCGGAATCTTCAACTACTGCTGCAAGGAGGTTATTGCGTATGACGACACGTAATTTGAAGTCATAAATAAGCTCGTTTGGGCTGAAACCGGTACTAGCGTTTTTCTGAGAGTTTACACTCCATTGTAAATTTCGTAGTTGTTCATCCCATTGTTTTGCTTGGGATCCCGCTGTACGTAGGAAATCTAAAATGATCTTGTTGGCCCTCTCCACCTGCCCGTTTGCACGCGGTGTTCTCACTGCGTTCTTGATGTGGTAAATGTCGTTTTTCGCACAGAATTCTTCAAACTGCTTCGATGTGAAGGCAGTACCTCGGTCACTGATTATACGACAAGGTAACCCGAAATACCCCGTCAGCTCATGTAGTACCTGCAGTACAGGTTACGTTTTTGTATTACGCACAGACTTTGCCACCACATATTTCGTAAATGCGTCGCTTATGACCACGACATACGTATTCCCCTTTTTGCTTTTTATGAATGGGCCCAGATGGTCTATATGGAGCGTGCGAAATGGTACAGGCTCCACCTCACTTAGGTGTAGCTCCCCTTCTGGCTTACCACCCTTACCCTTGTTATAACAGCATTCAATACATGCCGAAATGTAGTCTTTTACATATTTCCTAGCTTTCGGAAACCAAAAATGTTGATATATACGTTGCAGAGTTTTCTCCATACCGAAATGTCCCATGTCGTCATGACAGTATTTCACGATTCTCCATCGTACTGCTTTAGGTATCACGTAGAGCAATTTTCCCTCATACAACCTATATAACCTATTACCCTGTAGTCGATATTCGTTTTTAATTTGCGTTGATTGCTTTGATTCAGCTTTTCCCTGTAGAATACTTATAATTTCTTTAATCGTCGTGTCTTGCAGCTGCATGGTTAATAGCCAATAATCAGAATTTTCAGCTACCATCAATACCTCGGCGTTATCAGCAGACTGGACAGGCTCAGCAGGTGCCCTGCTTAACGCACCCACATGCCCCATGCGTACCCCGGGTCTGTGCACACAGTCAAAATCATATTCAGTCAATCTCATCCACCATCGAGCTATTTTTGGTATAAGTTGGGTTTTTGCGCGTATACTACTTATTGCTGAACAATCTGTTACGACCTTGAAGTGCTTGCCAAGGATGTATACCCTAAACCTAGCAAGAGCTTCTACCACAGCCAGTACCTCTAACTCATAGGCATGGTATCGTGACTCTACCTCCGTGCATCGTCGACTGTAATACATCACAGCTTTCCAAGATTTGCCCTCGTCGTTCGATTGTAACAGCACTGCAGCTAGTCCTACACTACTAGCATCAGTGTGGACCTCGTGCATAGCGTTGAAATCATAAAGAGTCAATACGGGCTCAGAACATAATGCGGTAACCAATACTTCGAATGCACTGTCTTGCTTTTCACCCCAACAGAAATTCTTTGTTGCTTCTTTTCTCGTAAGGTCAGTTAACGGACGTGCAATGATCGCGTAGTCTTTTACAAACTTCCGGAAAAATCCGGTTAAGCCCAGGAAACGTCTTACTTCAGCTATCGTACTTGGTTTTTTAAATAATTTTATAGCATTTACCTTTAAGTTGCCAGGTGTGATGCCATCGCCAGTTATTCTGTGTCCCAAGAAGTTGATTTCTTGCACCAAAAATTTGCACTTATTGTAGCGCAGCGTTAAGTCGTATTCTTCTACCAGACTCAGAAACTTTTGCAACATTTTTAACCCGTCATCAATCGTACGACTCGGAATGATTACGTCATCCAAGTATGCAATACGGTTTCATTTTATCCACGATTTTGTTCATCATATTTTGAAATACCGACGGCGCGTTAACCAGCCCGAATGGCATGCGGTTATATTCATAGTGTCCATAATTAGTTACGAACGCGGTGTATTGCTTTGCACTTTCTTCCAATTCGACTTGGTGATAACCCATATTAAAGTCAAGTGTTGTATAGTACTTATTAGCCGCGAGCGATGCAAATAATTCGTCCATTACCGGCATTGGAAATGGTTGTTTTACCGTGACGCGATTCAATTGTCGGAAATCAACACACAATCTATGATTTTTATCTTTTTTCTCCACGAGAACTACTGGCGCAGCGTACGCGGAGTCAGATACACGAATCACTTCTTTTGCCAATAAATCTTGTATTATTTCGTCCAAGATTGGCCTTTTCGCGAAAGGAAACCGATATGGTTTCATATTAATCGGAATATCGTTATCAAGTTTTATATTCATTTTCAATAGTTTGGTTTTTCCAAGAGTGTTAAAACGACCCTCGTATTGAACCAACATTTTCTTTAAGCTCTCATTTTCGACGACTGCGTCATCAATTATGTTCACCTTTGATTGCATCCAACAATCTTCACCGTCAATTACGAAAACCTTACCTTTTTGGCATAACACATCTCTACCAATTAGCACAGCATAGTCTAGCTTATTGTCATCTATTATCAACAGATTTACATCCACATGCACGTCATCGATTATCATATTACTTTTAATATGTTCAAAACATTCATATTCGCTTCCAGCAAAGCCTTTTAATCGAACAAAACACTTTTCTTTTAGTTTGTCTTCGAATTTATTTGCAACACTATTTTTAATTAACGAGCGCGCACTGCCAGAGTCTATTAGCGCTCGCACAGGTTCATTGTTTACTTTTATCAATTTCATATTGAACTTTTCTTTGTTTTCTTCGATTGTGTTGCACTTTGCTTTTTGTGCTATTTCACATTTTTCGGCATCATGCCCGAACTTGTTACACTTTGAACATCTTATACGCTTTTGTGGCTCTGTGCAATTTCGCGAAATGTGACCCGGTTTACGACAATTGTAACACACAATATTTTGATTTTGTTTTTCTTTTATTTCTTTGTTATTGTTTTTTGACACTTGCTGTGTTTGTTTTTCTCGCGAAACTTCTATCTTCGCCACGGAGTCTTGTTTGTATGTGTTGAACATACAATAGTTCAAAATTGCTTTCAATAACTCATTTGCACAATTATACGCTTTTACCGAAAGAGTGCGTTTCATGTCAACATCGTTTACGCCATTGAGCACATATTTTATTACCGATTGGTCATCTAACCCACCCTGTCTACTAACAGACAACACACGGTAGTAGAATGTCTCTGGGGTTTCACTCAATGCACGGCGCATACTCATTAGTCTCATATGAATTTCTGCTGCATTTATTCTTGATGGAAACTCAAACAAAAAGTCACTCACAAATTTCGACCAATTTGTATATACTTCTGGAGTAGAGTCCAGCCACAGTTTAGCACAACCTTTCATTTTTGTACTTACTGCAAACAATAATAGTTTGTCACTCCAACCATATGCTTGGCGAAGTTGCTCTACTTTTCCAATAAATTGGACTGATGTCAACTCTTTCACACTTGGGTCGAACGTCGGTAGAATACTCACAACATTTTGTACGCTCCCGAAATCCGAGCACATTCTTCGTTCAGTTGCATACCCTCCCCTATTACACCACATACTTGTCGGTGTATATGTGTTTTGCGTGCTTGTAGGCACTTGCACGTTCGTTGGGACGTAGTTTAGCCAAAGAGCATATATGAATTCATACATGCTCTTTGGTTTAGCATTGGCGCGTCAGAAAAATGTACTCGTCGCGTCGCTGCTGCGCGATCATATTGCAATTGCATTTCCATGTCTACATTGTAGTTGTTGAGGTTCGATGGCTCTCTTTCTTCGCGATTCATTTCATACCAATTTGTCGTGTCGTTAGAATTATATCTAACTCCGGCCAAAGAGCATGTATGAATAAGAGGCGTCAGTTCGCTCATTTGAAAATCGGCAGAATTTTCACTCGTATGTTCGATGCTACTCGATGTTTTCTATTAGGGTTTCAGCGAGTCCTCTTTGTGCTTTGTCCTTAATATTTCCAAATTATTTGAGTTAAAGTTTGTACTTTATGAGTGGGAATCGCGTAAACTCAAAAGGTAAACAAACGGAATGAGTTGAATAAACGACTCATTTTAATGTGATGGCCCTGGATTTTGACGTTCGTTTGCCAAAAAATGCAAGTATTTTACTTGAAAATAATTTTGATGCAAAAATTGAATTAAATGCTGAAAAATACTTTGTGCTATTATTTCGAGATTTCCGATCTCAAATCTATGTATGTATATGACTCCCGCCCTGGATTAAAACATTTTTCCTTTCTATTATTTCTATTTCCAATAGGTATTTTATGACTTAAGCCTTTGGTTCAATCATTTTAATAATTTTTTTCAATAGGATATTTTAAGTTTAAAGTCTTAGATACATTTTTTTAGTAGGTAGGTATGCAATTGCTTTCAATTTATAATAAATTGGTTAAAGGTAAAAAAAAACTTAAAATACCATTTATCGTTATCAGATTATCTGATCTAAAATTTAAACTTTTTCGCAAAACGCAAACGAAGCTGATTTTGCTCATTGAATATCTTTGAAAAAAAAATTATTTAATGGTTCCTAACAAACAATACCATTTCTACTTATAAAAATTTCTACAAAGAAATGGTAAAAACTCGTAATTTTCGAGCGTTTTGGAATTCAACCTAAAACATGAAATTCATAGCATTACATTTTAAATAAATATATGTTATAGTAAACCTGAAAATAAATATAAAAAGCAGGTAAGGATAATTAAAATTGCATAAAACAGTAGGGTAAATGTTTCCTTTAGGAGACAACTGCTAAAATCCGTCCAAAATTAAATCATTTCTTTCAGTGAAAAGTTATTAGCAAAAAACCCAAAAATGGCCTAGGTCCGATCACAAATAGTGGGCTTGATCCAAGGTATTTCTGCGCAGAACACACTTTTTGCACTTTTCGGTACACCCTATTCTGTGATTACAACAACCACATGAGAATGACAGAAAATTTTCAATTTTGATTGCAAATATCTCTGAACATACATAAAATATCGAACTTCCGCTTTCGGATTATTGATACGGAGGTTAAACCCCGTCGTTTGATACATTTCCCGAGATTTTTGGACGTATATTAGCAGTTACGTGCTGTCGTATAGAATTACCGCGGATTTTCAATTTTTTGTTTCAGTGAAAAGTTATTCGCAGAAAACCCAAAAATAACCCTTAGCCGGTCCAACACTGGCTACGCGGTCCACAGTATTTCTGCGCAGAACACACTTTTAACCCCTACACCCTTTTACACCCTAATACGTGATTACAACAACCACATGAAAATGACAGAAAATTTTCAACTTTGATTGCAAATATCTCTTCACTGAAACAAAAACTCGAAAATCCGCCTCCGGATTATTGTTACCGAGGTCAAAACGCGTCTTTTGATATCCTTCCCGATAATTTCGGACGTGTTTTAGCAGTTGTCTCCTAAAGTAAACAATTACCAAAATTTGTTTCATAGCAATTGCATTTGAAATAAATTTGAATTATTGAATATAAAAATAAATATAGGGAGTAGGATTTTACGTAAGGATAATAAAATTGCAGAAAAAAGGAGATATGCATGTGAATATTATATCAATAAATCATTAATATGGGAAGAATGCATTTTGCCGTCGGCAAATCACACATTCATATTCCCATATCATCCACCAAAAAGTGTGCATGCGTAAAGCTACCGTGCACGCACATATTTGTGTACATGCATATGTCCAAAAAAACAAACAAACGTATGCGCACCATCACACATAAATACCTACACGTGTCCTCACATCCCCCTCTAATGCATGTGCTGTCCGCAACTACCATCATACAAAAACAAAAACCCTTCCTACGCACAGTCGCAGCAGCGAAATCTGTCCTACAAATCTGTCGTCATAAATACAACAATAACTATTTCATTCATAAATCAAATATTTCCTGATCGACAAAATTAAAATCTGACAAAAATCTTAATTTCCAACTTCAATTCATATTGGGGGTATTCAGTGACGGGGTAAACTTAAATTCAACTGGGCATATTTGCTACAAATTTTGAATTTAGGAACTTCATAGGTACTTTGCTAGGCAACCAGCATTGTATATTGGATAAAATTCTGACCCACCATACAGAAAGTCCCAAGTAGAGGCACCGGGACAGGTAACATGAAGAAATTGAAAGTAAGACACGAGATATATATATGCAATATGTTGATATTATTACTATATATACCAATATATTGGAAATATTTCCAAAAATTTAAACAAAAAAATACAGATATTGACCAGCAATTGGTATAAATCTATACTAAAACACGAAAAAGTTATTATTCAAAATTTTCTATATATTTTTCATATATTTCATACAAAATTGGCATTTTTATTTTAAACGTGCCAAAGTACGCAGTATATGTCGTTTGTTCAATTTTTGAGCTTTGTGATGAGAGCCCTTAAAAAAGTAGATCGCAGTAGCAGAGCGACTGATTTGCTTGACAATGTTGTACTAATTATCAATTTTACCCTTTCGGCACCAGCTTCCTTTGTGACTGCCTTTTGCAAATTTGGATATTTTCAAGACTTCTATGCTATTAACATTTCTGAAATGTAAAATAAAAGCGTAGTCATCCGACTATCTATAGTCCTGCCAAGTTACAAACCATAATAAATGAAAATAGTACGGATTTTGCGTTTTCACTAGTAATTTATTTAGTCCCCCTTTTCTTGCATTTTACTAGAAGCGGGAACGGCAACATTGTTCTTCACTGTCGCGCATGCATATGTATTTATGTGTGAATGTTCATATTGCACGAATGAAGGTGTTATGTGGAATTTCAGCATTTTCGCTATGTCTATGAAAATTCAGAACATTGAACTGAGTTTTCGCGAAATTTAAATGTTTGCACATATATCCTTCATCCATTCAACGATGCCAGCAGCCTTGGACATACACAAACATGTACATACATATATTAGATGGCATAATACCAAAGAGCATGTATGAATAAGAGGCACCAACACGTATGTTCGAGCAGAGCTACTCGCCACACTTGCTCGCCGATATCTATTAGGGTTTCAAGCATTCCCTTTTGTGCATTTTCTTAATTTATTTAGAGTGCCTTTGCCAAATATCAGCTGATCGAATGAGTAGCAAATTTTTATTTTGAGTAGCTGACTTCATTGACTTTTTGATGAAGTTGAGTCTTTCCGGACATTGCGTTTTCATGAAGTTGAGGATATTTGCCTATTATGTTTGTGCAAATTGATCAACTTAATGGAAATAAAATATTAAATATGACAAATATCAAAATATTGGAATATTTTCATTTTATTAATTGAAAATGTTTTCCAATAGATATTTGAAGATATTTTTATTTTTATTTCCATAAAATATGCATGCAAGCTTCCATTTGATATGGTGGCTTGGCTTACCAGACCCAGGTTCAAGTCCCATCAAAAGGAACAAAAATTTTGTTTTCCCTTTTTTTTATTAATATTTGATACCTTTTTTTAACTAGAAAAGGCATTTTAGATTGAAAATAAAAAAAAAATAAAATTTTCAACTAGATATGAAAAGCATGCTTCAAGATATGCAAGGCATGCTTACAAGTATGAAATATTTGATTGCAAAGTGTTCTGCTATACATATGTATATATGTGCAAAAGTAGAAATAGATATCAAATAGCTGAATGTACAGACTATTTCAATAATATTATTATAACTTTTCATTTATTTAATTTAAAATTTTTATATTTTTTTACCAAATTTGAATAAAATTTTCAAAAAAAAAAATCACTAGTCCATAGTTTTCAAAAAAGCCATACCTACTTCTAATGGCAATTTTCGAATTTTATTTAAATTAGGTTATCTATTTTTTCACCTATTTTTTTGAAAAAATTGATAGCTAATTCTATATATTTTTTCCGAATTTTAATTAAAAATACCTAGCCATAACCTATTATTTTTTATAATAATATACTAATATAATAGTTTTATCCAAAAAAAGATTCATTCATAATCAGATTTGATAAGAAAATGTTTATTATCACATAATTTTGTACGTACAAACGTCAATACGTATTATGCCATCTAATATATGTATGTACGTGTTTGTGTATGTCCAAGGCTGCTAGCATCGTTGAATGGATGAAGGATATATGTGCAAACATTTAAATTTCGCGAAAACTCAGTTCAATGTTCTGAATTTTCATAGACATAGCGAAAATGCTGAAATTCCACATAACACCTTCATTCGTGCAATATGAACATTCACACATAAATACATATGCATGCGCGACAGTGAAGAACAATGTTGCCGTTCCCGCTTCTAGTAAAATGCAAGAAAAGGGGGACTAAATAAATTACTAGTGAAAACGCAAAATCCGTACTATTTTCATTTATTATGGTTTGTAACTTGGCAGGACTATAGATAGTCGGATGACTACGCTTTTATTTTACATTTCAGAAATGTTAATAGCATAGAAGTCTTGAAAATATCCAAATTTGCAAAAGGCAGTCACAAAGGAAGCTGGTGCCGAAAGGGTAAAATTGATAATTAGTACAACATTGTCAAGCAAATCAGTCGCTCTGCTACTGCGATCTACTTTTTTAAGGGCTCTCATCACAAAGCTCAAAAATTGAACAAACGACATATACTGCGTACTTTGGCACGTTTAAAATAAAAATGCCAATTTTGTATGAAATATATGAAAAATATATAGAAAATTTTGAATAATAACTTTTTCGTGTTTTAGTATAGATTTATACCAATTGCTGGTCAATATCTGTATTTTTTTGTTTAAATTTTTGGAAATATTTCCAATATATTGGTATATATAGTAATAATATCAACATATTGCATATATATATCTCGTGTCTTACTTTCAATTTCTTCATGTTACCTGTCCCGGTGCCTCTACTTGGGACTTTCTGTATGGTGGGTCAGAATTTTATCCAATATACAATGCTGGTTGCCTAGCAAAGTACCTATGAAGTTCCTAAATTCAAAATTTGTAGCAAATATGCCCAGTTGAATTTAAGTTTACCCCGTCACTGAATACCCCCAATATGAATTGAAGTTGGAAATTAAGATTTTTGTCAGATTTTAATTTTGTCGATCAGGAAATATTTGATTTATGAATGAAATAGTTATTGTTGTATTTATGACGACAGATTTGTAGGACAGATTTCGCTGCTGCGACTGTGCGTAGGAAGGGTTTTTGTTTTTGTATGATGGTAGTTGCGGACAGCACATGCATTAGAGGGGGGATGTGAGGACACGTGTAGGTATTTATGTGTGATGGTGCGCATACGTTTGTTTGTTTTTTTGGACATATGCATGTACAAAAATATGTGCGTGCACGGTAGCTTTACGCATGCACACTTTTTGGTGGATGATATGGGAATATGAATGTGTGATTTGCCGACGGCAAAATGCATTCTTCCCATATTAATGATTTATTGATATAATATTCACATGCATATCTCCTTTTTTCTGCAATTTTATTATCCTTACGTAAAATCCTACTCCCTATATTTATTTTTATATTCAATAATTCAAATTTATTTCAAATGCAATTGCTATGAAACAAATTTTGGTAATTGTTTACTTTAGGAGACAACTGCTAAAACACGTCCGAAATTATCGGGAAAGATATCAAAAGACGCGTTTTGACCTCGGTAACAATAATCCGGAGGCGGATTTTCGAGTTTTTGTTTCAGTGAAGAGATATTTGCAATCAAAGTTGAAAATTTTCTGTCATTTTCATGTGGTTGTTGTAATCACGTATTAGGGTGTAAAAGGGTGTAGGGGTTAAAAGTGTGTTCTGCGCAGAAATACTGTGGACCGCGTAGCCAGTGTTGGACCGGCTAAGGGTTATTTTTGGGTTTTCTGCGAATAACTTTTCACTGAAACAAACGACAGCACGTAACTGCTAATATACGTCCAAAAATCTCGGGAAATGTATCAAACGACGGGGTTTAACCTCCGTATCAATAATCCGAAAGCGGAAGTTCGATATTTTATGTATGTTCAGAGATATTTGCAATCAAAATTGAAAATTTTCTGTCATTCTCATGTGGTTGTTGTAATCACAGAATAGGGTGTACCGAAAAGTGCAAAAAGTGTGTTCTGCGCAGAAATACCTTGGATCAAGCCCACTATTTGTGATCGGACCTAGGCCATTTTTGGGTTTTTTGCTAATAACTTTTCACTGAAAGAAATGATTTAATTTTGGACGGATTTTAGCAGTTGTCTCCTAAAGGAAACATTTACCCTACTGTTTTATGCAATTTTAATTATCCTTACCTGCTTTTTATATTTATTTTCAGGTTTACTATAACATATATTTATTTAAAATGTAATGCTATGAATTTCATGTTTTAGGTTGAATTCCAAAACGCTCGAAAATTACGAGTTTTTACCATTTCTTTGTAGAAATTTTTATAAGTAGAAATGGTATTGTTTGTTAGGAACCATTAAATAATTTTTTTTTTCAAAGATATTCAATGAGCAAAATCAGCTTCGTTTGCGTTTTGCGAAAAAGTTTAAATTTTAGATCAGATAATCTGATAACGATAAATGGTATTTTAAGTTTTTTTTTACCTTTAACCAATTTATTATAAATTGAAAGCAATTGCATACCTACCTACTAAAAAAATGTATCTAAGACTTTAAACTTAAAATATCCTATTGAAAAAAAATTATTAAAATGATTGAACCAAAGGCTTAAGTCATAAAATACCTATTGGAAATAGAAATAATAGAAAGGAAAAATGTTTTAATCCAGGGCGGGAGTCATATACATACATAGATTTGAGATCGGAAATCTCGAAATAATAGCACAAAGTATTTTTCAGCATTTAATTCAATTTTTGCATCAAAATTATTTTCAAGTAAAATACTTGCATTTTTTGGCAAACGAACGTCAAAATCCAGGGCCATCACATTAAAATGAGTCGTTTATTCAACTCATTCCGTTTGTTTACCTTTTGGGTTTACGCGATTCCCACTCATAAAGTACAAACTTTAACTCAAATAATTTGGAAATATTAAGGACAAAGCACAAAGAGGACTCGCTGAAACCCTAATAGAAAACATCGAGTAGCATCGAACATACGAGTGAAAATTCTGCCGATTTTCAAATGAGCGAACTGACGCCTCTTATTCATACATGCTCTTTGATAATACGTATTGA